>JAGSMU010000045.1:1200000-1800000 GCA_029286865.1 Teinopalpus imperialis | reverse complement strand
CAGAATACCAGCGTAAAATACTGTTTCGTCGTCTGTGCAGAGTAGGGATCCGGTGACCTTTATTACTGGTGACGAGGCATTCCATCTCACACCTCAAGAGTGACAACGCATCCTGAGTTTTCTCATTTATTATCTCAAATATATTTTATAATTTAGGTTATTAGGTATCCGTTTCTCTTCGTTATTTTAAAAAAAACACTGTGCTTCTATGGTATTTTACGCAATAACATTGAATTAATGCAACGGACATTAGTTGTAAAGTATAAATAATTATTGTTCAGTACAAACTAAATATGTACGAACACAGTTTTAGTTGTATATATTCCCATTTTGTTTTGTATATTTTTCCATTTCCCATTTAATATTCACGTTCCTTCTGACGTCACGTGCCACTACGAATGGGGTTGACTGAAAATCAGCACTATGCGATCATCATGCGTATTATTTTGTTTTTTATTTATTTAAACTTTATAGGTCACACCTTACTAAAAGGGATACAAAGAAGCGGACTTAATGCCGTAAGGTATTCTCTACCAGTCGACTCGTGGCATGGAGAGACATTTATTGGATTTATGTATAAATATTTTTTTTGGAGGCAATAAACCTTTATTTTTACAACTATATATTACTTGTAATACTAGAGGTTGAAATGGAGTCCCCGCCGAGCACATCTATTCATGCTGAAGCTAAACATACGTTGCATATTACTTAAGTGTTAATTGTCATAGATTCTTAAAACGTCACCAAAATTTTAAATTTTGATTCCAGACTTTCGGAAGTGGATGAAAGCACAATTCAAAGAACAAACATGCAATATGCATGTACATGTACACAAAAAAAAAACAAAGTACAGTTAAAAAAATCTTTTAAAAATCAAATAACTTTCTTCTTCTTTCTCGTTATTTACGAGTACTCATAGTCATTGAATTTTAATTTACTTTTCTGTTTTATTATTGATGGTTAAAATGAAATAATATATTTCACAGGTTGTACATGGAAACTGGATTTTCGGGTAATCTTCACTTCTCTTATTTCTATATTTGTCTGGGAAAACCTTCCGGACGTCTCTGAAACATCGAATATACCAAATTTATCATTTATAGGTTTGTTGATCTTAAATTTACAATATTAAGCCATTCCGAGATGGAATTCTTGTGAACGCTTAATAATTCGGTTAAAAGCTTAATAAGTAGGTGCCTTCCTTCCGACCAAAACCTGCGCCTACGCACTGTATTGGCTGCCAGTAAGAACGCATTATCCGTAGCCTTATATAGAATGTTGAAATCACATATTTTAATTACTTTTTGCAGAGATTTTATCAGTTTAAGACATCGGATTAATAAAAAAAATATACAATATATATCATACGATGATTTGTTCGTGATTTTGTTTGTTTACATTTCATCATAAAGTAACAGTTGGACGATGAAGGAATATCAAAATGTAGTATAAATTGGTAGTTTTTTCAATGAGTAAGTTTTTTTAATATAAGTAGTGGTATACGAGCACACAGTTCACCTGACGGTAAGTGATGTTTGCTATGAGGTCTATATTCATCCTAAATAACGATTGCCACACCCGTAGGAATGCTTTGTTACCTGTAATTGTATCCGTACACTCGCTATACGAAACACATCTGCTATTTTACGTTAATACACTTTGAGGTCGTGGTCCTTTCCCGTTCGAGTCTACCCATTCATTTTCTACCCTGATACAGCCTCTACCACTCTTACTGTTATGACGTCAATTGTGATCCTTTATTATAAAAAATTCTCAATCTCAAATAAGACTTAGTTCACGTGAGTTTTACATGTTACTAAACGTCATCACATTGTAGCACTAATAATTTACTATAGTTTTAATGGTAACGGGAATTTTAGTGTTGTTAGCAATTTAAAAAAAATGCAAGATGTTCCGTAAAGGCCTGTGCTTGTAATAAATTACAATATGTTACTCAAATTCCATCACCAATTTTCCATCCTAACGTAATAAATCAAGGCAAAGCGTCCGTTATTGATTAAATTTGACCGTTGTTGCACAAACATCGTTCATCGCCACAGAATTTCAAATTTCATCCTCACCATCGCGATGGTTGACAATCCACCACTGTGCGCTTTACACGAAGTTTTCTGCCACGCATGTGCGCTTTACACGAAGTTTTCTGCCACGCATGTGCGCTTTACACGAAGTTTTCTGCCACGCATGTTCGCTTTACACAAAGTTTTCTGCCACGCATGTGCGCTTTGCACGAAGTTTTCTGCCACGCATGTGCGCTTTACACGAAGTTTTCTACCACGCATAACTACTCTGTGGAATCAACTGTCGCCAGCAGCATTTCCGAATCGAGACGACTTAGGGACTTTCAAGAAAAAAGCGTATACCTTTCTTGAAGGCCGGCGGCGCATCTGCGAATCCTCTGGTGTTCGAATGCGAATGTGGTGATTATTTACCATCAGTAGAGGTGCTTGTTCTCTTTCCCCTGTCTATTAAAAAAAACGTTTCGTAAGTGATTTTTTATGAGGGCCACTATCCTTCAGTGGGTCTTTTAAAGGTGAATAATGAAATTCTAAACGTTGTGTATCACCTCGTCCTTTGCTTTGAACCTCGACATTTATTGGCCGTATCTCATTGTCGAGTCATGCGACACCCACGGAACAAGATGGAGTGGACTTAGTTATGCCTCCACCAGACAGCACTATGTTATTCTCATGAAATAAAGATTAATTATGTTTATAAGTGAACGTCTGGGTAATTTTTCAAACCACCTGTCTAACTAAAATTTAGCCTACCTACGTAACCTACCTAAGTGTCTAATGGCGTCATTCTATTCATTTAGTTTATTGTGATACGAAAACTATTTAAATATAATATGCAAAAGCTTGTTTAACCTCACGGATTTCAATCCAAGTCAACATTATCACCGCCTATCCATAGTCCACTGCCGAACTTAGGTCTCCCCCATAGATTACTATAAACCAAGATCACGAATCATCTGTCATTCACAAGAATGAAAATTTTAGAAAATTTCTGTGATTCGTCGCTCTATCTGGTGGGGGGTTGTCCTACACTTCAAATGCCAGTCCGTGCTTGCCATTCAAAAACTATTCTACCCCATCGGATATCTATTCTACGAGCTATATGGCAAGCCCATTGCTAATTCTTTGAGCTTTGTCGGTCACCCTCTTTCTATTGGGGATGTCTACGTGCGTATTTTACAACGAAAAACAGCGAGCCGAGTTACTATTACAACTGCATTCAATTCATCTATAACCTTCGAAAGTAGGACCACGTGTCTACTTATCGTTCTCAATTAACGTGGGTATGGCCATTCGTCTGCGGCAACGTCTGCGTGCTCTCGCTACCCTTTATTCTATCCTGACGTCTCCCACTCCTCCTTCCTATCTAGCTTCCTATTTTGTATACCTTGGCTCTACCCACGATAAAAACCTTCGCTAGACGAAAAACCTTCTAATTCTGTGTCCTTCTCATAGCTCCGACTTTATCCACTCCTCCTTCTATGTTCAATCTGTTCTTCTCTGGAATGCTCTCCCTCCTGAAGTCAGGGTTACAAATCGTTACGCTTTTAATGAATGAATTTTAGATGAAGGTTCGAGAGCTATTTCTCAATAGATTGGCGGAATCATCTCAATATTAAATAATTATGTATTTATATGTATTTGTATATATGTCTAGTTATATATGAATTTTATAATTACACATATATTGTTTATTTATATAATATAACAGTATTTAACGACAAGATTTTAAGAATACACCTACCTCATTCCATTACTGGCATTACCCTAAGTCCGCCTTTATTCATACTGTATATAAAGCTTAAATAAATAAATTACTCATGTTTTTACAAGGGTTAGATTGAGACACGCAACCTAATTTCTTCCTGCAATATGATTGGTTTAACTCGACTGGAGAAGGACTATTTCTACAAGTTACAAATTATAATATAATCTATGTTATAATCTACTTTGTACTTAAACTAATGAAAAGAGAGAGAGAGAATATATAATTATTGGAAAACAAAATTGAAAATTGTGTGAAAGAAAGTCTTTATTTAATTCGTTCCAAAAAGCTTTCAATGTATTCGAAATCAAACGTTTTGATGATACTGTTTATAGTCTTTTTAAATTAATTATAGATTTTAGCAACATTATTAAAAATTATTTCATTGACAGGATTAGTGAATCCCTATCACTTCACCTATCCATTATCCGAATATAATCAGACAAGATCTGCGTTTACCGAACTGACTATCGAAGATTGACCTAGCTTACCATTGTAATGACGGTATCCTCCTCGATTTTTACTACGACGATATCTTCTGATTTACAGATAACATCAACTTCTCAGAATATTTATTTTTTATTCATACTCACCCGTCGACGCTTTCGAATCGAATCGAATGTTGATAAATTCAGATGCAGTGTTAGCTACATGCGACATAAGTATAACCAATATATATATATACCCAGACCCGAAAAAAAAATGAGGATGCACAAACTTTCTTCCACGGCTGAGAATCGAACTCTGGAACCGCAAAGCAGGTACTCTAATCACGATAGCACACAGACGTCAAGTTATACTAATATAATATGTGGTCGGACAAGTCAAAAGATTTCCATCGCTAATTATGTGACCGCGTACGAGATACACGGGCGTGCCTCGCCGGCAGTAGACCGCGAAAAGACAAGTCTTGGGGTGATGCCCTCGTAATTAGTTGTATTATGCCGTCGATGCCCGTACCGCGATGCGCTATCGAGGTTTTGTTTTAGTCAATTTAATGCAAAGATCAACTAATTTGGATTACTAAACTTGTACTAGTAGAAATCAGTTTAAGTATTCTACTTACCCTATAAATTGAGTCGATTGATTGAGTTTATAAAGCCAAATTAGCCTTTAAAAAACTGGGCGTGTTTAATTGAGCAAGACAGTATTTCGTGTCGGCCCACTGTGTGAATACCGTTCTCTTCTGTGAGCTTGGCACTAGCTCCTTCCATTTGACCACATTCAACGAAGAGCGGCTGGAATCGTTGACGACCAGATACTTTACGATCGACTTGATTCACTGTCCTCGCGAAGAGATGTTACATCTTTATGCATTCTTTGCCGTATTTAGCATGGAGAGTGATCTGAGGAGTTGTTCGGATTGATTCCATCCGCTGAGTTTAAATATTATACGTCAAAACAGAATTCAAAATTTCTTCCTCATCATCTCGGTGGTTTGTAATCCATCATTCTGCGCTTTACGCGTAATTTTCTGCAATGCAGAAATACACCGTGGAATCAGCTGTCGCCAGCGGTATTTCTGAACCTATACGACATAGGGAGCCTGCCTAGCTCTCTTCAAAATTTCGGCAGCGCATCTGCAACTCCTCACGTGTTGCGGATGTTTATCGAAAGTAGTGATCACTTACCATCAGCTACTTGCTTATTTGAGAATAGGTGGTATTCTATATAAAAAAAATATATATACTAGGCTAAATGGTACGCACAATCCTTTACAGGAGAGCGTATTGGAGTTATTGAGTGGTAGTCCCAAGTTGCAGTTTGTTTCTAGTCGCAGCATGTATAGTACAGACTCTAATGGGGCAGATCCACGCCCTCATAGATTATCAGCGTAAAATAACAGCATAACGATGCTGTGTTTTATCTTGTGAGTGTTGTGATCCTGGAATACTTGTCCCATTTATGTTTCTCAGTAAAAAACGAGCATGCAGTCCACCTGGTGGCAAGTGATTCCTGCGGCCCATGACATCTTCATTTATACTTGACAAGGAATCACAATGCAGACACGTTGTCACCCTCGAGGAATGGAATGGAATGCCTCGTCACCAGTAATAAAGGTCTCCGGATCCCTGCACTCACCAGACGAAACACAGCAGCATTATGTTCCTATTTTACGCTGGTATTCTGTGAACGTGTGGTCCTACCCCGGTTGAGCTGACCAATTTATTGCTCGTGCTCTTTCGGAAATGATTATAACTTTATTTATCTAAGTAAGCGATAACCGAAGTCACTCGTATAGCTATGAAGAGGGCTCGGTATTTCTTTGCGCGCATAAGCTCATATACCTCAAAAGATGGTCATATAATTCGTAAAACCAAGAACCGATGCTGAAGAAAGTTTCTGGAGTGGCAACGTCGTATTGGCCAACGCAGCCTAGAACTACCCCCACTAGATTAAGCGACGACCCATGCGAGACTTGGGGGTGTCAATGGATGCAGGTAGATCAGAATAGTACTCTTGTAGCCTGTGATGCCTACGATCAGCAGTGGACTGGTGATGGGCTCAAATGATGATGATGAAGCGATAATGGTTGGTAGCGATAAGCGATAACTTTTAAAGGGGAACAATTCCATCGTACATGATTTTTGCGTAACTTTAACCGTTTACGCAGCACACGCACCGAAACCTCTCAAAAGGAATAATTTTTCCGGTTATTGCAACATTTTTCATTGAAGCCCAAAAGCTATTAGTAGTAGCGTGATATTATATAATCAATAGCCAATCTCGATAACTGGTCTATCAAATACAGAAGGAATTTTTCAATTCGAACCGGTAGTTCCTGAGATTAGCGCGTTCAAACAAACTCTTCAGATTTATAATATTAGTGCTTTTTTATGGTATAGGCGGCAAACGAGCATGCGGCCCACCTGATGTTAAGTGATCACGGCCGCCCATGAGCATCCGCAACGCTAGAAGAAACCAACAACACCAAATGAACTGCTGGCCTTTAGTCAGGTGAAAAAAAAAATATATATATAGTGTAGATAAAGGCGACTGTACTGCACAGCTAAGCCCGAGTGACTTTCCTGTTATAAGAATTACCATTGCAATGTAAAATCAGTGTTCTAAATAAATTTAAAAAAAGTAACTTTATTCTTTTGCGTGCGCACTCGATATCGGTAATAATTCCCATGAATTTCTCTTACATTGAGTACACTAGTGACTCTCTCTGAAATCATTGTCTTCGTTGATTTCTACACGTTAAATAAAAGCAGATACGCAGAACAAAACTCTGATCAAAACTAGAAACATTTTATCAGATTTTCCTGTCTAGTTATGATAACAAAATCATGTAGTTGTCCATTAATTTAGAAGTTTATTTCTTAGTATACATAATATCAGGATGGGTATCCTTACTCCACTCCACGAGGCACAATCCTGAGCCGCTATTAATTTCACCTCGTATTATACAGTATTTATTTTAGAAAGACACACCCCATACACATCCCACAGCTGGACTAATGCTTCTTCTTCTGTTTTCTTAAGGATTGAAATCAAAACTTCAATACTCTAAATTTAGGGTGCGGTCTGTAAAACTTAAAGTCGTAGGTTCAAATCCGCCATTCGAATATTGTCATTTATCATCCTAGAAGATTAAGTATTGACATCCACTGAATTAGTACATTAGAATTAATATTACAAATACTAATTAGGTGTCCTGGACCAGCCAGCCGTGGTAATAACAACATTACATGCGTAATGAATATAAGGCCATTCCTTTATCACGCGAAGCTGTTCTTACAGTTACCGTTGCGTGCTTCCTTTCCTTGCAAATTCTTGTGATGCCAATACTTAAACAATGAACATCCATCTTTTAATATTTATATAATATTTTTACGCATAAGTCATATAAAAAAGGTAATGAAATGGCGGCTTTAATGTTATGGTAAGAAGCATCCTATAACTGGCAACCCCGGGAGTACAGTCAGAAAATATTGTATTTTTTTTTTATAAAAATGCAAATTCAAAAGTCTTATACATAAATACTGTTAACTTGGCATTACATCTCAGTCCTCAAGGGTGACATCTGCATTATAGTTCCTCGCCAAGGATGAATGTGGATGTCATGGGCCGCAGGAATCACTATCAGGTAAACTGTGTGCTCGTTTGTTACTCTCAAAGTGATAAAAAAATAACATCGAAGTATATACATATTCTACCACGAAGTAAAATTAAGCGAAGTCCAAAGCTTTCGCTGCTTGGTTTCAATCAGTTTGTACGGCACTCCTTGTAAACCTCCTCACAAATTAAATGCCTCAAGGCATTTGCGGTCTCCCTGTGTGGAGCTTTTACTCTGGAATGTCCGGATTGTTCCACCAGCCCCAGTTATTATGCCAGCGTCACGCTTCGCGGGTTCCGATGAAAGGACTCCAAATTATAAAGGTCAGGTGTTGTTATACAAATTATATACTGGTGTGTTGTAAGTAAATGCTTTTGATATTGGCAGCATTTAAATAACATAGTAAGGGCAAATGTGGTTTCCTAAATAAATAGAGCAATATATTGCATTGTGCAAAGACGAGGAAAAAAAAATAGAAACCGTATGAGACTTCATCAAACAATATAATATATATATTTATATATATATATATATATATATATATATATATATATATATATATATATATATATATATACATATTAACCGTCAAGAACTACAAAGTAGCAATTGATTGCACTTCAAATGTTAAATGACAACTTTCGACCGTTGAATATATCCGAACGGCATGTTTCAAGAGCCTCGCGTTAGTTATTGGCTCTTAATGTTTCTCCGTGTAATTTTCTTGTATTAAAGTGCAATCAAGTCTATAATTAAACGTTGCGACTCTTAATGATTCGTTTAAAACTTCCATTTCGCTGTAGAACCGGAAATCCGTTTATTAAAGAAAATGGCGGACCCTTTCACTCAACATTTATTACACTGATCGAAAAAAATAACGTTCGTGTTATGTA
Source organism: Teinopalpus imperialis (assembly GCA_029286865.1). Classification (NCBI taxonomy): domain Eukaryota; kingdom Metazoa; phylum Arthropoda; class Insecta; order Lepidoptera; family Papilionidae; genus Teinopalpus; species Teinopalpus imperialis. The sequence goes on along the minus strand of JAGSMU010000045.1, from coordinate 1,791,243 downwards.
CATTTTTGGAGATGATTTCCCCTTCTGCTGTCGAATCGAGCCGGTGAATGATTATAAAGATTTTAAGTAACATGTTGGTTTATTTTTTTATTGTATGGAGGGTGACAAACAAGCACACAGTTCGCCCGATAGTAAGTGTTTTATGACACCCACGATCATCATTCATGACGAAACAGATAATGCGTCTGCAACAAGATCGGAGGAAGCTGCAGATGCTGTGTTAAAGACACGCTGAACCTCGAAAACTGTCAATTTATTATTCACTTAAATCGTTCCTCGGAAATCGATCCTAGGCCTCCCATCCCATCGGCCTATAATAACCATTACGCAACCCGGCAGTCAACATTTATATAGTAAAAAATAGGTAAAAATGTTTACGGATCATGTAAGCAAGCACAAACTACTAGTTGTAGAAGATGCAAGAAGGAATAAGCCCAGAAAATATTTATAACATTTTCCGAAAAGCTGTCAAATTATTCCATTCCTTGACTGTTCGCATTAAAAACGACGTCCGAATGCGAGCAATATCCACAATGAAAGAATGGAAGGCTGTCGTGCGTCTTGTTACGTAGTTACATAACATGATTCTCCCACAAGAGAAGTTCCTCTGAACGCATTCCAAAATGTATCCTGTAAAACACTGAGAGGCTGGCAACCTCACGCTTGTGCTCAAGGTTAAACAGGTTGGTTTTAACCAAATCTGTGTCACCAATTAGACTATGTATAATATAAAATATATAATCGTATAATCGTATACGACATCCACTTCATAAAATCTTTATACTCCAATAGAGAGTTGATATATCTCGTTTTTAATATCAAAACACAATTTAAAATCAAAAGAAAAAAACACATTCGTTTCGCTTGTTGTAATTTAACAGAATTTTACGGCGGCAGCGATGTACTTGTTTCTATTTGTTTCTTGTTGTTTAGTGGATACAAGTAGATTTCTTTAATACTGCATAGAATAGAATATTTAATTATTTTGCTAATATTAGACATAGTATAGAATGTGATGTAAACGGATCAATTTATTGTAATAGAAAATAATCTATCTGTTCATTTCAACATCCGTTACGTACTGCACACACGTGCACAAAGAGAATCGTGTGTGTGGTACGTTTAGTTACGTTGTGCTGTACTTTAAATACCATTCTCCTTAGCGCGTCATATGTTGACACTTCAAACACATTGTGTAGGCTGTTTTACATCTGTGTTTATAAACTAATGTATATAACATTATTATATAATGTGTACGATTAGTATAATAATCTTTACTATTTAAAATATATTTATAAAACATTATACATTAGTTATACCTTTAATAAACAGAACTCGATCGATCCCGTGTACACGTTTGAGTTTTTCTCCTTTAGTTTTATACAATATACTTTGAATTCAAGGTTTAGATTATCATCTTTGATAACCTTAACCTTTAATTTAAAAGTATATAGCCATAACTTCTGTCAAGTGTAATGAGTTTCAGACGCTCTTTTTATTTTATTAAATTAAGTTTTACACACAGGGACATATTCACCAGATAATAAGTGATTTTTGGGACCTATGACATCTGCATTTATCCTAAATAAGTAATCACTGGGTCGTCACCCTAATAATAAGACGGACTTCAATGTTACTAGTAACACTCGTGCTTTTGGTGGTCACGAGTTCTGGATTCGAGTGCCAGCCGAGGAAAATATTTATTATAAATCACAATTTAGTTATGGGTATGGGTGTTTTGCGTTTCTTCGATGCTGGTGAGAACCTTTCTTCGGCCTTATGGCATTTGTATTATAAAGACAAGGAAAGAGGACGACGTTTGAGTGCCTCTGGGTTGGCACAAATTCTTACGGCACTTTAATATATATACACTATAATATATGCTTTAGGTTCGATTCTCAGTTGTGAAAAAATATTTGTGTGTCACAAATAGATCTGAATCTGAATGTATGTCCCATGTCAATTATACATTTGAGCCTTCCTCCGAACTTATAGCACACGCATTACTTTGGAATAGGGACGGGGAAAACGATCGAGTGCTTCTGCTTTCTTGCGTAAATATTATATATTTTGCGCAGTTGATATCATATATTACTAGATGATATCCGTAATCTTAATATACTAAGGAGAGATTTTATCACACTCATTATTATATGAGTAATATATATAGAGACATGCTGCTTATTTTTTGCTTAACCATGTACCTATATCGCTCAATAGGAAAATGACCTTGCCGTCATTATACTTAGTATATATATATATATATATACATATATATGTATAATATGAATTTTAATTAGCACCCATAATAATCTGTGTTTATATAATATTTTTAAGAGTTAATTTACTAAAGATTTCGATCTACGTAAGTTTATGTTAAAAAGGTTCGACTTCGACATAAACTTACTCGACTAGTGTCTTGTGTTGTCAAGCATTTAACCTTAGTTGGATGGTTGACGAGAATGCTATCAATTGTAATAGCACACATCCTTTTTTTTTAATATATTAAATCAACATATATATATTTTTAAACTCATATACATAGACATATGAGTAAAGCTTATACAACTTGTGAGTAAAAAAAGCTACAGGTCCGTGATAGAAGTCAGGAAGTAACCCTCAAGTCAGTCTTTTAACTCATACGCCATTGTTTGCGTTTTACTGCCGCCCGTGGAATGCAAACAGGAATCGAACCCGCTGCAACGATAACAAACACAAGAACAATCAAGCGGTGGCATTAACGGGTTTCCTTGTTGCAAAAGTTGCTCATTTGGTGATAAAATGGAAAATCACTCGTATTTTTCTATTTACTCGTATGGCGTATCACTTAAAAATTACAGACATATTTTGGACGATTTACCAGAAAACTTTTAGATAGAATGGAATTTAAAATACATACATTTAATGTATCTAGCTCTTATTACATTTCAATCAGAAGTTTTATTTTGTTCTTTTTCTCTAAGTTACAAAGTAAAAGTAAAGACTGCGGCGCTTGATATCTTCGTTAATCCTTTACTTAAAGTCATGACGGTATGTATAAGTAAATTAATATCGCAACAAGATATACAAGGTATTTTAAAGCATCACTTGTGCAATGAGGAGAGTAGCTCAGCTATCTTCACGGTACGTGAGGTAACAGTGTTCGAACCCTATTTTTTTTTGTCTTTCTTTTATTACATTGAGAGTAACAAACGAGCACACAGTTCACCTGATTAAAATTGTCGATTGTAATTTTAAGTGCTGATTTGATGATAAAATCTGATCTACCAAGGAAGGATCACTTCCTCTCAGGATACCAGCGTGTAATATCACCATGAAGCTCCTCTTTCAGTCCTCAAGGGGGGCAACGCATGTGCCCATTGAATATTTGGTCAAGACGGTGGGTTTGTGGACAATCATCACTTACATTCATAAAAGGGATAGACTCATGCTGCAGTTTGTTCCTGGCTCTAACATAAATGGGTCTGCTCGCCCGGGAAGGACCACGACCTAATAGAAAACTAATAGGGATGCAAAGACCCAACTGTAGGTGAAGAGGCATTCCATCTCAATCCTCAGGAGTGACAGCGCATATGCATCTAGAATCTTTGTTGACGATCTATGTAGATGTCATGGGCGGCACTCATAACTTACCATCAGTTGGACTGTGTGCTCGTTTGTCACAGATAATATTATATATAAAAAAATCAAATGTTTAGTATTAATCAATTTTATCTATGGCTTGACTACGATCTTAATCAAGTTTCATTGATTGTGGATGAGAAACTGCTTCATACGGTACATTCGATCGATTCACTTATAAATAAACCCAGTTAGACTGGCTCCGGGCTCCACTGGTCGTGGGGATAGATGGCATGCAAACTGAAGCGAGATCGACAGGTGTCGGACGCTCTTGACTTAGGCTAGATGCACACGGTAATAAGTATAAGGACTTGACTAAGGTCGTGGTATAAATCAATTATACCATGATCTTTCTCTATATAAAATACAATATATATGTATATATATGTAGTCGTTACTACTAATTTAATGGCAACTCAAATACAGAAAGAGGGGAGTGTTAATTGTGGATCGTGTTAATTGTAATGTTATCTTATATATGGAAATAAAATATTATTATTATTATTGTTAATACATACATTAGTACATATAAATCCCACAGCTGGGCCTCATATATATATATATTAGACTATGTAACAATGCAATCTGACTATCGTCGGACTCACGACGCATGGAGACACTCTAATATGTTATGGTTGTCGTGTCTGGGTATGTTGTTTTTGTATTGATTGTTGAGAGTAACAAACTCTCACACAGTTCTGTACAGTCTGGCAATAACGAGGAGATGAACATCATATTTATCATATAAATATTTCAATGATACGAATCGTTGTTTCATTTTTATGAAAAAGAATATTCAATCCACTATGTCAAATGAGGCAATAAGATTTGGATGGACGTATAAAGGATAGGACCGGGGAAGGAGCGAATGCCGACCCATTCCTGCTGCAGTGTTGCTATACTATAGTAAATGTTACCCAAAATAAAATAACAAAGCACTTAAGGTAAAAGGTATTGTATAGACGTTGAGTTAATAGACACGACTCAAATCAGTCTCCCGTGCAGTATTGCCCTTAATATGACAAATGCGGTCGGAAATGTTTCCTTACTGGGTATACCTGATGAAATTCTGCTAGCGACTGGAATAGCTGGCGGTAAAAGAACTGGTCACTGCGTCGTAGGCGACCAGCTATTAGTAAATACCTGCGTTAACTGAACGAATTGACTAAATAAATTAAAACAATGAAACAGTCGATTCGTGCAGTAGTTAGCAATGGTAGAACATTGTAGTTTTTAGTTTTTTTTATAGTGGCAAACGAGCAAGCATCAAACCTGATGGTAAGTGATCACCGCCGCCCATGGACATCTGCAACATCAGAGGAGTCGCAGATGCGCTGCCAGCCTTTTAGAAAGGTGTAGGCTCGTTCCTTGAAGGTCCCTAAGTAATATCGCTTCGTAAATACCGCTGGCGAAAGGTGACTCCACAGAGTAGTTGTGCATCGCATAAAGCGCATAGTGTAAAGGCAATCCACCACTATTTCTGTCTGATTCCGTCGCGATATACTACGATTAAACAAAGCGGCTGGAACTACTCCGACAACTTTGAGTTACTATTTGTAAAAAAAGACTTCCTCAGACATGCCCATCTTGAATCTTTGTTGAGGAAGTCTTTTTTTATATTACATTGAGAGTAACAAACTCTCACACAGTTATGTACAGTCTGGCAATAACGAGGAGATGAACATCATATTTATCATATAAATATTTCAATGATACGAATCGTTGTTTTATTTTTATGAAAAAGAATATTCAATCCACTATGTCAAATGGGGCAATAAGATTTGGATGGACGTATAAAGGATAGGACCGGGGAAGGAGCGAATGCCGACCCATTCCTGCTGCAGTGTTGCTATACTATAGTAAATGTTACCCAAAATAAAATAACAAAGCACTTAAGGTAAAAGGTATTTTATAGACGTTGAGTTAATAGACACGACTCAAATCAGTCTCCCGTGCAGTATTGCCCTTAATATGACAAATGCGGTCGGAAATGTTTCCTTACTGGGTATACCTGATGAAATTCTGCTAGCGACTGGAATAGCTGGCGGTAAAAGAACTGGTCACTGCGTCGTAGGCGACCAGCTATTAGTAAATACCTGCGTTAACTGAACGAAATGACTAAATAAATTAAAACAATGAAACAGTCGATTCGTGCAGTAGTTAGCAATGGTAGAACATTGTAGTTTTTAGTTTTTTTTTATAGTGGCAAACGAGCAAGCAGCAAACCTGATGGTAAGTGATCACCGCCGCCCATGGACATCTGCAACATCAGAGGAGTCGCAGATGCGCTGCCGGCCTTTTAGAAAGGTGTAGGCTCGTTCCTTGAAGGTCCCTAAGTAATATCGCTTCGTAAATACCGCTGGCGAACTTTTGACTGTGGAACTGTTGACTCCACAGAGTAGTGGTGCATCGCATAAAGCGCATAGTGTAAAGGCAATCCACCACTATTTCTGTCTGATTCCGTCGCGATATACTACGATTAAACAAAGCGGCTGGAACTACTCCGATAACTTTGAGTTACTATTTGTAATGTAAAAAAAGACTTCCTCAGACATGCCCATCTTGAATCTTTGTTGAGGAAGTCTTTTTTTTTAATATTACATTGAGAGTAACAAACGAGCACACCGTTCTCTTGATGCTAAGTGATTCCTGCGGCTCATGACATCTACATTCAGCCTTGATAAGGAATCATAATAAAGATGCGTTGTCACCCTCGAGGACTGAGATGGAATGCCTCGTCACCCTACATTCACCAACACAGCAGCATTATGCTGCTATTTTACGCGGGTATTCTGTGAAGGCGTTTTGGGGAAGGTAACGATGCGTAAGTGTTAACGCACTGATACTATAATATGAGAAATTATATATATGATTTTCTATTTGTATTGTATATCGATGCAAACAAAAATGTTCTACCTATAATTGTTATGTTAGGCCAGCGATTCCCAGACTTTTTTTTTCTCATAGACCACTTTCAAAATTTAGCTAGTTCCTGTGGTCCTAAATGTTAATGTGGTATAAAGTTACTTTTATTATTCATTTATGGAGAAGAAAGGTTCTTGGCTGGCAAATCTCGCACTGGTGGTCGTAGTCAATAGATGCAGCGACGATCTATGCAACTTTGCGGGAGGTCGATGGATGCAGGATCGTGCTTTGTGGCGGTCTATGGGGGAGGCTGTGGTCATGAAGATGATGCAGTTTTTTTTTTCATTGTTTTTTTTATTGGCAACCATACATGACGGTTATCGAATACGTATTAGTTAATAGTGTTGGAAGCCCAACAGCTGACGTATCCACCCAAACGGATATAAAGACTCCTTGTTAGTTATTATTCCTCCTATATAAAGGAAATAAAGTGCCACATGACGACAGCAAGGCGACACCCGATGGCCGCAAAGTTATCGCGCTTTCATGTCACGCTCATATCAATCTTATTACGTAAGACGCAAGTGTTACATGTTTAGTATAACCAAAGTTGTATAAGGTTGATTTTGGGAAAATAAAAAATCAATAGTTGTTCCAATTTGTCCCTTATGTATATGTGGTTAAGGATGTAATAAGGTGCAATAGAATACTGGTAAGACGTCATCCTGTGGCGTACGCGCACGCGGATGTGGTGTCTGTAATAAAACCATAAACGGCAGGAGGCAATAGCCTCCGAAGTTTTTTTTTAATGCCTATATCGAACTTTTTCGAGCTCGCTCTATTGCTAAACTTTTGAGCCATAACCTTAAAGCGATACGAGCCGTTGTAGCTCAGTGTCTAAGACAGAGGTTCCCAGACTTTTTTTCTCATAGACTACTATCAAAACTTAGCTGGTTTCGGTGGACCCGCTGCAGATACATTTCTAGCATATTCCCAAAACTCGACAAAAAATGAGAAGAAGGTCTTACCATGGAAATTTGCGAACACGTTTTCGAAACAAAAGTGAGAATTGATTGGTTAATCAATTTAATAGATTATGCTGTGAGTGGATGTCAAAAAAGTTAAGTTAAGTTGGCAAATCAAAAAAGTGATTCCATTCAACTAGAATACTAGAATACTAAATCAATTCACACTTATTTCATTACGAAAACACCCCGTTTCGGAGTGATAAAAATAAATAGAAAAATAGTATATCTTTTGTGTTGTATTTATTCAAATATGTAATTATTACACTATTAATTATTATTGTTATTATATTACATTGTAATATGATAACAATAATAATTAATAATGTAACGTAAATTTTCGTAACCGAATTCTATCCCCTTTGTATTTTTAAATGCTGTTTTACCGCAGTGAAGGAAAATATCGCCAGGAGAAACCGCTGAGAAGACGCTGTAAATTTACTTTTTAACTTACTTAAATAACATCCGTGTCTTTAATTAAAACACCTTGTCTTTTTAAAACGACGTTTAATTTTGTTTTATGTAATGTTGCCTATTTGTCTGATGTTAAGTTGGATATGGCAAATCTGTAGAAATAAACAAAAACAAAAGATACACAAATATTAAACAATATAATATTAAAATGCCCTAAGTATAATCTCAAGTAGAGATGTATTAGTGCTCGTTGCTAGTAGCAGCATGAGTTCAGATCGACCAAGGTAGGACGAGCTCTTCAGAAAATATCAGCGTGTAATATAATTAACAAAATACACATGGCGAGTGTAGAGATGCGGGCTACCCAATGACGTGTCTCGGATCTTCGTTAAGGATGAAGGTAGATAGATTATTTAGAAGTTAGATTACAGATACTCTGTATGTCTTCTGACCGTCACCGTAAGATCGAAAGTAGGTTTAACAATCCTCGTATTTGACAGTGCATCGAACTCGGGTTAAAAAATAAATGAAGTTAATTTATTGATGAAAGATACACTATCAATAATAGCATTTCGCATTTTACCCTTCTAATTTGTTTATTCAATCATAATGATTTGCCTTTACAGGTGTATCCAAATAACTACGGGGTGATCCCGCTGACCTCTTTATACAGGGTGACGACTCTCTAAAGTCCGTCCAGTCGTCATATTACGTTCGTATCGCCAAACGTAATATGACGCTGTTGCTCTGGTACTGTGTTCGATTCCCATCCGAGCAACAATATTCCTGTGCAACAAATTATAGATTTTCAGCTCTGGGAGCATTGTGACATGTCACTGACATGACGTCACACATACATCTGAACCTTCCTCCTATCTTAAGGCAATATAAAATATTCTTACGTAGTTGATAGTGTCTCGAATAATAGATAGAAGAAGATAGCGTCGTAATGGACATCAAACTAAAACATCGTCAATTGGTTGGTGGTTCTGGAGGTAATTTTCCTATATAAATCGTTTGAGGGAGGGATGGCGGTGCGTGAAAAGGGTCACACTTTTTTATTTTATGCATGTATACGAGTAATAATAGTAATAATTTTATTAACCGCCTAGATTAAGATAACAGTGGTAGCCATAATAATGGTGTCTTTATTCCGTAAAACATAGGGTTTTCTTGTCTATTAGTAATTATTGTAATAATATTTAGTTAAATATACTGTATAGAAACAAAAGTATATACTACGGTTAAGTATTGCGTTACATTTTTATATATCTTTTTTTTTATTTTATGACCGGCTCATGACATCTACATTCATCCTTGACTAGGAGTCATAATACAAATGCGTTGTCATCTTGAGGACTGAGATGGAATGCCTCGTCACCAGTAATAAAGATCTCCGGATGCCTACACTCACCAGACGAAACACGTGCTGTGTTTATTATTATTATTCTGCTATATCACGGTTGCATTCATTCTGCAGCTGGAAACATGGTGCAGTGTAGCTGTACCACTGATATCTTGTTTATTTTATAGATATTAAAGAAATAATTTTTTGTCCTCGGGGGATCTCCCCAACGCTATAAAAGCTCAAGCAACCAGGATCGTAGCTTACCCCTTAGTACATTATGTGTTGTTATATTGTTATTTGTATTTGTATATAGAGGTTATCATTAATGACTAGAAATATATCCGTGATTCATTTTGTATCTTAGTATAACAACAATTAGTATCATTATATCTACTGTTCGTGATCCTAAAGATTAAATAAAAAAAGCGTTAGAAGCAAACGTATTTTTTTATATATAGTAACGCGTGTTATTTGACGTCACTATTGTACAGGCCTCCTTATAGACACTGCCTATGGTTTTGCGAGTACCTTGCAATAAAGTGTGTTATATAATGGGCTATATTTAGTAAGGGAAAGTTGAGTAAGACTGCACTTAGAAAATATTTCTCTGTATGTATTTGCACCATAGACGAGCGATGGACTATTAGAGGAAAAGCTGACATCTGTATCTATATATAGGATGTCAGTTTTATTTTACTATATAAGATCACTGTCACATCTCGGGTTTATGTTAAATCCAAGCTTGGGCAATTTTGCCGTTACCGCTACAATAGTCGAGTGTGGATTTACAACCGTGTTACAGTTTATGAGGATTATCGAATTCTTAGTTGGAAGAAAATGACCGAGCCGAGGTTCGACTCACTCGGGCACCCTCGAGTCAAACGCTCTCGCGGAACAGGGTAACGGTCCAAGCCGAGGCTCTCTCTCTGGAGCCCTTATGGTGGTTACCCATAAATAGAGGTCTTGACTGAGCGCTATAAGTGCTCGGTCACCACTCAACTCTGTGAAACTGTAAAAGCCTCAACTCGTGATGGGAGCGGCCATCAGCCCAAAAACAAACAGGATTATCGATGAGGATATTTTTGGATTCGAGATGGTAACTGCATCATCTGTCGAAAATCATAATTTTCATTGTAACTAGTTCAGCTCAGTTCCTAGCATCCACACAGTAGACTGTCTGTCTAGTGTCTCTAATGCTGGTACAATACCTGACATCAAACTCGCCATATCTAATTTTTTTTATAATATTAGTGTGACAAACGGGCAGACAGCTCATCTGATGGGAACTGGTAAATGCTTATGAAATCCACGTTCATAAGCAACAAGATTGTCACCCTCGAAGTCTGACATGGAATGTAATCTGTAATTCGTTCACCGGATAATGCTATTTCACGATGGTATTCAGTGAGGGTGTTCTATCCCTGATCGATTCGTTCCTATGCATGTTTCAGCCACACGTGGCTCTACATTTAATTATCCTGTAATTATTATATATATGTAGCTAGCATACCTATTCAAAAAATAATAACCTAATAACTAATAAATCATGTTTGTTTTAACTCTTCAATTGCCTAAACTTTAATACATAATTAATACGAAAGATACTTCTGCTAATAAAAACCTTTAATATATTTCTTACGGATTAACAATAAAAAAAATTCGCACGCGAACAATTACCCATGACTAATTTAATTAAACTCCACAAATATTCTAGTAGTTTCTTTACGTGGTTTTAGAAGTAAATCCTTGATATTAACCATTTATATTTGTCAAAAATCTAATTTCGAACGATAATAATGCTTAGTTCCGATTCGTAGCAACATTTTGTCTAAGGGCTCCCACCTGCCGCTACTAATAAAGAGAACCTGTATAATTAGTCTTCAAATAGTGCTATTGTTTGTCACTTTTCTTTCCACAGAACACTTGCGACCGTCGCCCGTAACACACGCGTGATCGATCAAACGCTCTGCCCACAGAGTTCGAATTTCGAATCGATTCCATCGAAAGCATTAATTTCATAATATCCCGAATATTGCTTAGTGCGTAATTTTCTCTTCATTTCAAATTTAAATCGCGTATTCTAAATTCAAAGTTTATTTTTCGAACGGAGTTCGTTTCGAGTGCGTATTCTATTCGGATATTCTGAATTGTATTCTCCAGTGAAGTGTTGGCTGTAGAATTTTTGAAAATAAACTGCAATGACCCCTGTTGGACTTCTGTTTAAGGTGAACAGGTGAGTTGACGGTATATACTAAGTACACATTCACTGTTCAACTATTTGTATGCACGCGATGGCACATGGAGTATCATTCGCTGTACGTAGATTATAAGTCGGGAATGAGATGCGGGTCGTGAGAGTAATTTTCTTTCACCTTTTGTTATTCCATCGTGAAACACATTATTATGTATGAGTTTTGTGGAAAGAATTAAAATATTTATTATATTTCAACATCGCTGTATTATCGTGTTATTTATAAGTTTTAAGAAGCTACTTTATTTTGTATTTTATTACATATTTTTTTTATTATTAGTGATATTTTAAAAATGAAATATCATTTGTTTTTATAAATAAGAAAATGGTTATAAGTATAAATGTGAAATTTTGATTTATTTATCCACCAATATTTTTTCTTAGTTATTTATTGTACAATATACGATATATTATTGTCAGTTTGCGGGAAGTCGATGTACGTATGCAGGTGGCTAAGGGTGTTGTACGAAGCATTTTGCTGTCATTCAGTGGAGGCCTAAGTTCAACAGTGGACTAGCTGATATGACGAAGATTAGAGGATATTCATCTTTTTTTTTCTATAATTAGTTATATTTTTTTTTGCTACATTATAAATATCGTGATTATTAAAAAGGCCAAGACAACGCCTCGCAGCTGCTGTTTATGGCATGCAGGTCCACATTGTCAGTGAACACAATCAACGGCTTAGCCTTCAAACGCGAGCATCAACAAATTTTCTAAAGGCAACGCCATTGTATAATTGAAACCCGTCAAATTATTAGCAATTCAACTTTTAGTTGTGTGGTTACGTCTGCGAGATGATGCATGCGGGTTCTTGGTTCAAAACCCAGTAGAAATTTACGAATATTATCGGCTTTTTTAATCCGTCAGAAGGAACTGACCCGAGGTTCGGCCCTCTCGGGCACCCTCGAGTCAGCTGCTTTCGCGCCCAGAGCAACGGTGAAAGTCGAAGCTCCCTCACGAGAACCCTTATGCTGGTTACCCATTAATAAAAGTCGGCTGAGTGCCCTAACCGCTCGGCCACCTTTCAACCTGATTAAGAGTTAAAAGCCCTCGGGCTAACAGTGGCCATCAGCCATAAAAAAAAACGGTTTTTTAATTTACTGATACTGGTTTTTATATTATTTACGTGAAAAAGCAGCATAGTTACTGTGATGACTGTAGGAGTCTGGTGATGAATGATGATGAATCCGAAATATATTAGGTGGCAAACGTGCAATAATTATTAAAAAAACCTCTTTCTTTTTTTTGACTGATAGCCACTGTTAGTCCGAGTACCTAAATACTTTTAATTATTTAGGTGCTCAACCGAAACCTTTATTGTTATAACAGTGGCCATCATCCATAAAAAAACGGTTTTTTAATTTACTGTTACTGGTTTTTATATTATTTACGGCCTGTGTGATAACTAGGAGATATTGATTTTAAACAGTGGTAGAACCACGAGGTAGCTGGTTAGTAGACGCCACACGAGTGGTTAGGCTAGAACGGGGAAGAACGCCTTCATGGAGTATCAGCGTGAAAAGGCAGCATCGTTATACTACTGTGTTTGTTGTGATGACTGTAGGAGTCTGGTGATGAATGATGATGAATCTGAAACATATTAGGTGGCAAACGTGCAATTATTAATGAATATGACTGATGGCCCCTGTTAGTCCCAGGGTTTATTACTTTTAATTATTTAGGTACTCAGCCGAAACCTTCATTAATAGGTAAACGGAAGAAGGGTTCCCAAGAGGGTGCCTCGACTTGGACCGTTACGGTGGGCGTTACAGCAACCGACTCGCCCGAAGGTGTCTGAGAGGGCTAATCCTCTCGGGCACCCTCGGTCGGTTCGGTCAGTTACTCCTGACGGATAAAAAAAAATCCTCTACCGGAGTTATTCTTCCGGGCTTCTATTCTACTCTAGTCCTCAGGGGTGACAACGCGTGTGCATCTTGAATCTTTGTTGTGTTTTCATCCAGACGTCATGAATCGGAGTCGACATTAACCATCAGCTGAACTATGTCCTCGTTTTTTACACCTTTAAAAAAAAATTAGAACCTAGCTTAAACAAATGTTACGTAATTTTTAGTTTGTTATGTTTATAAGCAAAATATGAAAATGTCAATTTTATCGCAACGTATATAATAAATTTAGTAACGTAGTAAAAGTAGTAATAAATTTACTGTATTATTATATATCAGTACAGACAAAATATTTTTTTTTTATTATATGAAGTAAATAAATAATAAATAATGAAAGACACGGAATATGCGTACATTAAAACAAGACCTGAAAACAAACAATTCGTGATGCACAAATATCGGCTGGTAATCAAAGCCAGGGCCCACTACGTAGCAGCCAGATACTGTAACCGCTACGCCACGCGGCCGTCAATAAATAATAGTACCTAAGTAACTCTCACCACAGAAGCAGATGGTATTCCTGCGGTTTGGTGGACTTCCTTTAATATTTTTATTGTTCAAAGTTTTTACAATATACTATGTTCTCTCTCTATCATTCACCTACTCTTTCTCTCACTTATATCGTGTCAGCCTCTGAATTCGAACAGAATTCTCGACACAAAACGCAATTCAATAAAGAATCACACAACCACAGAGGTAGAGCCGCGCTTCAGGTTGTAACTAGAAGCGGCATGAATGGGTCGCCTCGACTATCAGTGAGGTGCATAATATATAATAGTATAATAGTAGTAGTAGTTTAGTGAATGTAGAGATCTGGAGATCTGATTCGATTTGACGAGGGATTCCATTTTAGTCCTCCAGTGGTGACAGCGCATCTGCATTATGATTCCTTATCCTTATCGAGGGTGTTATGGGACCGCAGGAACCACTAACAAAAGTGTAGGAAGATTTTTTATTACTTGATTTTTAACCAAGATTTTAAAACTGTTTAATGGCATGTCGATTATTATTTACGGAATTTTATTAAATATGCATATGCCCAAGAACGATCAACGTCCACAATAAAACTCCAATTTCTTTCGCTAAGCAGTGTGTTTGAGTTTTTTAACTGTGTTTACAGTAGCCCTATGTTATTATGTTACCCTGGTACTCTATGGAAGTTGGTCTAGCCTCAATCGGACCTAACTGAGCGTTCTACACCTGATAGGGTAAGCTAATCACTTGTTCAACTAACCGACACTTGACAGAACCATTGACGGATATTGTGTAATATTTCGTAATTCAAGGACATCTGACGTCACGCGTCCACTTTCTCCGATGGTATTCGTAATCCTTCAGGCGCTTTGGTTTATGATGTTTTTTTTTTATAGTACTAAGGGTGCTAAAGCGCACACTTCTCCCCAACGGTAAGGGATGACTCCGGCCAATGACATCTACTACCATCCTAAACAGAGATTGAAGACGAACATGCGTTGCCTATCGTCACTCTATTGAGTGTTCTCTACGGATTGAGATTACTAGTAGATGTATGCACCTCTATATTTCACGATCCATTTGTCACTAAATATTTGTTATACACACCACCTACATTTATCCTCGACCAAAATTATAGTGCATAAGTGTTGTCTACTCTATAAACTAAGATAGAATGCCCCTTTACCTGTAATAAGGGTCTCCCAAATATAAAGATACCCTCTTTATACTTCTATTAGCGTCATTTGTAAATCTAAAAGGCTAAGCAAAAAGCATGAAATTCAATATGAATGCTTCTTATATACAGTTTAGGAAAAAATATTATAAACAAGTTTACATCTAAGCTCGATAGATGGCGTTATGTACTGTTCCTAAATCACGATATGGTTTCGTTACGCGGCTTTTAGCTTTTTTATTACTCAAACTACGAGGCTTATTTTAATATACATATATGTAGCTACGAAGGCGAAGCTGCAGGCAACAACTGATAGCAAAAAGCACAAGCAAAATTCTAAAGCTACGCCGTTGTCGAATAGAGAGCCACTTGAGTTGTAGACGATAGAATAAAAGGTTGAAATAAATCTCAAGTGATTATTGATTCCATTCTCTCTGTATTGTTAGGGATGGTAAACGAGTATAAAGTTCACCTGATGGAAAGTGATAACTACGGCTCGTGGCTTTTTCCATCCATCCTCAATAAAGATTAAACATACACATGCGTTGTCAGCCCTGAGGAACAGAAAGACGCATTCGAATGAAATGAAATTATTATCAAAAATATCCGTAATTGAATGTGGACCCGTTATGATGCTCGCAGAGTACCAGCGCGCATCATAACGTTGCTGTGTTTCGTATGGTATATGGGTGTATTCTGAGACTTAATTGAGGATAGATGTTGATGTTATGGGACACAGTCTTCGCTTATATTTAAAAAAAATATACAATCAAAAACAAATTAATCCTACGTTACAAATGATAATACCAGATAGTTTACAGATATGGCTAAACGAGAGGGGCTACACTTAGCGCGACTGGTTCGCTGGGATCGGATTACCCGACGCCTAACGGTAGCCCGATGATTCGAATCGAATTGCGATGCGACTTCGTTCACATGGAAATGGATGTATATTTATAAATGTAACGTTGTACGAGGGGCAAAAGAGCAATGAGCGTATTTTTAATATACAAATGATTGAAATAAAACTATTATATATGTAATCTGTACAAAAAACCAACAAAAGTAAGATTAGGTGTAAAATAAGAAAGTATATATGCGTTGTCCAATATTTTTGTGCTTTCGTATTTTTTTTCGAACACAGAGGTGCGGCACCGTAACGCTGCTGTTTCGTCGATGGCGTCGCGTGGTGAAGTGATTAGAGTACCTGGCTGGCTAAATATTTGTATATCACAAATTGTTCGATATTCGAGACACGGGACATACATAAAACATGAGGTGTGTTTTATGTATGTCCCGTGGCCCCGACACTGCATCTGATCTTATTGCATCACATCAGAATAGAGAAGGTGAATGACGTGTGAGTGTCTCCGTGTTTGCGGCTAACGGCACTATATATACTGCACAGTTGATGTAATCTGGTTATTGCAAATCTCATCGTCTCATATAAATGCGAATATTCGCAGTTAAATGCGTTAACTTTAGCGTGGAGCTCAATTTTTAAATGTTCAATAGTGATCGATAGATGTTATCTAAGTAGTGATGACTTTATATAAATTCTTACGAAGAGGAAGTTATGTACTTAAGACAGTTATTAGACGGTTATGATATTATGATGACGGTATATAGAGTGGTTCGATCATGAGTCAGGAGGGTGCAATTACACCCCATAGGCCTCCTCCTCCCCTTCTTTTTCATGGATTTACTTTGTTTCACCATTAGATAAATATAAAATATATACATACATACAATTAACCATATCTCCTAAGTAGATTTGTATACAATCAGTTGCAGTAATAACTTGAAAATGGAAAAAACTCAATGACCAGCGATATATCAAGTACTTTTGTTTGAATAAAATGTCTATAAATGTATATAGGACTATGCAAGGAAAGCACCGAGGGACTTCATTGCTCCATATACTATAGTCACACATTGATCCGACGAGATTAGATACCTTTTCTTTATGATATTACACCTCGAGGTAAGTCATAATAGTACATAAACAACAAAGATTCGAGATGTACTTGTGTTGTCACCTCTTAGGACTGAGCGAGAATGCCTTGTTACCTGCAATAGGGCCCATGAATCACTAAACTCACCACACAAAATACAGCGAGGGCCCAGTCCGAACTATTCATGTTATAATTTCTACATTATGTCTTATTTATATGAACATGACCTAATGTTACCCAATACTTATCTAATATATCGATACAATTACAACTAAATTGGTTCGGCCATAGTGGACAATTGCACAGAAAAGCACAGACAAATAGACAAAAGTCTGTTTATTATGTTATATATATAGATACAAGTTCAATGAACTTAAGATAGAAAATCTTAAATAAAAATTTTACATAACTTGCTTATTGTAACCGTGAAACGATTACTAGGAACTTCAACAACATCTATTTTTTGTCCGGCCTTAAGGGTGCATATACACTAGTGTGTAATACTTATTTATAAAAGTCCGTATTTTGTATCTTATTATAAAAGTACAAAATAAAAAAAAATGGTTTGTTAATTAACATAGCCACGTTAGAGTTACAAACAGTCAGAAGTTTGAGTAAGTGAACACTTTCACAAAATGGTGACGAGGCATTCCATCTTACATCTTACTTAAGGTGACATCTCATGGAATTAAAAATGGCTGCGTATGGTTGATTTACGAGGCGAACAATATTAAAAATTTGTCTTTGTTTTCTGCTTTTATGATCACTGTCGTTTAATTTAATAGAATTTACTATTCGATTCGTGCACTCGCTGTAATGTGTCACCGCCTTTATGAACTTCATAGGCTGAACCATGAAACATATATTTTACGGCTATCGGTAAGCGATATAAAAGTTCAACATTCTCTCGTTCGCCGGTGTGTTTACAAAATGAAACTTGCAGAAGGAAGGGAACGTGTTTGAAGGTTGACGACTCCGCGTTACATTTAAAGGACACTGTGCTTGCTTCCGATAAACGAAAACATTTTGTTTTGTTTTGTAAATACCGTCAAACCGTTACAACGTAACAGTGATTGTGATTATCTTAGTGACTTCTTCGTTTTAGTACGCAGCGTCTTAATTTTTAAGATAAGCCGTAATATAACATCTTATATCGCGAGATAATTCAAAATATCATCCTCATAATCTCGTTGATATTCTGTGTTTCGTCTGCTGTGTGATTGTAAACCGAAGACCTTATTACAAATAATTTCATCCAAATCCTCAGAAACGACACAGCATGAAACACACAGCAAAATTGGGTGTTATAGGCCGCCAGTAACACTTTCCACCAAGTGAGTATTGTAAAATAAAACAACTCTGCTATCATAGATTCGATGACGTGAGTCTTAGTTGTTATATAAAAGATTTCTAGCTATTAAATCTGTTAAGATTTCCGTTAATCAATCCAACTAAGCTTAAATGATAGATGGTTCAGGACAATAACCGAATGGCGGATTGGAAGCTAAGAAAGGCGACTATACAAATATGGAATGAGTACAATTTATAGGATTTATTATGATGGTGTATCAGATATAATTTTAAAAAAGTTATTTTAAAGGCTAAAAAAAAAATAACGCTAGCAGTATTTTAACATTCCGATAACTTGTAACTAAACTTAAATTAACTAACATTGGTAGAGCTACACAACATTTTGTTTCTAGCTGAAGTATGAATGGGTCAACTCGACCGGGGTAGGACCACAACCTCACAGAATACCAGCGTGAAATAGCAGCATAATGTTGCTGTGTTTCGTCTGGTGAGTTAGGGATCCAACTCAGTCCTCTAGGGGAAAACGCGTCTGCATTATGGTTCCCTGTCAAGGATGAATGTAGATGTTATGGGCCGCAGAAATCACTTGCCATCAGGTGAACTATATGCTCGTTTGTTACTCTCAATTAGTTATAAAAAAAAATTGCTTGTTCTAGGAGATGGTTCACGAGAATATTTCAATAACCTTAAGTTTTGCAGACCGTATCCTAAAGAATAACGATATTTTCGCTTAAACTAGTAATTTTACAGTTAAGCCATTTGATATGATCATATTATATATGAACTAGGAAATAATAAAGTACTCTAGTTCTTGTAATTGTATTTTCTGCGACGGCGTTTGTAACCGGAGTGTCGTGCTGGTATGTCTATTGTTAACTCGAGACCTAGGTTTTTTCTACAAACACTAACCATCTCGCATGCTCGTTAACCGCACGTTAATAGGGGTGGCGTGACACCGGCACTTAGAACCGTGTTAAGCGGGGAACAGAGCGAAGTTCACTATTTTAATTACGTGTTTTTTTTTTTAATTTATTAGGTTGGCAACTACGTTCTTTCCGTTTTTTATTTTTTTTTATTCATATTCCGCATGTCATTAAATGTTTTTACTTTTACAGATTGTTTGAAAGGGGGGTGTAGTGTTCTACCGGAATCTATGTTTATTTATGTTGTGTTTTTTTGAGTTCATTTAGATATTTACACATCTTTCAATCTCTTTTAAATTATAAGGAATTGAGAGTTTGATTGGATGAATTTTTGAGTCGAAATTGGGTGCGGTGATTGAAATTGGTGGAAGAAAGTTTTAAACAACAAGAACTTTATAGTGGTAGAGCTACGCAGTTTATTTCTAGCTGCAGAATGAAGGGGTCAGCTCGACTAGGGTAGGAGTACGCCCCCACAGAAAACCAGCATAAAACAGAAGCATAATGCTGCTGTATTTCATCTGGTGGGTGCAGGGATCCGGAGACCTTTGTTAATGGTGACGAGGCGTTCCAACTCAGTCCTCAAGGGTGACAACACATCTGCCTTATGATTCCTTATCAAGGATGAATGTAGATGTCATGAGCCACAGGAATCACTTGCCGTCAGGTGATCTGTGTACTCGTTTGTTACTCTAAATGTAATTAAAAAAACAAAAATAAATAGTAAGTAGTCTGTCAACTGCTACGGTATCAGGAATCATTTCCGAACACAAGTATTTAAGCTAAGTTCAGGAACGATAATGGCATTACTAGGATTCTTTAAAACAAATATTTATTATTTGTAAAAAATTTTATGTCTGTTTTTGGGCAAGGCGTAGAGAAGGCAAACAGCGTAATGCCACGTGGGCAAGATGTATTGCACATTCTCTTATGCCCACACCAACTTTTGTGCAAGTGGGACTGACAGTGGGCGTGGGAATAATTCTAATTGTACACGTTTACTTAACTAAATTATTGATTACGTATGGAAGTTTGAATCTAAACATTTATAGACCCACACACAGAAATTTCTTGAATAAAACAATTCACACGACTTTAAGACAGAGGCACTTGCTCGTCGTTCCCTTCCCGATTCCGATCTGAGGAAGATTCAGATGCAGTGTAAGGGATACCGGATATACATACAACACACCCAGACCCGAAAACCAACAGTATGATGTATAATGATTGTTAATCGGCTGTAAAGTATTTCTCTTATATACCAGTATTACCTGATATGTATTTACACTGATTGAAGACGAACTCCGTACCCTTTAGAAAAAAAAACTTATTTAAAAAAAAAAAGTAATTAATATCGTAAATTTAACACTGTAATAGTTAAATACTATCTTTGTACTGAAGCCTAAGTCTTCAGAGGTGGTAATGCATGTGCTCCATATTTCTAAGCTTCGAATTGGGTCCCTTTATTTATTTATTTATTTATTTAACTTGGAGACAAACAGAAACAAAAGATAAAATAAAAAATACAACATATAGAATATTTTTTTTTTATTTATTTCATCACAACTAAATACATAGAATAAAAATTTTACATAATAGAAACAACACGTTCTCCTTAATAAAAAAAAACATTAGTACATAGTCGTGGCTAACTGATGCCTGCAGTAGGTATTAAAAACCTGTAAATCACAGGACATCAGGTCACCACTCCGCGGAACTTACGTTATACAAAGAGTTTATTAGACTTTGTCAAGTATTCCATGAAAATTAAATTAAAAAGTAAAATAAACATGCATTTAACATTAGGAAGCAATAACTAGTTATAAGACATGATAAATATGTTTATATAATTACCTTATTAAAATATGTGAAAATTTAATTAAATAATTAACAATCTAATTAACTTAATTTTAAGAAGTGCGCTCAAACACATGTGTTGTGAAAATACACGCTCACGAATAAAACGATTATAAAACGATTTACAATTATTCCCTTTAAAATGCCTCACTGCGAACATATTTGGTATCTTATAATCTTTCGCATGTTTTTATTTGACATTTAAAGTAATTGCAGCGACCTATTGAGTTCTTTGAAATATTGATAACAACAGAAGCAGTAACAATACAAAGCCATCATGGCTATTTGAGTTTACAGAAGGCAATGAAAGTGTGTTCAAACAAGAAATACAAAATTGGACTAAAATCACAAATTTAAATCAAAGACTATAAATTGTGGAGCAACATTTTGACACGGGATTTGAGTGAAGCGGGAGCATGAGAACATATCTACACTGTTGAGCTTTTTATTGTGGAGTACACTCGCCAAACAAAACACAGCAGCGACATCTATAACGATTACTCATTGGTATTTTATGAGCGCCGGGACTTCACTCAGTACCTTTTACAAATTAGATTTTTGTTCAAAACTGTCTAAAGTGCCTCGCAATTTTACTTTTGAAAAATAAAATGTAACCAATTTCTTTAATTTTACACTGTAACGGTTAAATATTATGTTCCAAACAGCCATCCCGCTAAAGCGAATTTACCCAAAACTCCAACAGATCTCGAACATCGGTTTGCCACAACCAATCGATTGTATTCGGAACGAATCTGCATCAATCTCTCGTGAGAAATGATTGAACAAAAGTTTTATTATCAAAACTATGAATTTAATACGAGACGTTATCACAAAACTCTGATTTTTTTCTTATACAATGACTTGCTAACAGATTGGATTTATAACAGCTATATGTGTGGAACACATAATTTACTTTGTCCCCTGTTTTAACTTTCTAATTTACTCATCTGTAGGACAGATAAGTAAATTAACTTCCAAATTCAATAAGGCGATCTTATCGCTAAAGTGCGATCTCTTCCAGACAACCTTGAGACAAAAGGAAAATTGAGTTAATGAACAATAGGAGGTGGTGTGTATAGAATAAACATACAAACTAATAACTACATATGGATAGCTAGCAATATATAACTAATAAATATAAATGAACTAAAACAATATAATAAATATAAATTAACTAAAACAATATAATAAATATAAATTAACTAAAACAACATAATATTAACGTTTATATAAATAAAAATATTATAAATGTGAAAATTTGTATGTTTGTTACTCGACCACGTAAAAACGACGGAACGGATTCAAATGAAAAATGAAATTTAGCACACAAGTAATTTATAATCTAGATTAACACAGGATACTTTTCATCCCGATAAGTGTAAGTTTTTATGTTTGAATGTTTGCAGGCAGATGAAAATCAATTATGATCATTAACAAAATTGTTTTCAATTCAATTCAATCCCAAAATAATATCAATATAATCTAGCCTAGTATTGATGATAATAAAACAAACTTTTCCGATTCTCCAATTCCCATAAATTGGTTAGGTTGGTCTGTACCACATATCTAAGGCCAATGAACCAACCTGAACCGTCCGATAAGATCAAAAATGCATTTTTTTTATTTAGGGCTAATGGCCACTGTTACCCCAAGGGCTTTTACAACTTAACCCATTCAGGCGAAACCTTTATTTATGTGTATCCAGCATGAGGGTTCCTGAGAGAGCCTCGGGGTGTCCTACGGGGTCGTACCTCGGTTCGGTCAGTTGCTTCCATCGGATTTGAACAATGCAACAACACAATGTGTGCCAATGACATACGGCCACTAGTTGCTACAATGGCGGCTATCACAACAGGGGCTCCCGTGTTGCGTCACTCGTTAGCTGCAGTGTGGCTCGTTGTTTAGAGCGTGTTGTGAGTTTCGAGTTTAGTCAAAGTACATGCTATGGATTAAAATGGTAATATTACGGGTTGACAACGGAACCCTGAGTTCACATTTAGTGTCCATTACGGCACATGAAATCTACGATCCATCTTTAGCAAAGGTTCTGCGAGTACTTGCGTTGTTACCCCTAAGGAACAGATCCCTACACTCATCAGTCGAAACACAGCAGCGTTATGATGCTATTTTAGATTAATATTAAGAAAAACCGCATCACCAACGTCATCGCTGAATTATTGTTGCGATAAAAATTTAATTCGTCCATCACCGTTCCATCATCAGATCACCAGATGGGACTCAATTCTTTTCGATATTACTAGAATCTACTGTAGTACTGTTAGGGTTTCTTTTCGTCCAAATATTACTATGATGTCTTCAAGCTAAAGAGTAAATGATAGTGAAAACCATCGCCATTAATTATCCATAAAGATAGCAGTCAAGCATTAACCATTTGTGATTATAAAATATATAGAGTGCCTTAAAGCTATATGTAATTACCGTAAGAGGATTAGCGCGTAATTTAAATTTACGCGCACTCGGAAACTTCGCATTATAACAAGTTATTACGCGACTAATTACGGAGCGGCCATAAATAAACGCACCATTAGTTCTACGATAAATGACTCGACTATAGTTTCCGGTGCTCTGCACCCAAATAACTACTATTAGAAACAAACAGAGAGAAAAATATGTTAAATATTTTTTTTATCGAATAAAGTATAAAACGATTTAATAAGATAAAGCCAAGTTATAGTTAAAATTAGACGCCTTGCAGAATATTTTTTATTTAATTTAAATTACTATTTTTTTTAATATTCCATTGTATGCAATAGTGTTTTCTTACATATAAACAAATTCTTTCATTTATTTTCGCTGCTGTATTTCCAATAGGGAGTATAGAAACTAACAAACGTGTGTACATTGTATGTATAAATATTTATTTATACATACTTTATTGCATTTACCTTTACCAAAACAAAAGATTACAGAGGGTTATGTTTATGCTATATTACCCAAGGTGCGATGAGATATTATGATTAGGTATATTCATTTTATAGCAATTAACAAATGAAACGAAAATATTAATTATAATACATAATATACTGTTTTGAATATACGCTTACTTATATAGGTAAATAATTGAATAATCGAGCACACACATGTGACGAAAAATATATAGTCCTTTTTCCTTCTCGTCTTTGGATGAATAAAACGGTCTCTTTGCCCTTCATTCGGAACCTTAACTTTTAATACTTTACTGATATCGATAAACGAACCTGCTATTAAATAATGTGCTAAAGAACTTTTTAATTATATAATGTTCGACAGACGTGTTCTCAGTTCATCTGGTGGTAAATGATTTCCAGGATACCCACATTTATCCTCGATAAAGCGTCATAATACAGATGCGTGACTCAGCAGTTTTGGTACAGATAGCTAATAATAACAGCGATATTAATTAAGATAATCCTCTGTCAGAAGGAACTGACCGAGCCGGCAGGTTCGGCCCTCTCGGGCACCCTCGAGACAGACGCTGTTGCGAAACTGGATGACGGTCCAAGCCGAGGCTCCTTCTCGGGAGCCCTTCTGCTGGTTACTTACAAAAAGAGGCCTCGACTGAGTTCCATAAGCCCTCGGTTACCTCTTAACCCGGTGAAACTGAAGAAGCCCTCGGGCCTACAACGGCCATCAGCCCAAAAAACAGCAGTTTAAATCCGGTGTAGTCGGAAAAGCCTTCGGGCTACAAGCATCTATCATCATCAGTAAAAAAAAAACTGAGATCCATACATGTCA
Source organism: Teinopalpus imperialis (assembly GCA_029286865.1). Taxonomy (NCBI): domain Eukaryota; kingdom Metazoa; phylum Arthropoda; class Insecta; order Lepidoptera; family Papilionidae; genus Teinopalpus; species Teinopalpus imperialis. The sequence goes on along the minus strand of JAGSMU010000045.1, from coordinate 1,766,386 downwards.
TTATCCTGTTCTGGATTCTGCAGACAGCAACCACATTAGCTTCTTTGTTCGTTTGTATTCATAATACAATTACCTCTTCTTGTAATATTTTCACCAATAGTTTTTCTTGGAAAACAGTTCAAGGACCTTTCATGGCACCTATAGTAAAAAATAATTGTAAGGATAAAGTCTTTCAATATGTACGTTGCTTCATAGTAATCAATGTTTTGGTTAAGTGAATCAATACTTTTATTATTAATAATTTATTTCTGTATATATACTCATTGCTGTTTCATAAACTCTGCAGTTTCTCTCTAGGTGCAGCATGAACGGATCGGCTCTATCCGAAGGACCACGCTCTCACAGAATACCAATGCTAAAATAGATTGATGAATGCAGATGTCTGGAGACCCTTATTAATGGTGGACTGGCATCATAGTCCTCAAGGATCACTGTTGTATTATGATTCTTTATCGAGTATGAATATAGTTGTCATAGGCCGCAAGAATCACTTATTTTGCCACGCTCAATCCAATAAAAAAAAATCTAATTCCCACCACGTAATAAATCCATAAACAGTTCAAATAGAAAACAAGCCGCGGTTTCCCAACAGCTTGGATTACAGTTGAACATGGGGGGGGGGGGGCACGTTTACACCGTTTCCATTACCCGACACGAGCTGTAAGTAACGTTCAGCGTACGTTATGCACGAGCTTACCGATATTGTGTTACGTCACTATGCGATCCACAGCCGCTGGAATTCATTCGGTGTCTATTACGAACTGTCAATTTGTTATCGATTGTATACATCACTCTCTTTTGGATACACTTAAAATGTCGAAACAATATAATCGTAAACATATATATATATATATATATATATATATATATATATATATATATATATATATATATATATATATATATATAACAAACAGACCCTTGTGCTACATTAGTATAATATTAGGAACGGGCATGCAGTTCATCTGATGATGAGTAAAGACCGTGGTCCATGACAAACCTGAGTATGAGCGGGAAACCAAACGAAGACAAAACAGTAGGTTGTTACTTCACGGGCGACCCTTTCATGATACAGCTAGAATCAACTGCAGTTGGGCCATAGCACTAATATTTTACATACACTAAACGAAAACACGGCATTTTTTTTTCGTGCTGATGGTCGCTGTTAGTCCGAGGGCTTTTACAGTTTCACCGGATTGATAGGTGATCGAGCGCTTATGGCACTCAGTCGAGACCTCTATATATGGGTAACCAGCACAAGGCCTCGGCTTCGACCGTCACCCTGTTCCGCGAGAGCATCTGACTCGAGGGTGCCTGAGAGGACCGAACCTCGCCTCAGAAAACACGGCAGTGGAAAGAAAAGACAGAATTTCAAGTCTTCAAGTTCTTTTCTCAATTTTTTTTTTGAACCTACCATCGGATAATTCGACTTTGAAATTTATTTAATTATTTTAGCTATTTAACGTCAAAATTAAATTCTTCTGATTTTGCTAAGTATTCAACAAAATTGTTTATTTATTTAATTTGAGCAATTTGCAACGCATAAATGAAAAGAATAATAATCCATAATTCCATAAAGTCAAATCTGATGTATGTACTAATTAAAGGGGAACACATCAATTGTGACATTTTAATGGTTAACGAGTTATTTAATACTGAAACTAAACAATTACTGAATCAAAATAAAAACAAAACACATAATTATAATTATCAACGTGAAATATATTAAATAATATCATAATAAAATAAATTGTGATATACCTACATAAAATTTAAAAATTTTATTTATTGAAATCAAAATTGAACTCACAATCGAATTCAAATTAAGTGGGAATTAAATTAAAAGTCAACGACAACATTATACAAAACAGAGAGATTAAACTAATTTTAACATTAAATTCTAAACAATAGTCTACGACAAAATATAATGAAATAAAAATACAAATTCAAATAAATAAAAAAGAAGTCCAATTCCAAGCTGACGCTTAGAATTCTGTTAGCACCTTACCTTAAAATTAGCGTTTGAATCCTGAAATATATCGATTTCAGGTAACTATTGCATTATATTCACTGCCAATTCTCTTTATAGAAGTTTTTTTATATAAAGGCAGAAGATATTGTGAATAGATAAAAAGACTGGTAAATGTTACCATTATTATACAATATATTTTTATTATTAATAATTTATTTCTGTATATATATTCATTGCTGTTTCATAAACTCTGCAGTTTCTCTCTAGGTGCAGCATGAACGGATCGGCTCTATCCGAAGGACCACGCTCTCACAGAATACCAATGCTAAAATAGATTGATGAATGCAGATGTCTGGAGACCCTTATTAATGGTGGACTGGCATCATAGTCCTCAAGGATCACTGTTGTATTATGATTCTTTATCGAGTATGAATATAGTTGATATAGGCCGCAAGAATCACTTATTTTGCCACGCTCAATCCAATAAAAAAAAATCTAATTCCCACCACGTAATAAATCCATAAACAGTTCAAATAGAAAACAAGCCGCGGTTTCCCAACAGCTTGGATTACAGTTGAACACGGGGGGGGGGGGGGGCACGTTTACACCGTTTCCATTACCCGACACGAGCTGTAAGTAACGTTCAGCGTACGTTATGCACGAGCTTACCGATATTGTGTTACGTTACTATGCGATCCACAGCCGCTGGAATTCATTCGGTGTCAATTACGAACTGTCAATTTGTTATCGATTGTATACTTAAAATGTCGAAACAATATAATCGTAAACATATATATATATATAACAAACAGACCCTTGTGCTACATTAGTATAATATTAGGAACGGGCATGCAGTTCATCTGATGATGAGTAAAGACCGTGGTCCATGATTTAACATAGACAAGTTTGTCAAACCTGAGTATGAACGGGAAACCAAACGAAGACAAAACAGTGTTAGGTTGTTATTTCACGGGCGACCCTTTCATGATACAGCTAGAATCAACTGCAGTTGGGCCATAGCACTAATATTTTACATACACTAAACGAAAACACGGCATTTTTTTTTCGTGCTGATGGTCGCTGTTAGTCCGAGGGCTTTTACAGTTTCACCGGATTGATAGGTGATCGAGCGCTTATGGCACTCAGTCGAGACCTCTATATATGGGTAACCAGCACAAGGCCTCCCGAGAGGGAGCCTCGGCTTCGACCGTCACCCTGTTCCGCGAGAGCATCTGACTCGAGGGTGCCCGAGAGGACCGAACCTCGGCTCAGAAAACACGGCAGTGGAAAGAAAAGACAGAATTTCAAGTCTTCAAGTTCTTTTCTCAATTTTTTTTTTGAACCTACCATCGGATAATTCGACATTGAAATTTATTTAATTATTTTAGCTATTTAACGTCAAAATTAAATTCTTCTGATTTTGCTAAGTATTCAACAAAATTGTTTATTTATTTAATTTGAGCAATTTGCAACGCATAAATGAAAAGAATAATAATCCATAATTCCATAAAGTCAAATCTGATGTATGTACTAATTAAAGGGGAACACATCAATGTGACATTTTAATGGTTAACGAGTTATTTAATACTGAAACTAAACAATTACTGAATCAAAATAAAAACAAAACACAATTATAATTATCAACGTGAAATATATTAAATAATATCATAATAAAATAAATTGTGAAATACCTACATAAAATTTAAAAATTTTATTTATTGAAATCAAAATTGAACTCACAATCGAATTCAAATTAAGTGGGAATTAAATTAAAAGTCAACGACAACATTATACAAAACAGAGAGATTAAACTAATTTTAACATTAAATTCTAAACAATAGTCTACGACAAAATATAATGAAATAAAAATACAAATTCAAATAAATAAAAAAGAAGTCCAATTCACAAAGCAGCCGCTAAGCTGGCGCTTAGAATTCTGTTAGCACCTTACGTTAAAATTAGCGTTTGAATCCTGAAATATATCGATTTCAGGTAACTATTGCACTATATTCACTGCCAATTCTCTTTATAGAAGTTTTTTTATATAAAGGCAGAAGATATTGTGAATAGATAAACAGACTGGTAAATGTTACCATTATTATACAATATATTTTTATTATTTAAATTAAAATTACTTATTTAAATGGAATTTTACTATGTTCAGAGTCGCGTTAGCGCAATGTCGCTTTTAATTTACATTCGATGCCCGATTCCAGCACCAATGAAATTATTAATTGCAATCTGTGTGCAAAATGCTGAAAATTACCTCATCAACAACATCGTGAGGAAACCAGTAAGTCTAAAAATAAATGAAAAAAATATTTCGTTGACATGTGAAGTCTGCCAACCCACAGTTGAGCAACTTTGTTTTAACACCCTCTCTAGAGACCTTAAGTCGAGCAGTGGAGTTTATATATTTATACATATCTGTTAATTTACGTTTATAATAAAACTTGTATAAAAGATAATTGTAAGACAACTATCATAGCATCTACAAGAAAATATCACTCGATTAAACCACTCCCTCGTTATAAACGTTGCATCTATTTTTTTCTCCTTATTACAATTAAATTTCTTGTCAGTCCTACAACGTGCGCCAATAAATCCACGCAACACTTGCCGCTCCATTATTCCAACCGATTATACCGATTATTAAACAAATCGCTCAATAGGAAACATCGAGATCAAATGCAAAAAAGAATATTACATATGCATGGGTGTGCTTGTATAATTTCTAAGATGTCCTATAAAAAGACAAGTATCGGAATACCGCCATCTAGTGGACTTTACGTGCAACCGACAAGGCGTGTGTCTTATCTTCGGATCAATCTGTCATGGTTATATGGAATTAACGTTTAATGAAGCGTATAGATATAGAATATGCGTGTAAACATTGTCCCTGATTATGTCTATCTAAAATATCATCCAAACCTACGTAAAGTTGGTGATTTCAGACAGTATTTGACGTGGTAGATTCACGTCGCAAGCTGTATCACGAATAAATTGGCTCGACTTTAAACATTATTCCAGCATGAAATAATACTAAGCTTAGCGCTACTGTATTTTTCTGACGAATAAAAGGCGGATACTATAATACTGTTGACAAGGCTAGAGTGACAACGTATTTGCATTATGATTGCTTATTATATGGGACGATTGGGGGCGTTACAGGCAGTTATTACTAACCGTCAGGTGAATCGTTTCTAATCTCTGAAAAGTTACAAATGCGCGCGGTTGTTTATATTATATTTATTTTATATTTTATATAATGATTTTTACCTTATCTTGCCGACAATGTTAGATAAGCGAAGACATTTTGGTATACTATAGCATCCCTTCATTACATTATATATTTTAAAAAGAACATATTTTCTTTCCATATGAATTGGTGAATCCTGTTTTCGTTACAATTTATATCATCTTTTTACTTATAATAAGAAAGAGCAATTTGGTCTGAAATACAGATATACCTTTTATCTAGTTCAGACCCGGTTGTCTCAACGTACTTATTAAACATAGATCATAGTTCAGGTATTTTTGTATTAGGATTGTTGTGAAAAAAATTATTATTATTATTATGGAGATTTTTTTTATTGCTATTATTACTAAACATTAGATATGGCAGGTAGTAACCTCTTAGCAATGTCCTCTGCTATCCATCAAGGTTATAAGTCAAGAATATATTTACCGAGTCTTGAAGCATAACGCTCGAGTTATTTGTCTTAGTCTAAAATCAAATATTTTTATGATTGCATTAGCACTACGCGGTGAGAAACTATTGAGTAAACGTAAAGGAATGTAAATCACGAGAGATATGAATCTCATGAACTCTTTAAAAGCGTACATTGTTTACAAATTAATAACTTTCTTATTAAAAAAATATATATGTCACTATACTTATGATGAACATGATATAAGTATGTATATATGAAAAATATCTTAACATCATTAAGATTCATTATTCTTATATATATAATTTTGGTATATTTTCTCATATCTGGGAACAGATTTTGGCTATATAGTACTTTTTATAAGAACTCAGGTAACAATTAAAGAAAATTCGTTTTTCAGACAAGCGCCTGTAAGCATTTTATTTCTATTTCAATTTAATTTGTTTTATCCTAATAATTTCTTACATAGATAAAAATTTGCAAAAATATTAAAAAGAAAATTCAAAGATGTAATTAAATGTTAAAAAAATATTAGTAGTGTTGAAGAACTATTATTAATATACTTTTTTGTTACAGCGAGGGCTTGTTCACTTGTCCAGTAAATGCTTCACCAGTTGATTACGCCAAGGTAAGTAATTTCTGTATTTATATGTAATCTACCGAATTTTACAAAGCCACTAAGAAACCACGAAAATAATCAAGCTTATTATTAAAGACATAATATACGATAAATATAAGTATATATATTCTCTTTAAATTCTATATTAAGAATTTATCACATAAATAAAACGCATATTAGTTTGTACTAACTGCTTACACGTTAATGATTATATTAATGTATGACTATAGATGGCGCTTTATAAAATCGTGTTATTTGTTGATAGGTATTCTCACCTGCTATCGTTGAGTCTTTTGCTTCAATTAGAATTCAACCCATCGAGCGTATTCATGGGTGGTCACAAACCTATAAAGTGATTCGAACAGCTGCCACTAGATGGCGTTGTTTACAATAGTAATAAAATGTGGCCACGATCACACGCATTTTGGGTCATCGCTTAATGGTATCGTAAAAACTTGTGATGTAAAAACAATTCTTTCTGGTTGTTGTGTAAGAGAATGAATATTTAAAATAAGCTTAGATTTAAAGAAAACTTAGCACATAAAATTGATTGCTTTATGGCAGAAATGCTAAATCTATAAGCATCTATGGCATATTTGCATAATACACTGTTTATTTATTAAATTTATCAGAATAAATATAGTCTTTTTATCTAACGTAGATAGAGATGTTGTTCTGACCATGATATTATGATATTTCCAGTACTATAGATTAAGGTTAATTTATTATAATTATATATACATAATATATTAACGAATATATACCAGGGCAGGTTTCTACCATTTCTACCATTGCCGACGAACTATTAGGCGTATCAATATTGTCGTGTATTTACACAAGGCTCAAGTATAAACAATACACCCTATATGTAAAAAAAAATACGTTTATGTATTGTATTGTGTATGTAGCACATGCTATTAAGTAAAATCGTTAAATAATTCAACCGTTTTGTAACGTTAAAACGTTTGCATGCCACACGTTCTTCAAAGCGACATATAACATGTCATTCATTTGTTCGTTTGTCTTACGGCTCGGTCACATCATCGGGTGTTCGCCGAAGATGTTCGTTCGCGTTCTCTAAACAAGTAAAGCGGATCATTCGTGAGTTATTATAATGAACGTGGACTTTCTCAGTACAAGAATATTTCTGATTTAGTTATTAAGATATCGTTGACGATGAAATTTTATTAGGTAACGCAAATGTAATGCAACCTTTTTCCATTTTGATTCATTGGTCTAAATTGTCTTGAAGTTTCTACACTGGTTACGCTACAATTTGTTTCTGGCTGCAGCATGAAAGGGTCGACTTGAGAAGGGAAGGGGCACGCCCTCACAGAAGTCTTACTACTGATGAGAAGGCATTCCATCTTAGTCCTCAGGCGATGATGCATCTGCTTTATCATTCCTTGAGAAAGATGAATGTAATCACGAATAATTTACCATCAGATGAACTGGTCGTTTGTCACCCCCAATATTATAAAAAAAGTTCGGTTTAAAGCGACAATGATTTTTTGGAGCAACAACACGCCATAAACTATCGCCCGATAATGTAGGAGGGGTATTAAAATACGTAACATTCCGGACTTATGACACATTTTTATCATTGTTTGCCTTTTCTATGGTCGTCGTATTTCGTCGTTATTAGCAATGCCCGCGTGGCTCGTTAGTTACATAACCTGCTTGCTTGTGCTGAGTATTACGGATTCGAATCATATTCGTAGCTATATATTATTACTAATACAATTTGGATAATAACGTATCACAGGTGGATAAGGGAAGGGAGAATTCCATTACGATGCGGATGTGCCGAATCATAACCCAGAATAGTGATAGGCAAGCGGATGACCAGGTACAGACTTGTGCTCGATAAACCTCCTGGACAATTTGGTAACTATGGGTAAATCTTACTGGAGATGACAACGAATACACTTTCTTTCTTGGCCAAGTCAACGTCAGCGGACTTTGGAGGGAGAGAACGCACAGTTCAGTGGCAAACAATAAAATATAAATTCCAGATTCAGGACAGTGGTAGAGAATGGTAGAATTTACGCTTGTATCCGCGACCATCCTCGGCGGAGCCGATCCATTCAGATGAAATGCCTCGTTACCCATATTAAACGTCTCCGGATCCCTACGCTCAACAGACGAAACACAGCAGCATTATGCTGCTATTTCACGCTGGTATTCAGTAAGGGCGTGGTGCTAACCCGGTCGAGCTGACCCAGTCATTCTGCAGTGCAGCTCTACCACTATAATGATGACAGGATGATATTAATCACCATCACGTAAATATAATTGCAAATTATAAGTTGTAATACCAATAAGGCCCGTGTCACATTGCAGGCATTTCTCGCGGCCAGTTTTAACGGATCCTCCTTTCGAATTCCGCGCGCGCTTCGTGTAATTTAATTTGAAATGGAGCGCGTGTGGAGCGACCACGGTCTGTCGAGCCGCGAGCTGGCGAACGTAAGAGCACCTTCACACGTGTTTTGGTGTTGAGTCGATCATTTACATTACTTAACAGTTACCGTTTAGTGAGAACATTCAAGAAGAATACATTTATATTATTAACAACTTATAATAATAATGATAAAATATCTGGATCTAATTAAATAAAATTATCCCTATAGCCGTATCTGAAACGGATTAATCTCAATCAGCCTCTCAAATCACCTGAGGCTATGGGCTCAAATGCGGAACACCGTGCTCGTATGGTGGACGTTTCTTACCATTAGTCCTAACCCTTGACCGTTTGGACTCCCCTGCCGAGGGATTTCCGTGTGGTTTGTCCTTATAGACATATGTTTATTTTGTTGTATTGTATATATTTGTTTAATTATATATTTATTTTAAAGTATTGTATTTATTTTGTTTTATTGGATAAACCAGGCGGAGTTATAAATGGATTCCCCATAATAAAAATTGTAAACGAGGGACCCCGCCGACGGTATCGGTCTGTTCTGATCACGATCCTATCTGAATTGCCTTGCCACCTAAGTTGCCAGTTCCCTAGCTATCTGAAGATTCTCCAGAGTAGAGAATGGATGGTGATGTCTACTGACCGTCCGAGGTTAGGTATGCGGACCTAGCCTCTGACGGACGCCACCTGTTTTCTGGTTAATTGGAAGCTGTGGGTGGTGAGAACCGCCGTGAGACGCGAGTGTATCTAGTGTACGCGGTGTCGCGAAGATTACGCCGCGAAGGCGAGGCCGACGTGAGATGTACCTCTCCAGAAGAAGACGGCTGCACTTTTATCCGGGTTGATTTCGATAACCCCATTAGTGGTTATTCAGTCCTTTCTTGTTTTCATTTCTTTCGTGACGTTTTACACAAATCACAGCAACATTTCGCTGCTACTTTATTCCGTGCATGATCCTTTTTGACCGAAGTGTCCACTTCATGCAACAATCAGTTTCCGACGGCGGCATGGTTGTACAACGTAACGTTTTTAAAGTTTATCTATTCGCTTTAAACAAAATTTACTTACAAATTAATATTTTTAAATTGCGCAAATCCTTGGCAAAACATGTAATTCCCATATACACCATATCGATGCTTACGAAAACGAGGTAAATAAAAATAAATCTCACATTTGGTATTCGACATTGAGTTGGTCCTTCAAGCCGGATAGCAGTTCACGACCAACGCATTATCAAATTAGTCACAATAACAATAAAACAAATCGTCCACGCCTCTTGCCGCGGGGCCCGGCCGTTGATTTATCAATTAACCATCCCAGTTGCCTACTAACGAAAATATTGCCGCTTGACACGCGACCCACCATTCTTGTTATTCCAAGAATGTAACTATAATTTTTTCATCGCATCGTTATTACTTGGCCTATTCGGACATGGTTATGTCCGGCATCATCTGAATTTTACTGGAGAGATCCACAAGGGATACAAGATCGCACAAATAATTAAGATTTGCACAAATATTGACGCCATCACTCGCTCACTTCCTCCCTTTAGATAGCGATCCGAGTCGAGGTCTCGTACCTCCTTATGAGGGGCCCTCGGATCGTATTATCGCCCCCCTATGTTGTCGTCGACGTTCTTCGTCAACAGGAGTCGGAGTGCAGCGGTGGTGCAACAGCAGTCTTCGTGTTTCGCTTCACAGCAACGTCGTTCTCTCCCTACTCAGTCGGGCCTCCCGCTCGCGAGTCTAATTAGATAAAGCTGTAGAGGTCACTGGTCCAACAGCAATACTCATACCCAAAAAATAAAATATAGTGGTATACCAACGGCATATTAAATAATATTAAAACTTTGAGAGTTCCTTATGTATTCGGCATACGAATTATATGATAAATAGTTTTTTATCATTAATTAAAGTAATTCCCAAATTTTGAGATCTGTTCTACGAATATTCATTAAATTCTAGGTAGTGGTTAACATATATATAATTCCCTTTAGTCTCATGGTCCTGTCAAAAATATCAATCAATATTTAGTTGCAGGAATACATTATAAAATACATAAGATAAATAATAATAGATTACCGTATCGTACCCAATGTGGCATTGATTTTTTTTTTAAATAATGTATTTATTATTGTTACGTTATTTATATATGTTCTTAAACCCACTGTGTTCAAGTAAAGTTATATTATATTTTATTAGGCGCTATTTATTTATTAAAAATACAATACAATACAAATTGTTTATTTTTCACGACTATAATAGACTGCAGAAATAAAATTGCAGAGCCACGTTAAAGCTAAGCTTTACGGTATGAATGGGTCGGCTAGATCGGGGAAGGACTACGTTGTTTCGTTTGGTGAGTGTTAACATCTCGGTAACGAGGCGTTCCAACTCTGTCCTCAGGGGTGATTAGGATTTGGTTGACGTTTTATGCAGCAGTTATACTTTTATGGGCTGCAGTTATGACTTACCATCAGGTTAATTGAGTGCTCATTTGTCACCCTTACTTTTATTTAAAAAACTCTATACCTTAAAACTAGGTGAACAGCATTGTCGTTGGTCTCCCTGACTACTAAAGAAAAAAGGTATATATAATTCAATAGGCCATTCTTTCGCTATTCTCGATAGCATAAAACACCAGAAACGTAATTAACAAAACTGGAAATAAATCATTAGACGTGCGTTACAATACTTATCTAATAGATCGTGCCGAGAATAGTTCGCCTTGAATTATAATAATAAATTGTATAATATAAACTAATATTTATAAAAGCAGATATGCTGCTTTCTATGTAGGGACCGGTGATAGCATTCCATCTTTGTCTAAATGGTGATAACGCGTCTGTGTTATGAATTTTGATTCTCTATCGAAGATAAATGTGGACGTCCTTTGGTGTTTGTCCCTAATGACGTAAAAAACACTAATAGTTAGAAGGCAAGGTAACTTTGACATTTAAGGCGACTAACCATTTAAATGGCAAAAAATTAAAGCTGCTTCTAAACAAAAACATGGCGAATTGTCACGCCAAATGCGCGACGGTGTCAGTCACCTCGCGAGGCGACCTTGCAATGTTAACCGGTCGCATGCCGTCCCCTTCTTCTATGCCGCTAACGATACATCTGTCTCCTTTTACTATTTTAGACTGACGAGTCAAGTGGTCATTTTGTGATTATTTCTATTTGCTAAATAAACTATGTAATTATTTTGTTTTTGTTTTTTTCTTAAATATTATATTACTATATACTATGTTCATTTCATTGGTAGTGATTATTTTGCTTTTTTTTATATTTTTGTTATTAAATTATCTATATAGTATATATAAATAATCAAAACCTTCATAGTTTTACTTTTTGGGTAAAATTGGAACATAACATTCAGTAAGATATTTATAATCACGTAATAACAACAGCTGTAGGACCAAACTGCAGCTCCAGTTAGTTTCTAGCTCCAACATGAATAGGTCAGCTAAACTGGGGAAAAACTACGCGAAGTACTAAATAGGATCATAACGCTAATGTATTTCGTATGCTGAGTGTATGCACCAGGGGATAAATTCAACAAAGCATTTTGTCTTTTTCCTCAGGGATGATAATGCAAGTACATCTTTAATCTTTTTTGTGAACATGTAGTAAATGTCGTGGCTGCGTCATGCTATGTCGTATATTTACAAAACAGCCACAGTCTTCACTTATCATCAAGAGAACTTTGTGCTTTGTTAAACCTATTTTAAAAGAGAGGCTACTATATTTTGTTTGTACATTTCAATTATTATATTTATTATTACATTTTATTCTCTATACGTGTGCTCATAGCAATTATTATATATATATTTTTTTATGTTTTTATATTTTTTCAACGTTTATTTAAATTTGAACTTATGATTGCTTTTTTTACCTCGTTATATCTAATTACCTTTTTTAGCTCATTAATATTTACTTATACTTAATGATTATGTACATAATCAGACGATATACACTAAACTTAAATTTTAAATATGAAAATGTAAATATTTGGTAATTTACATTTATAAGCCCGTTCCACTCACAAGTAAACAGTTGCTGTGCAAGCTGCGCGTGCGCCGTCGTGAGAACTAGCGGCAGCAGGAACTAACACGTTCGCGACTACATCGCGTTCGACATAGAGATACTATTGAGTAGAGATTTTAATGCCCAGGTCATGTGGCGGGTATTTTAAAAAGGTTTAACTTTAATTACATACGAACCTCCTTGCCTTCTCCTCCTCCAAGGCCACTGGGAATGTTCAATATAAAAAAATTCATATTAAATTTATTTCTTTTTTACAATTTACTGTTGTCAGTCGCCAGCGCCGGCTTTAAAAATAGACGAAGAGATGTAGTACGGTTGTCCGTGTGACTTATTAAATTAGATCCTGATCTATATGATATTACTTTTATCAATAATAAAACCCTAAAGTTGCTCAATTCATTTATAACTTGTTATTTATTAGAACAAGTCTAAGGATGTAATCGCTTTTATCGTGATAAGTTGAATCTTAGTTGAACACCAGTTACCATGTTACCGTGTTCGTCTTCAACGAAGATTCGATTTATTACGATAATTATTGTTACAACCTTCACGTTGTCACGAAAATTTGATCGCACGAATAGAATGTCTAAGTCGATCTCTCTTTATAATGTGGCCAAAGAAGTTCGGCGTAGGCTGACTACGACCTCTTGTGGCAACGCATCGTAAACTACGGGCGATAATGGGACCATAGCATAAGATCCATCTTAAGACTACGCACATTGATAAGGATCCTGTTCTTTTAGCCGATATCGATATCATCATTCTTGGGCTTTCCTAAATAAACATCCTTTTAACATTATTAAAGAATATACACTATAGATATATATGTGTATATATATATATGTGTATATATATATATATATATATTTATATATATATAAAAACACATATATATTATATATACACATATAACTCATCTTTCTGTCCTGTCCTTCTCCAAATTATTTGGACTGGATCATGCAATCCTCAATTTAATTATCAACTTCTTTCTTTCATTCTCTTTATCAAAGATTTCATTCGTCTCGCATTAACGTACGATTTTTCGTAAAATGTCCCAAAAAAATTATTCAAAAATTAATGAAATGAAAAACCTAGAAGAAATCAATATCATAGACTCGGAGAGGTTATTCGCGATACCGCTATGTCACTGGCCGGTACTCTCCAGTCCATACAGATAGAAGCGTCGCTGGAGTTTCTTGCGCCACTTCTTCTCCAGCGCCCACGCATTCCGAAGTGGTGGTACAGATAGCTAATAATAATAGCGAATTTAAATACTCCTCTATCAGAAGCAACTGACCGAGCCGAATTTCGACCCTCTCGGGCACCCTCGAGTCAGACGCTCTCACGAAACAGAGTAACGGTCTAAGCCGAGGCTCTCTCTCAGGAGTCCTTGTGCTGGTTACCCATATACAGAGGACTCGACTGAGTGCCATAAGCGCTCGGTCACCTCTCAACCCGGTGAAACTGTAAAAGCCCTTGGGCTTTCGCAATCAGACCGAAGAAGACTCGGAGGCGTATAATGATGCAATATGATATATGATGATATACGATGCAAGAAATACATATATCACCACACACATTATAAAAAATAGCTTTTTTTATATAAAGAGTGCGCATTGACTGTCCGTCCATGTGAAGTTTAAAATCTCGTTAAAACTGTAAACAAAAACTACAACATAGTCGTATAATATCAATTATTAATAGCAGAATTTCTGTTCATTTAAACGTCAAGAAGTGGGTCAAAATTTTATATAAGAATTTCATTACATACATAAAAACAGATGTCTAGCTAATAAAAGCATGTTCAAATAACTAGAAACTTTACAGTCGAGTTTTCCTCCTACTTTTCATGTGATTTTTATTTTCGGTCTGATGGTCGGTTTTATGCCCGAGGGCTTTTACCGGGTTGAGGTCTAGACCTATATAAGTGGGCAACCAGCACAAGGGCTCCCGAGAGGGATCCTTGGACCGTTTCACTTGTGCGCGAGCGACTGACTCGAGGGTGCCCGAGAGGGCCATATCTCGGCTCGATCAGCTGCTTCTGGACTGCAACTATGGAATATTTAAATTAATCTCTCCATTATTATTGACTAACTGTACCATCACTTCGGAATGCGTAGGCGTTGCAAACATTTCACTAGAATAAACAATTAACGACGAAAAACAAACCGAACTGTGAACTTGACGTTGGCCAACCTGTTTGTTTAAAATAGAGATGTCTATTTGCATTTATGTAATATAATTCTTGCTAGTATTACTAATTCACTTTAATAACATTCGTTGTTCTTTGTCTAGAGTCACCCTTCGGGCATCCGGTGCGTAACAAATAAAATTCTTAACGTGAGAAAACATAACACGAAGCTTTGAACGACCGTTTACACCGTGTGCATTAGGCTTTATTGCTCCCATGAACTTTGATATGCGTTATTTCATTGGTATGCAGTCCTTAGAATGGTACAAAGAACACTACACCAGGTGTTGGATAGATGTGGTACAGGTAGATATAGTAGGTGGACAGATATAAACATAGTATTTTATACCTACATATATAAACATTATATCTAAATTATTTGTATGAATTATGTATATTTATATATATATATATATATATATATATATATTTATAGATATATTCATATACATACATTTATATTCAGTGCTCGATTTTTATCTGAGTAATAGAATACGCAATGTAAACATCCGCAGCAGGCTTGTAGAACCGATAACCGATGGGAAAGAAAGATTCTTGAATTGCAACTTCGGACTGGCAACCCCCCACTGGATTGAGCGGCCACCTATGCAGGTTTGCGGGAAGTTGATGGATGCAGATGGCTCAGAATTGTGCTCACAGAATACAAGCGTAAAATAGCAGCTTAATGCTGCTGTGTTTCGTCTGGTGGGTGCAGGGATCCGGAGATTTTTATTACTGGTGACGAGGCGTTCCATCTCAGGTATTTTACAAGAATATTAGTTATTGAACTGCTGTTTTTATTTTATTTATTTATTAACATCAACCTAATAAAAAATAAATTTGCAACACAACTTCCTGGCTTTCGTGTTCGAGTCTATGGTAATAGTTTCGTTATAGAATTTAAACATTATACTTTGTCTTGTTTTACTTGCGATTTTATTTTATTTTTTTATTTATTCTTGCATTACGAACATTCTCGTTATTCAACTAAATGATTCACGACTATAGACGAATGGCGTACGTAGCCCTTTAAACATTAACCCATATTTTTTACTACTGATTCGAGATGGGTATTTTTCTTTCATTAATTCTCAAGATTATTTTATTATTTCCCATCAAACTCGGATCGAAAACGAAAATAAATTCGAACCCAATTACAGGGAACGTGAAATTCCATCTTAGTCCTAAGTGACAACGTGTATGCAAACGAAAAATTTGTTGGGGATAGATGTATCCACTCACTATTAGTTCAACTGTACTACGCCCGTTTGACACCACTAATATTTAAAAAAACATGATAAACCGATAGATACTTGCGTCATACGATAAAATGTTGCTATTGCATTCTTTAAATATTCCATTATTCATCACTAAACAAACTCACCCGCGGTCTTTCAGGCCTCGTTCATCACGCGTCACATCTCTTATTGTTTACAGCTACTTTACATCAGAATGTCCGGTCCAACATATCCCAGAATATTAACTGTAGAGAGTATCCTCGCATGAATGTACTCAAATTGGACCCTTTCATGGCGTGGTCGTCGACCTCTGATATGTTCCCATGGTAGATTAATCTTTAATTTAAAACCTTGGACACAAAGAGCCGAAGTATGCGTTGCTTGGGACACTATCGGTAGACAGATTTAAAAATAAAAACACAGATAGCATCTGTTATTGTCTGTTTGTGATCTACTGAACCGGTGTACGATATCCATAACGTCAGTTAAAAACTGTCATGTCAATGTGTTTTGACCTCTTTGAATTATAATTTAATTCATATTAATATTTTATAAATAAGTTTGTATTCTTTGTAAACCGTGAATAAAAATTAAATTCTGTTCGTCGATAAGCGCATCACTTGAGAACGGAGGGACCATAGTTCTTTTTCAATTTAAAATTTTCGTGATCTTCCGAATTACATTCTATGGGAAGAAAAACTGGCCAATTCGGGAAAAACTGAAATGCTTATTTCTATGGGCTTTTTGTATGAACTCACCGACAATTTCTTACGATGCGATGGAAAATTCGCAAAACAATTTTGTTAAAATTTGGACAGGGCAACGTCTGTCGGGTCAGCTAGTAAGTTTACAATAATTTTTGCAATTATTGTAGAAGTGTATGCTTGTTTAAAATTTTATTATAAAATTCTTAAGTTTATCAAAAACTTTTTAACTTTCTACGTATATAATTTAAAAAAAAAACTTGTTATCTTTTGATTTGAATTTTTTGAATTGAATGATTTTCTTCGTCGATTCCCCTAGTAGAGAACATATGACATATACTGGCATTATTGTCAGAACATTTGTTTGCCTTTGCCTTGAACACATATTTTTTTAATATACATTAGGTTTTATTTTATATCTTTGGTTAAATAACTGTTAGGGTAGTCAATAAAACGTACTTGTCTGAGACTCATCAAATTATTTAATTGTTGTCAACCCTATTGACGTGTGTATTTTTTATATTTAATGTTATAACTAAATTTAAATATTCAATCATCCCTTTGTGTCGCGTCCACGGATCGTTGACAGATAAGGGATCGCATTTGTGACAGACCTTATCATTATCTACATCCTATTTGTGAAAGGGGTGAATGGAGAATTTATTCGGTTTCCTTTTCTATGCTGGCCGGTTCGGATCCGGTTTCGTCTATTCATGGGTTTTCGTTGTTATTAAGATAGATATAATATATGCGTGAGATTATCGACGAGTGTTTTGGTGTGGACTTTTGGTAAATTTAATGAGGTACAAAGGGTGGTATTAGTTATGAAATGACTAACAAAGAGCAGTGGCACTATATCATGTTTATGAATGTAGAAGATTTTTTTGTTTAATTTTAACGATAACAAAGAATTGTATAGTTAATATTTTTCTCGTCAAACGAGATACATCCAACCCTCAACATTATACAGATGCTGATAGGATGTCGCTATTTTTTTAATTGAGGAAATGCCTAATGTTTAATGTCTGACCTATGACTGGTTGTCATTTACATTGGATATGGAAAAGTGCGTCTGTGCGCGGTTTTTTTTTTTTTTTGGTCTGACATCTGAATTCTTTTATATGGTTTCTGTGCTCCATTCTGCAACTAAAGATTTAAGAGCTTGTTAGTGATTGTGGCTTACCTAGTCGTGTTTACGATTATATATTATACATCCATCGACAAATCTAGCTCATTAAAGGGTCTTTAACATTATGCTATGCAATACCAGAAAAATACAATTTATCTATATATCTTAAAAAAAAGATAGACAATAGCGTTGTGTAAATTTATATATACATATAACATTTATAATATATGAAAGATTAAATAACTTTAAATATTAAATTCTACGTTAAATAAATATGTTTGAGAATAACCCAATAACGGCGTCTCACGCGTCCTGCCGGACCGTTCCCGCGCAACAAAGCCTTTGACACGGCGGCCATGTTTAACAGCAGCTAGCACCAAGAGCGGACGTCTCTTCTCCCGTCTGATAGATTATGATTGCCACAGATAACTGTCAGCAAGGTGACCATACATTAACTTCAAATAGGATAAGTCGTGGTACTGAAATATAGAATGGTTCATAATTTTTTTTATGCTATTCTGTCCAATATTATAATATTGCAAAAACGCTTGGGAGAAATATTATTTTAGAATAGTTCGTCAGCAGGCAACTTTATTTTTCTTTGTCTATCAAATATTGTCCCATTTATCTCAATATTATCCTATTTGTACAAAGTAACAATTTTATCTGTACTAGCACCAGGAATCGAATCGGTGAATTAAAAGCGAAAACTTATACACTGAGTTATCACGGCTGTTTTCAACTAAATTAAATTAATAAAAGAATATAACCTATATATAAATATAATACTTTTTGGTCAAAAGCAGTGTTATAGATACTAATCCATTCACGATTTAGGAAAATCTGAGAAATTCCAACATTATGGTGAGCTTATTCATAACGAATAAAACATTATGTGACAATGTGATAGATTCCTTTAAATATTTCCAAGTGGTATTGTTTGGAGATTTTGATTTATAGACGCATAGTTTAATACGTGGCCGTAAAAAATGGACGTAAATATTAACAAGCCTGAGAGGAGAGTATATTAATGTCTACAGATAAAAAAAGGTATAACAAAGAATGTAAAGTTGATTGCGTCGGTTATCAAATGAATGGAGCTCAGGGAAATAGAAGACAAAGTGTTTATTGCTGCATGAACAACTAATTGAGTAAAATTATTAGATTATCATAGACTTGATCGTGTATATATGTAGAGATTTCACATAGGTGAGGACATACATATATCCTATCAATCAAAATCAAAATAAGCTTTATTGAAGTAGGTTTATACTGAACACTTTTGAATCGTCAAGATAGCTACCACCGCTTCGGAAGGCAGCTGTTAGTGAGAAGAAACGGAAGGAAACTCAACTAGCTGCTCTTTTTTTTTTAAAATAATAAATTATAAAATGTCCAAGAGATGTTCAATATTGAACCCAGAGCCCAAATCTTAAATCCAAGCATATTTTTCAGACAAATATTCTGACAAAGTAGTGTTAGTAGTATTTGGTTTGATTAATTGGTTGGATATCGTGGTGTGTATACGATTTATTTACAAATCTGAAATTAACCTCGGTGTTTGGTTGCTTAACAAGACTAACTATATATATAGTATAACAATCATTTAATAACGTATAGTAAAGAAAGCAATTTCATGTTGTTATTACATGGTAATATTTATTTTATAAAACTACATTAAATTCATTCCTTTAATAAACGAATCATCTGTATACATGTGTTATTTATTGTACAGATTGCGACCCTCAAGTTGAGAAACGATGTATTAAGGTAATCTTCATTTAAATAAAAAATGGTAGCACTGGGGTTTGACCTCCGCTTTGAATTAGCATGGAATCTTATATACATACCACCGTAGTGCCGTCGGCGATGCATTATTCACGTGAATTTTGAGTCGACGTTGTTTGTCCGACACTCTTATGATAAACATTCTATAATTTATTTACAACTAGCTGACCCGACAGACGTTCTCCTGTCCAAATATCAATATCGTTTTGTGAATTTTTGAAAACTCCGGAAGGTCCGAGTCGTGAGTTATGGTTTTTAGGATCATTCAAAATTCCCATAGAAAAAGAAACTTTCAGTTTTTCTTTCGGATTATCCGGGAAAATTTTCCTTTCCATAAAAACGTAATTCGGACTTTTACGAACATTTTAAAAAATAATAACCATATCGGTCCAGACGAAGCGATGCGCTTACCATCGAATAGAATTAAATTTTTATTTATATAGTTTTACTTATTACTGGATAGGTGGCATACTTTGCGAATTAAACTCAACACATAAAAATTAATTGTTATTAAATACTTTTTTTTTATACTATAAAGGCTGATGAACGAATAGTAACAGATGATGGCGACCCAAAATATCTAAATCCATTCTTAAAAACTTCTCAATTTTTTTAAATAAGTCATAGATCATGAGGACTCTATATGGAATGAAAAAACCTATAAGACCGTAAACTCTGATAAGAATGCTAAGATCCGTGTTATAAGTACGAAATATAGCATCGGCCCCATCAACAGACAGTGGTAGAGCTACACTGCACTGCAACTACATTTTGTTTCTAGCTGCGCAATGAATGGGATAGCTCGACCGGGGTAGGACCACGCCCTCACAGAATATCAGCGTAAAATGAAACACATTGTTGATGTATTTCATCTGGTGAGTGTATGGATCCGAAGACCGTTATTACTTTAGACGAGGCAATCTATCTCAGTCCTCAAGGGTGACAACGCATTTAAGCGATATTATGATCCCTTGTCAAGGATGAATGTAGATGTCATGGGCCGCAGGAATCACTTGCCATTAGGTAAACTGTGTGCTCGTTTGTTACTCTCAATGTTATAAAAAAAAACTGCTTGTTCTAGGAGATGGCTTACGAGAATATTTTCATCAGAATTTTACCATCAGGTGAACAGTTTGTTACTCTCTATGTAAAAAATAAAAATAAAAAAAGCTATTGAGATGATGATCTCTAATTACACCCATTTGTGAGTGACGGTGAGTGTAGAAATTCGGTGATCCCATTACAATTGGATGCCCGAATTCCCCCACACCGATGCAGCAGAGCTATACTACAATTTCAAGCTCGTATTTTTATTTATTTATTTAAGCTTCATACACAGTTAGTATAATGGTGAACTTAATGCCTTAGGCATTCTCTACCAGTCAACCTTAGGGTAATGCAGAGATGGAAGGCGGTAGGTGTATGCTTATAGAACTTGTCGTAAAATACTATTACATTATATAAATAAACAGTATATGCGTAATTATAAAACACATATACAACTAGACATATATAACAAATACAAATATACATACATATATATGATATATATACATAATTATTTAATATTGAGATGATTCTGTTGAGAAATTGCTCCTGAACCATTACCATAAACGCGTAATGATTTTTGGTATTTAGTTACATGTGTATTACAATTATAGTGTATGGCATCTTGGCGTAGAGGTTAGAAAGTTGACCGCTACGTTGCAGCTCCTGAGTTGGATTTCAAGCAGATACAACAATATTCGTGGATCACAAATTGTTGGTTTTTATAATAATAATATTTTTTTCGTGCCCGGGTGTGTTGTATGTATGTCTCGTGTCCTTGACACTGCATTTGTACCTTCCTCTTTGATCTCATAGCATATATACATCACATAGGAATATGGAGGGGCACGACGGGTGAGTGCCTTTGTGTTTACGCAAATGTTCACAGTTCATATTATCTGAAAATAACCAGAAGATATCGCCTTCGAAATCGACTAGAAGTACAGTCAACTAATACTTTAAAAAAACACAATCAGTTTTTAATTAGTTGAAGCGTCAATAGCCTAATGGTTCAGGGTACGGTTTGTAAAACTCAGTGTCGGAGGTTTGTATCCGCCATTGGACTATTGTAATGAACCATCTCAAGCCACCAGCACAAGCATTTTAAACTTACTTGGAGTATCAGTAATGTTAGTAACGTTGATAGGACTGAAATAAAAACCACACTAACTAACCAGATGTCGGCGACCGCGACTCCTCCGGTATAGAGCGGATGTCCACGGGCAGCGGTAATCACTAACAATCGGTTGAACTGCTTGCTCGTTTGCCAATTAAAAAAAAAACATGTATACATAAATATATTGCTGTAACAAATGTACCCAATGCAATTATAACATAATGGAAAGGTGTCTTTTGAGGTTGCCAGGCGAGATTCGAGCACCGCTCTTGGCACAACCCTGCGGTCTACTTCCAAGTAGACGACAGCTGTGCGAGGGCCGACAGCTGCGCGCAAGGTGCACCCACCGCCGGCACGTGTGTTCTTGTATCATAAAATACCTTTACACAACGAAAACTTACAGATACTATTTATGAATAGTATAAATCAATCGTAACAAACTTAAGTGTGGCTTTACCAGTGTTACAATAGTATCTATATATAGTCTATTTTTACTATTTATTTATTAAATAAACTTTATTGTTCACACCTCACAAAAAGGAGTATAAAGTGTGGACTTAATTCCTTCAAGCATCCTCTAGCAGTGATGATAAGAGAGAAATTGTGCTAATTGCGATACATACGGGAAAAAAAATAAGAAAAATCCAATAATAATACTTAGAAATTCTAATAATCTCTAAATAAAAAAAAAACAAACAACTCACAGATATTGCGAGACTATTATAGTTTAATTTAGTAATTTCCACAGTCTTATGTTGATGTTGAAATTATATTTATTGTACAAAAATGAGCTATTCGCGCTATTTATAATCTATAACCTAGAGTAACGTTAAGGGAAAAAATTTAAGAAACAGGCATACTAACTGCGACCTCACAATATATTTTCGACTACATATTGCTTATACGTAATAATGTATAAAAATATTCTTGAAAAGCTAATGCTGTACACGCTATCAATACAAGAAACAAAAACAAATTAATAACACAAATTTTTCATTTAAAAAAGTACAGAAATCGTTCTTGCATGCGCATATTTAATAAAATTCCGCAAATAATAATCGATTTTCCTTTAATGAGATTTACAATTTTGGTTAAAAACTAACTAATCTAACAATCCTATCCTCAGAATATTTGTCTGACAAGTATGCTTAGATTTAAGCTTTGAGCTCTGGGTTCAATATGAGAGTGACTCCTGGACGTTCTTTAACTTATTTCTTAAAAGCAACCAGTCGAGTTTCTTGCCGCTTTTTCTCGTTAGCACCTGCCTTCCGAAGCGGTGTTCCTATTAGTTATCTTGTCGATTCAAGTGTTTTATATAAACCTACTCGAATATAGCTTCTTTTGATTTTGTATACAGATAGGTAAGTAATATAAGGTAATAATATATAGTATTTACTGTACTATTTTAAGAGTGATAAAGCCACACCGCAGTTTGTCTCTAGCTGCCGCGTGAATAGGTTGACTGAACTGGGAACACTCTCACAGTATTAAACTAATAACCTATATTATTAAGATTAATAATCCCACTTCTGGGCATTACCCTCCTCCCTAGGTGGGTTAAAGCATAGTTTGCGACGCGGCACCACTGCGGATTGAAAAACTTTTCAGGTTTTTGAAAAAGAAAAATCCATACACATGCAAGTTTTCATAGGATGTTTTCCTTCGAGGACGTGGTTGGTAAATAAGCAATTAAAACATTTACCAAGTTGGTGCCGGCACCGGGGATCGAATTCAATTTAATTTATATTATATTATATTGTTACTTACTTTTAGGCTACGTAACAGTGGTAGACCTACGCTGCAATTGTTTGTAGATGCAAAATAAATGAGTCAGCTCGACCGGGCCACACCCTTACTGAATACTAGCATGAAATGGCAGCATAATGCTGCTGTGTTTCGAGTGGTGATTGCAGGGATCAGAACAGCTTTATTACTGGTCTCGAGACATTCTATTTCAACCATATCTTAGTCCTCAAGAGTGACATAGCATCTGCATTATGATTCCTTGTAGGATGAATGTAGACGTCATGGGCGGCAGGAATCACTTGTGCGCGTTTGTCTTAAAGTAAGAAAAAAAAATGATTTAATAACAAAATTCAAAGTTTTTTCTTTTGGACGATTGCATCTAGATTACTATTGTCTGGACCCCGGCGATTTCGTTTAAGATTCGTGTATCGTAACATGCCCGGGGTATGCCATGTGTTTGGTGAACCACCTGTACCAATTTTTGTTTTATTATTCGTTCGAGAATGTATTGAGAATAATTCGAGAATAAATCAGCTGGCAGCTGGTTGACGAGGGTACATAAATATATAATGTGTACAAGTTATGAGCTCTTTTCTTTTAGATAAAATTTAACAGCATTACTATTAACGTTACTAAAATTCCTTTTAATCATTCCATTCAATCTAATCCGATGCTTGTGCTAGGAGATGGTTCACGAGAGTAGTTGAACGGCGTATACGAACCTATCGTATGTTTCGCGGACTGTACATTTAACCGTTAGACTCTTATTTGTTATATTTTTTTTATCAAAAGTAGTCTACTTAAAATTCGTTTCAATAGGTTGATGATTTTTTTTTATATTAGATGAGGCAAACGACAATACATTTCACCAGGTAGTAAGGGCTTAACGGCCCATGATATCCACATTGATCCTGAAAAACGAGTCAAGATTCACATGCGTTAACCCTTGATGACTTGGATGGAATGACTCTTTACCTGTAGTTAATCGAATTATGGCTGAATAGCTGCTTTATGTTGGTTTCCACTCCGGTCAGAACACCAGCTGACGTGATACTTCCCCGCTCGAGCCGAATTCATTCACGCTTTAACCGGAATTGAACTGCAGCCCAGTTCTACATTGTTGACATGAGATGGAAGTCGAAACTAAACAATACGTCATATTCCATATGCTTTTTATTATGCTTATTGGCTTAAATAATTCCGAAAACATATTTACGATAACGAGTTCGAATCCGTGATAGAGTAATCCCGATCGCACATCACTTGAGCTTAGGAAGTAATTAAGATAATCGTGTTTATCTCGACGCGTACGCTCCGTAATCCCCGGCGTCTTGATTTAACGTTTAACAGTAGTTATACTGAATTATGGAACATATAACAGCTCTTGAATATGGAACATTCATAGATTCTTAAACATTAAATAACTGTCTCTAAGACAATAAGTATGAGGAGAAGTTCATAACTTATTACCGTACGCCATCGTTTCTCAACCATTTTTGTGTCGCGGCCCACGAAGAAGTTAAAAATAGGGAAGTATTATAAATATTTTAATTAATAGTCTACTTGCACACAGCAAGCCATAAGTTTATTCTTTCATGTTTTTATTGTAATTTTGGTGATTTTTAAATTAGTTCCTTTAATAAACGAATCTGTAATTGAACATTATTACGATCCCCTTTAATAACAAACACTTCCCTCTTACCCGCCAGGTTGAGAAAAGATGCCGTAGACGAAACGAAGAATACATTTTTATATAATTCATGATAGTTGATAGAACCATTGTTTTTTATTCTTGAATTATTGTTAAGGATGGATAAAGTTGTCATTAGCGGCAGCCGAAGTTATCACTTGATCTGTTTGTCACTCATAAAGTTATAAAATAAATAAAACATATCATTTAAAGTAATTAAAAAGATGAAGTTATCGTAGAAGACTTATTACTTATAGAATTTAGATGCAAGTATCAAGCACCAATAGATTGCAGTGAGACTAATAATTTTTTCTGTCAACCCAGTAACACCTCCTTCCATTTGGCCGCATTCAATGAAGAGCGGCTCGAACCGTCGACAATCAGGTACTTTCCGATCGATTTGATTCACTGGCATTGCGAAGAGATGTTGCATCTCTAGGCAGTTTTTACCTAATTTACCATGGGGACACTCCCTGAGCTTAAACATATTGCAACAACAAAGAATTCAAAATCTCATCCCCATAATCTCGATGGTTGGCAATCGACCACTGTGTGCTTTACGCGAACTTTTCTGCCACGTACAACTGCTCTGTGGTATCAGCTGTCACCAGCGACATTTCCTAACCGATACTACTTAGGGATCTACAAGAAGAGAGCCCACATCCTTGGTGTTGCGAATGTTCATGGGCAGCGGTGATCAGCATCGGATGAGCTGCTTGCTCGTTTGCCACCTATTCTATAAAAAATACAACTTATGAAAAACAGCATATTTTATTTTTTACCTATTTAAGCACCAACAAGATGTGAGCTTTAAAATTAATAAAAAACCACTTAATCTAAGTTGACATGCAGACAAGCCTTATCTTAATTACAGGTGACCACGGACAATTTAATCATGACAAGAAATAGTCGTATACGACAAAAATCGAACAGCATCGTTAGTTCGTATTCGGTTTTTTATTGTTTCTAGAGTAACAAACAAGCACACAGTTCACGTAAAGGTAAGTGATACAAGTGGTCAATGACACCGACATTCATCATCGATAAGGAATCACAAAGCAGATGCGTTGTCACATCTAAGGAATGAGATACGATGCTTCGGCATCTAAGAGTCTCCGGTTTTCTGTTGTCCATAGGCAACCTCGTATTGGCCATCAAAGTGTAAGATAACTTCCAACTAGACGGAATGATGACATATGCAAGTTTACGGGAAGTCGATGTATGCAGGTGACTCTTGGTGGATTACTGACAATCTGTGGAAAGGTCTATGATGGACAGAAGACTAGTAATGAGACCTTGGATGATGATAATGATATAATTTGTACTGGACAGTCAGATTTAAAGATTCTACTCTCCAGCTTGCTAAGTAAACATTAAAAAAATCTTGATAACTCATCTTTCACGGACAAAAATGTAAAGTCTTGAGCAAGCTTAATCGACCATAATATCAAATAAACCAAAAAAAAACAAAACCAAACCCATTGTTTGTTATAAAAACATTAAGCTCCGTTATTCAATCCACGATGATCGCGGTGAATAAAATTCGATAGTCTTGCACTTTTTACGAGCTTAAACAAAACAACTTTCAATTATATTCTGTTAACAGAAATATAATTAAAATCGCATCACAAAGGAGCGATATTCTTTGTAACAGGGTATTCAGGTCGGATCGCTGTTACTTTTGACTGGATTCGTCACGGCTGTTCTGCACACAAATATATCGACGATAGTCTGTCGGTTCAACGTTTTTAACATCGACTTCGAAAGCGGACCAAGTTTTCACGTGGATGTTATAAATTATTATCATCACTTATTTATACGAATTTAGAGCGTTAAACTGAATAGAGAAAGAGTACTGACTCGTGATTTCCAAAAGACTCTCGGTCCAAGAGCCTTAGTATAAGTAATATCTTGTCACCGCGTGGGCCTATGAAATTTGAATTGCAACTTTATGTGTCGATTTACCACCTGCTCGTCGGTGAAGGAACGCATCGTAAGCAAGCCCGCGTGTCTATGAATTAAATTTAAAAAATCCATAACCGAATCCGCCAATCCCAAATGGAGCCCCGTAGCGGTCTATGGTCCAATACTCTAGCAGTAGAATCTATATATAGAAGCTGTTATTATAGTATTTAAGTTGAACATAAAATTCTTTGCATATTTAGTTAGTGTAAAGTCATCATTCACAATTAAGCTATCCACGAGACGTGTAGTGAATGAACTAAATCCTACCCAAAAAGCTTTTTTTTTAACATCAAAGAGAAAACGAGCACAGAGTTAGTTTTCAGGGAAAGACCACACCGTCACAGTATACCAGCGTAAAATAGCAGCATAACGCTGCTGTGTTTCGTATGGTGAGTGCAAAAATTCAGGAATCCTATTGTGGGAACTAGGCAACCCATCTCAGTCCCCATGGGTGACAATGCATCTTGAATCTTTGCTGGAGATGGCTGCGGACGTCATGAGCTACAGGCGCCGGTTACCATCAGATGAACTGGAGACTCGTTCGTGAACCTAATATTGGAAAAAAAATGCCACGAACTAGAAGTCATCCAATCCAGTTCTATAACGACTTATGTACAACCAGTCGCCCGATCAACAACAACAGGATTCAAAGAACACGTTGCGACATGTTCTTGAGGCTCCTCTTGGGAGTAGGGTTGACTATTTATTTTTTGAAGTAAGAAATATTCTCTGAATTCATATCCCTACTCCGGGCCTCCCGTTCACGAGGCTGATTAGATAAAACTGTAGAAGTCTCTGGACCAACAGCAATACTCAAAAAAATTATGTCGTAGATTGTAAATAAAGAATATATATTGTAATATTTAAAACGGTATTTCATTCATTGTGCGGTACATAATATTTATTCGTTGTTTTTAGAATAAGTATACGCATCTAGTCATTCTAATTCTTAGTTCAAATGATTAAATAATGTGAAGGTCGTCTCTTCGCATTCAACACAGAAAAGGCTCTGTCAATGAATATTGAAGTGACAGAAACGGATAGTAAGTAGAAATTTCTATATATTATAAAGTACTCTAAATGAAAGCACAATGATTTAGTTTTACGTATTCTATGTTTGACAACCCTATTTGGAAGCGACCTTGCGGCGACCTAGCCTGCTCGTACCTGCTGTGAGCCGAGAAATGCGTACTCAGGTTGTATTGTTACATTTAGCGATGAAGATATTTATTAATGACTTCCCGTGATATACCTTAATAGACACAATAATTTATACTTACGTTGAACATAATTATAAGGAAAATTTTGAGTCTTACCTACCAGGACCAATAGATAATAAGGGTGAAAATAAATTGCCTAATAGTGTTTAGTCAATCAAAAAGAAAAATATGAGACCTAAGTAAATTAAGCAGAAGCAATAATTAAACTTTCTGCTACGCGCAACTACTCTGTGGAATCAGCTGCCGCCAGCGGTATTTACGAACCGATACGACTTATGGACATTCAAGAAGAGAACCTACACTTTTCTTAAAGGCCAGCAATGCCTCCTCTGGATATTTATAGGCAGAGTTACTTACCATAAGGCAGAGTTGCTTGCTCGTTTGCCACCTTTTCTATATAAGAAATAAAATTAAAGAGTCTTTCTTTTTCCACGTAAAACTTTATTATCAATTGTGTACATGTGTGTTAATAACGTTCCTAGCGGTTATAAAGAATTTGCTATTACCATCATGACTCTTTAACATAGGACACTTCCAACAGTGCACAATATTAGGCTGTCGGCTTTTAACAACTACCCACACAACGTAAAATAGAATTAAGTTGTGGATAGTTAAATTTTATTGTATTCCCTCACAAAATTAGATAAGTAAATATAGTACAGTACAGATTTCACTGTGATGAAATAGTATTTGTTAGAGACCGGAGTCTATAGGAGAATTTTTATATATATATATATATATATATATATATATATATATATATATATATATATATATATATATATATATAAGAAATAATGATTATTTTCATTTGCACTATATAAGAGTACCATCACTAGCGTTAACCGCGGCATTGTTATCGACAATTATTGCAAGTCAAAGCTTTTTGTGACGTTCAACGCCCAATTATACTTGATCCGGGCTACCTTTCATTTTTGCTGCTTTACGGTCGGTTTACAAATATTAGAATAAACTTTATAAATATAATAAGAATAGACTTTAGGAAAGACTAATCCTTTAACAGTGGTACAGCTAAGCTGCTGTAAGCTTCTAGCTGCAGAATTAATGGGTCAGCTCGACCAGATGAGGCCCCCGCCTTCACAGAATCACGCTGCTGTGTTTCGTCTGGTGAGCGCAGGGATCCGGAGATCTTTATCGCTGGTGACGAGGCATTCTATCTTAGGAACAGGATTAGTATTTAATATCACCAGTAATGAGGTCTACGAATCCTCACGCTCACCAGACGAATACGCTATGCTGCTTTTTTACGCTGGTTTTCTGTTTAAATTAAAGCTAGGATAATCGAGTTTTTTAGCTTCAGCCTTTCGATAGTCCACTGCTGATCAGAAGCCTCCTCCATAGATTGTAATTAGGCAAGATCCTGAGCCACCTGCATCCATTCCCTCAAACTTGCATAAGTCAGCGGTACATCTAGTTGGATAACTACGGCTGCCAGTGGAAGGTTGCCACTCGAGAACTTTTCTTCCCCATCGGTGCTTCGAGCTATATCGCCAGTCCATCACCAAAAGGTAAAAGTAAACAGTAACAGCCTATGTATATATAAATAATATATAAATAAAAATCATCTCAGCCCATCAGTCATAGGACTCCTCTAGAAAGGGTGTAGCATAATCCACCAGGCTCAATTGCGGATTGGCGGGATTCACATATCTTCAATATTTTTAATTTTATTACTTCTTAGAAATGCAGGTTCCTCACGATGTGTTCCTTTACCACCGAGTACTTGATAATCAGCATTTAAAATTTCGATTAACAATTGCATTGGATCGAACTTGATTTTTTTTGCGTATCGTGAATTAAAAGCAAGCGCTTAGCAACTACCACGATTTACCAGGTGGTCTGAGGTATCAAATTACAATTCTCACAGCCATTTAATTCTAGTTCCGTACGGCCAGCGCGTTGCGATTGTATCGAATCGGTAACGTTCTCCGAATCGTTTCAACGGGTACCGGTTTTTATCGGTTCGTTTACACATCAGCTCGCCACTATTTTCAATTCAGCAAGGCCGTGCATTCGCCTCGGCTAATCCACCGGAAACTTGGAACCCTGTATAGAGCAAAAACCGACCGTAAAGCAGCAAAAATGAAAGGTAGCCCGGATCAAGTATAATTGGGCGTTGAACGTCACAAAAAGCTTTGACTTGCAATAATTGTCGATAACAATGCCGCGGTTAACGCTAGTGAAGGTACTCTTATATAGTGCAAATGAAAATAATCATTATTTCTTATATATATATATATATATATATATATATATATATAAAAAGTTCTCGAGTGGCAACCTTCCACTGGCAGCCGTAGTTATCCAACTAGATGTACCGCTGACTTATGCAAGTTTGAGGGAATGGATGCAGGTGGCTCAGGATCTTGCCTAATTACAATCTATGGAGGAGGCTTCTGATCAGCAGTGGACTATCGAAAGGCTGAAGCTAAAAAACTCGATTATCCTAGCTTTAATTTAAACAGAAAACCAGCGTAAAAAAGCAGCATAGCGTATTCGTCTGGTGAGCGTGAGGATTCGTAGACCTCATTACTGGTGATATTAAATACTAATCCTGTTCCTAAGATAGAATGCCTCGTCACCAGCGATAAAGATCTCCGGATCCCTGCGCTCACCAGACGAAACACAGCAGCGTGATTCTGTGAAGGCGGGGGCCTCATCTGGTCGAGCTGACCCATTAATTCTGCAGCTAGAAGCTTACAGCAGCTTAGCTGTACCACTGTTAAAGGATTAGTCTTTCCTAAAGTCTATTCTTATTATATTTATAAAGTTTATTCTAATATTTGTATATTATAAAGAAAAACATACCGTCGAGTCAAATTACACGCAATGCTTGAGTATGACAATTTTTATAAAAAAACAAACATAAGTTTACTATTACAGTCCCCGTACTTATATAGAGCGAGCGTGAATTATCGGTTAGTTACGTCACAAACAGCAGTTATTAACAATTAAACGTAACCGGAAACAATGGTTCACAACAAACGCAACCCTCATCATTTAAGGACCCTTCTCGTACCATTCTGCACGATCCTATTCAATAAATAATCGTAAAGCTATCGCCAGGTAAAATTGAACCGTTAACGCCGTTGTCTGCTAACAATGGGCGACTCCCGTGTAGTCTGCAAAATTAAGGAGGTTTTGTTTGTTGCCAGAGGTAATAAAAACATATAGTGTTGTCTTTATGCGCGTATATAATTCCATTTTAACTTTTTTTTTTCAAAAAAGATTTACAATAATTCATCGTTACGTTGCAGCCAAGGAACAATATTTGTGCATCTCAATTGATTTTCCGATCTGGGTGTTTTGTATGTACTCGTACATCCCGTGCCCCCGACACTGTATCTGAATCTTCCTCCCATAAAGTATTGCAAAAGTTTATATATATTGTAAGTTTTAGTACATATTGTGATGATCCTTAATCAAAAGCAGCTGAACGAGCCGTTTCAATATGAAGACTGAGATGGAATTTGAATTTTATGATCTCTATTGTCTACTGGACAAACGAATTGTGCTTGATGAATTTAGATCCTTTTTTTTCGGGCTGATGGCCGCTGTTAATCCGAGGGCTTTTAATTTTAATTCATAATCAATTATATATATCAATATCAATTATATAATAAAATAAAATTGGGGAAAGACGCGGCCACCCCATCCACTGAGGATTGGACTTCACATGTATTCGATTTTTTTTTAATTTATTTCTTAGACATGCATGTTTCTTTACAATGTTTTCCTTTACCGCCGCGAACATGGTAAATCAGCATCAATTTCATTGGTGGATCGAATCGGTATGCTTGCGTAACGTAAATAAATGAAAAAAACCAGCAAAGAAATAGTGAGCTAACACGGCGCTAAGTGTAATTTTGTAAAAATATTTTTCCTAAAGTGTTCCATTAAGATAAAAGTCGGAAAGATTAAAAGCCTTCCTCGAATATCGGGAACAACTTATTTCATTACCACGAATCTTGTAAGGACCCCCAACAGCTTGCCAGATATTGAGCGCACGCAGAGCAAACGGACGACTAAAACATTTCACTATATCGAATTCACTAGAAGCGACTCAATTGTGCCGCCGTGACCACCCGACAATGACGCCATGGTGACCATTTGCAACCTGTTAAGCCATTGTCATGTTCTATTTTAATAAATATAATAATTTCTTGTAAACATTACTAATCTAATTTGCCAGTTTCATAAACATTTTTAATGCTATTTGCTTATTGTATTACTGGTGACAAACGAGCCCACACTTGCCTGCACTTGACGGTAAGTTATTCTTGCGGACCTATAACACATTCTTGGATAAGGAGGCATAATGAATATACGATGCCTTATCTCTGAGGGCTGTGATGTAATTTTGTTTGATTGTAATTGTTGACTACTAAGGAACTTTAATACTGATTTTTTACACTCAGGATTTTCTTAAAAGTGAATCGCGTGTTTATCTAGATTATCTACAGGGAATAACTGCGGTGGATTTTGAACAATTCGAGATAGGTTGATGTATCTTTAATTATGCTTTATAATTCTCATGTAAACCCCATGAAATTGAATGAATCCATAAACAACACGTTAATATCCCACAAAAAGCTTTTCACGTGGTACGCGCAATGTGAGGCGGCATAAATACACATAAACAGAATAATGTACTATGAATATTTAAAACCAACCCTTATAATAATACCGTTAAGGGCCGTGTTTAAGTAAAAGTAGGTCAATCCATCCAAAAGTAAACCTTATAATGATGATAATTACGTCAACAATTAGCTTATTAACTTATAAGTAACAAGGTGTCAAGCTGCGAGATGCGCAGGTTAAGTGAAACCACCGGCGAAGAACCGTTGCAATATTACTAATGCGTCGTACAACTTCTTATTTCAATGCAATAAGAGTGATATTAAGAAAATCGTATTAATTATTATAATTGTGGCGGCATTTTAAGTCGGCTGTGTAATCAATTGATCGTTGACAACACAAAATATTGACATTTTAGCACAATTCTTCACGGGTATCTGTGGTCGTTTGGTAGGACCCGGTTGCAAACGACGTTAAATTGTCTATGACTCATCGTATTGAATTTACATTCTCGTAAATTTCTAAAGATGAACAGCGAGTATTGTAACAACTGGATGATGGGTTTCTGGTCGATTTCACGATCGTTTGCTGGTTAGATAATCTTCATTGCTGATATTAAAATTATTAACATTCCCATTAATCTAATCAAAAAATAATAATAAAAAAAAATAGTTTTTTTATATAAATAATGTCCGATTCCAAATATCTCATATATATATATATATATATATATATATATATATATATATGTATATATATATATATATATATATATATATATATAAATATATATATATATATATCATAAAAACTTGGATATCCGTAGAAGCACGACATAGCTCGAAGGTCTCAGTGAGATGAAGTGACAATGGGTCGGCCTACAGCTTGCTTATAGCTCACAGAACCGATAACCGATGGGGATGAAAGGAGTTCCCTCCTCTAGATGGAGTGACGACCTACGCAAGTCTGGCGGAAAGTCGATACATGCAGATGACTCGGGATCCTCTCATATCGCAGTCTGTGGAAAAGGCCAGCAATGAACTAGTGATAGGCTGAAATGATGATTCTAACAATGATTAATTTAATGATGTATGATTCAATCACTCATACATCGTAAAGTAGAAATTAGAGCCGTGGTAGCTCAGCGTCACAGTGTTTTCGCTTTTAATTCACATTACTCGTGCAAAGTTCGAGTTTTAGTTCGATCCCCAGTGTCGACACCGACGAAATTGTAAGGCAATCTGTGAAACACAAAAAAGCGGAGTTGCGTGGTAGATTATGCTCCAGAGGGGAGGCCTGACCAGCAGACCTGAGAGCAGTAGGATCCGACCAATTAAATTGTTTTGAAGGAATGTATCAAGGAAAACATCGTGAGGATACCTGCATCATAAAAACATTTCGAAGACCACAAAACCGCAGTGGAGTCGCGTGGTGGATTATGCTCCACACTCTCCAGAGAGGCCTGACCTCAGTAGTGGAATTCATATATGTAAGCATTTGCTGTACATTGTAAATTTGTTACGACACTCCACTAAAATGACAATGTTACATTGTCAAACGTAAAAATAACAAACAAGTAATGAGAAACACGTAATGTCACATTCCTAAGCCATCATAAATACCAACCCCACATACTTATTATTTACTGTCCAATAACCCGACGGCCGTCTCTTAAAAGCATTCATATTAACATCCGTCTGTCCGTCTATGAGCATTTATAACCTCTAATAAAACATATGAACTATTTGATGGATGTGTCTTTGAAGTTTGTTTGCACACTCGTTCGGACGCATTCCCGGGCACACGTCACTGAGTCACAGTGATGCCGCCTTCATACAATTTATCGTTCATAAACCGCTCGAAGTAGTTTAGGCGGTTCGTTGGGAAATATTTTATTGTCTTGTGTTAATAAAAAACATACTTGTTAATCTATTTATTCATTCGACATATCGTAGTATTACATAAATACAGTTATGGTCGCGAATAGATGCCGACGTGGGTTCGATTCCTATCCGAGAAGGAATATTGTATTGTATTTCCTATATCCTAGACACTGTATCTGAACCTTCCTCCGATCTTAGTACATATGCATCAGATTTGTCTAGGAAAGTGTAGAGTCTGTGTTTGCATAGACACTTACGGCACTAGGTTGATGTTAACCTCCTGGCCGATTTTGATCACCGCTATATCCGTCTTGTTATCACCAGACATACACAGCGCAGGATATAATATATGACGGCACTAAAATGACATACACCTATAAGATATTACATCACAGTAACGTCCAGTGTACAAACCATAATTACAACCCCACTCAGCAATTGTCATTAACAATCATCACCGCCATCACCGATTATGAAGACCACGGTGATTGACCAAAGAATTTACAGTAATCATCATTCATGGCAATCGGATTGGCGTTGCCAGGATACTACGTAGTACCATACACCTTACAATTATTGGGTGTTAAAAGCTATCGTTCACTAATAAGGATATACATATAAGAATTCAGGCTGATCGAATAGGGCGAAGGTATCCTCTGCCTGTTTAAAGCGACTAAAGGAGTACTTTGTGTTATCAAGCGATCAGTGTGCTAGCTGTGATCGCTCTTTACACTAGTGACACTTTACCCGGAGCAGGGGACGATAACAGGGAGTGACGTATGGTTGCCGTAGCACGACGAGGATACTAGGTGAGGCACCGCGTCTTTTTTTTTTACATGGAAAAATTGTAATGGTGTATCAATGTCCCCCCCCCCAACGATGTCCCCCCCCCCACAACTGATGAGGGGTCACAAGATCTCAAATCGTAACCCCTCCAACGCTTCGCAGGGATTGTTCATCCCGGGGGCGTGCGAAGATTATAACTACTATGAGAGATGCTTAAGTTGAGTAGTGCGTAGGACAGGAGCACTGCCGTGCTCCGTAGATCCTGATAGAGTGGCCTGAGGCACTGAGGGTGGCCACCGAGGAAATTTAGTGGGTAGAAATTTCGCATACATCTTTCCCTCAGACAATGGGGTAACTTTAAAGTCTTACGTGGTGGTCGCGACGTCGGGGTCGTCGAGGGCGTGCCTCGGTCTCCTTCGGACGCGGTTGAATTTGTGGTAAGTAACCCGTAAATCTATCTTTTCATTTAATTTGTCGTAGTACTTACGGGACACCCTGTATATAAGTTTAGAACGTTTGTAGTGGACAGTCTCAATCTCAAAACAACGATGACCAAGAAGCCAAAACTCACAATATCTAATTACGGGTGACCGCCTCGCGCCTCGCGCCTCGCGCCTCGCGCCTCGCGCCTCGCGCCTCGCGCCTCGCGCCTCGCGCCTCGTGCCGTGCGACGAGAAGGTCGTTACCGTGAGAACAGACGTCGGTTGGGTCTTTACCGTTAATTTGTCTTCCCATTTCTTCTACTAGCCGTAGGAAATATCGCAGCGGAATCGCTTCCGTTTTACTTTAGCATTATTTGAGAACTTCTTCCTTCCTCCCCTTTATGTTATTAACATCTCTAGCGTGCCTATAAAGCAAAATAACTTTAAAAAGTACCATCTTATATGCATATATATATATCAATCCCACTGCTTGGCATAGGCCTCCACGTGGCTCCACTCTCTTCGTAGTATTTTTATTCAATTTATTTTTTAGATGGTTTCCTTCACTGCTGAGCATTGTAAATCAGTACTTTAAATTGCAATTAATCATTTCATCGGCGCCGGTACCGGGGATCGATATCGTTTTGCTCGCGTACCGTGAATTAAAAGCGAGCGCTTTCTTGACTGTACCGCGTTTAACATTTTAAATCAATCATAGCGACATTGCGTCTATTTTCAGATGAAACATGGCTTGGCCGGAGACGGACCACGCCCTCATAGAATACTAGCGTGATATAACATTACATTTTGCGCAAACAAAGGCATAAGAAAAACAAAATGCCCCACGGCAACGATTCTATCTTTTAGGATCTGTCCATATGGTCCCGTATTGTCATTATGGATCACATCATTTTGGAGATATTCTTTATTATTGTCCTCTAGTAAATCATGAAATTAAATGTAATAAAATAGTGTAAATACAAATCATATATATATATACAATAAAATACAAATATATAGGTTACAATATAATACGTTATCGTTCACAAAATGTTGCGGAGTCATTACGCAAAAGTTGCCGATAATTAGTCACATAAATTATTTATTTTTCAATTATACATTAGCCTTTATATAAGGACCTACCTTACATAGAGAGCTCTTTTGAGAATTAAGTATGCCAATTGTTTGCCATAAAAAAAAGTATTATCCCAATTCAAATCCACATAATCCGTTAACACGAAACACGTCGCGTCAAGTTCACCCAAGCCTCAAGTGATATCCGGTTGTTTCTACTTGATATGTGAGTCTACGCTAATGGTAAGAACCAGTCCCATTTGGGAGGCATCGAACAGCTGATGCGTACCAGTTTCCGTGTTCAACGGACGCCTGGCTGGTCGCCGACCGGTTGCGTTTGACCTCATAGAAACATATGGTTACGCCATTCACACGAGATTAAGAATGCGTGAGCGATCGTTATTTCAATACATTCAAACTTTCAAATTGTAACGCGAAGGTTTATCCATATGATAATACTATTTTAAGGTTTAAGCCCTTTACTTTGTAAAAGATAACGAATCACTTCCGAGAAATTACAATTTACAAATAGAAGATAGGTATTATGAGCATACAGAAATGTAGGTGGAACAACATAAATAATTAACATACATGAATACACAATGACAGCAAAGAAACATTGCTACCATTAAAAACTATCTATAATAATATATCTATAGATATATATATAACAACGTAATAATCATAGATGTAAATTATACGATATACATGCTTCTATCAGTAGTAGGGCAACACTGCAGTTTTAGATGCAACAAGAGTTGTTCAACTTCTTTTTAATTGAGCTGTCAATGACAACGAGCACACGGTTAACCTGATGGTAAGTGATTCCATTCCATGCCAAGAGCGTGGGTGACTACGTGACTGAGGACTGAGATTGCATGTCCCGTTATCAATTATAAGGGATTCTGAATCCCTATACTCACCAGTAGAAACACGATAGTATTACCCTTCTTTGTGTTTTACTATTTGGAGCATCATGCCGATGCTGGATATAAACTGGAACGTTACTTTACCAGTGTTAAAAAATGTCTCCGCTCGATCGGTGAAGTACCACGCCCTTGCAGAATACCAACGTATTTCGAATGGTGAGTGTATCTTAATATATAAGATATACAACTAAATTATTCATTTTATGTATTTATTTTTTTATATTATGGATTTAGATGACAATTGCCATTAGGTAAACTGTTAGTTACCCCTATATTATAAAAAAACATATACCAGTCATATGTCGGTGAAAATACAAATTCTAATTTGATTTTTCTTGTACATACTTCTAATTTTGCTAATAAATATGCTAAGGTTTATGAAAAATGTGTAATCTTATCAAAGTTCAATCTTAGTTAATCTAAATAGGGAATTCAGACTATGTAAGTTAAGCACACGTGTTTGGGTATTTTTGTGCGTCACACTGTCAAAATATCATCGTAGTGAATCGTTGATGTCTTTTACTTATCAATTTGATCAGATAAGTAAAACATCATGTATACCGACGGAGTCACCATAATAAATGTTTATAAATGAAAAAGTACATGGCTGTTGCATGGAATATATTATATCGGTCGCAATATATAATATTTGGTTTACGGCTCTGGATGTATTTATTTATTAAGTCCCGGTCATTGCATCTGAATCCTTCTTCGATGTTATTGCAGATGAATTATGTGAGTGCTCGTTATTTTCGCGATCATATAAATTGTGGACCATAATATAATGTGGGTAATCAGCCGTGGTCCCAACTATTCCAGGAGGACATTGTCTTCGTCATAATCACTTTCATAAATCTTAATTACCTAGCCTTGCGCATCACGTCTTCCCTGTTTGCCTCCCTCAGTTATAAAAAAAATCGAATAAATTAAAAAATATAAAATAGAAGAAGAATTTAATTTATTTATTGTTTAAAAAAATAATATAGAAACCCAAATTTATAATACAACTGTCCAATAGTAGAAACCAATAGTCTATCTGTACTTTACAGACGTCCTAGTTATAACATGTAATTTAATATAATTTTATAGGTGAGAAAAATTATATACTAAGTTTGCAATAATGATTACCTAAACATCCTACTTACATTAACATTACTTATCTAATTATCATTATTACCAATTTTCTATCTCTTTATATTGAACTATGCGTAATCACATGGTTTCCGGTAGAGACATTAACGTTAAATGTTAAAATAAGATAACAACTCAACAAACAATTGTCGATGTTAAACTTAGAATCATTAACTAATGAGTACAGAAACAAATATTTGGACATTTATGCTTTGGAAGTGTAGATGTGTAGAATAACAAACAATTACCATATAATACGACACTACAACTACCTACTACGGATTTTATCGGATTTATTTTTAAATTTTTTAATTCCTGACATTTCGAGTTCTTTTACATATTTTGCATGGTCAGGGATGAGATAGAGGGATGAGGTTAATGTTCTAACGTCATAGTTAACCCTGGTCACAGTCAGTGACCAATCTACGTACAAGAGTCTCGTCTCCTAGTGTCTTGAGGTCTGCAATAGCCTCGCGAATCACCCTTGGCAGTGATTGGCATTGTATTGCTAAGATTTGTAGTTTATTAAATCTCATATAATGGTGGGGCCAATCTAAGGTATGATCGTTTATAGAGCGGCAATTTTTCAAATTTAACTGCCCACGTGAAAAAACATATATGATATAGTAGCTATGTTCTTTTACGCGGGCATACATTTGATATTCAATAAACGGTCATTTGGGAAGAACCAAGTCCCCATAGAATACCGACGTGATATAATTGCTTAACGCCGATTGTATGGTGTTTGTAGGGATTCAATTACAGGTAAAGAAAGGCGTTCCGTCGCAGTCTTCTGCGTCTGCATTATGATTCCTTGTCATGGATGAATGTAGATGTCGTGGGCCGCAGGAATCATCATTTTGGTGGACTGTGTGCTCGTTTGTTACTCTCAATTTAATAATATTTATTTCTGTATTATATTTTATATTTTCAAGTTATATTAAGAAAATAAATACAAATTTTTGACGTATTACCATAATTTGATCTAAAATCTCTGCATAAATCTGGCCGGTTGTTGGGATGCAGATAATATAAATTTTCCATTTATATTATTGCTGCATTACACATTTCATGTAAACTATGGTGAGAGTGATGTGTTTCTGGTCGATATCTGTCATAATAACTTTTGATTGTTGCCAGTATTATCTTTTTTTTTAAAAAGGCGAATGTTCACAATGTCATTAACATTGCTAGCATTCCCGTTAACGACCCTCATATATAATAAACTAAATTTAATACCTGTGCTTCGACTGCGAGAGCACAAAAATCGAATGGCAGATTAGAACCAACCTTAAGTTTCGCAAACCGTAACCTAAAGTATTCGGCTAGTGGGTTAATTCAACGAAAATTTAGTCATCGATATTTATAACTCAACCAAGATCCTATATGCATATTACTGGTTAGAATGATAATGGGATGTATGTAACTTAAATCTTTTCATGCAAGTATTGGGGGCGATTCTATCAATAGGAGGTATAGATGAAAAAAAACAAATGAGACGTGTTTGACAAAAGGAGAGCGCTCTGACGCTTTTGTGCGACGGAATGCGGCGTGATGAACTATATGTGCACGGAAAAAAATTGTGTTGGTTACGTTATTGACACATCATTCGATCTAAACGAAATATTAAAAAAAAATCATACAATTACTTAATATCAGTTGCTTTAACCAAATATTTGAGTTAGAGTGTGTAGATATTTAAATTGTATAGTGTGTTTCGGTCCTTGTAGTATATTCAGTCTATGCTCATCCCTGTAAAATATCCTTTGTCTTTGGTCCATATCGTCTACTGTGTGTATTTTTGTATGGTGATATATATATAAATATAAATATATATATATATAAATATATATATATACATATATATATATTACTTTTCTACTCCTTTTACTATCGCAAAATTAATATACACTGGTTACACATACATAAAATTCTTCCATCGTTTTATGAAATCATTTGAGCGTTGTATACGATGTATTTCACGAGAGTGCCGGGCATCGCGCGACACCGCACGGTAACTGACATTTGTAATTGACGGAGGTCGTACATAAATCTCGAACACTCCGAGCCTCCTTTGTGGGACCACCCCGAGTTGTATAAATAGGACCTAATTGGACCAGAGATTAGGACGAGATAAAATTCTGTATTTAATGCGTCGAGTAAGATGTCCGTTGACGGATGTCTTGTTTTTATTATTTTTAGATTAATACTTTCCTTGGTGGGTCACCGTTGGGATAGTTGGATAGTAAGGGCAAGGTTTTAGATTTTAGAAAATTTATATATATTTTTTTCTCTTATTTTTCTCTTTTTTTAAATTTTCATTATGGGTAGCCCAAAACCCGTAAAGTTAATTTGAATTGATGATAATTAAATTAAATTAAATAATGTACAATTCGCCGTCAAGCCGTATGGTCTACCCTACTATGGTCTAACCCTCTATGCCAATGGTATTTGTGTATATACGCTGTTACTTTAAATTATAATTAACAATATACGTAAAATTCCATCCCCAATATTATTTTAAAAAAATGATTTAAGAACGCTTTTCAAAATACTTTTCTTAAAAGTGTATAATAAGGCGTTGTTTATTCGACCGGACGTCAATGCATAGCGTAATGTGTAACTTGAAGTGTTAAGTACACATTACGTATAGAGAGCACCACAGTTATTCTCCATGCCCCCGCTAATTATCCTATAATTGAGGAAAGGTGTTGAACGAAGAGAATAATGACCTGTAATTGCTCTTCTCGTAAATACACTACCCACAAGTATAATAATGGATAGACGACCGCGTTACTAAGTACCTAAGTACGGCGGGTTACCTGCGGGATTTACATTTGATTCCTAAATATTTTTCGACGACAAATTGTTCTGTGCGTGTTTGTAACCCTACTGTAAATCTACTGGTTATTATTAGATGAAAATACAATCAATTTATATAATTACTTACCTTATATGATATCCGATACTGATTTTTTTCCTTTAAAAACGTTTCCAACCATTTTGTACTCATTTTTGTCTTATATATATAAATTAAAATCTAAACACATTTATTGTGTGTCCATTTGTCCACTACAATCTGTAGAAGAGCTGGAACAATTTGGATGTGGTCTAAAGTGAATTATTGAGATTAGCCTGGGCTTACATTTAATGTTGTGTTTCGTTTAAATCGATTAACAATGCACACGTAGATGATGAACAGGATTAGAGCCACGTTGCTGTGTTTCTAGATGCCAATAGT
This sequence comes from Teinopalpus imperialis, assembly GCA_029286865.1. Taxonomy (NCBI): domain Eukaryota; kingdom Metazoa; phylum Arthropoda; class Insecta; order Lepidoptera; family Papilionidae; genus Teinopalpus; species Teinopalpus imperialis. Next base: position 1,723,756 of record JAGSMU010000045.1, on the reverse strand, counting down.
CAAATATGTTATGAAGCGTCAATGGCCTAATGGTTTAGGGAACGGTTTGTTAAACATAAGTTACGTAGATTCGAATCCGCCATTCGACTACTCTCGTGAACCACTTCTAGCTCAAGCACCACCTCAGTTCTAGTGGATAACAGGAATTTGAGTAACATTAACAGCTCTGCTAGCATTCTTCAAAATAAAAATATTGTTTAGAAAGTTTTTGCAACACCAGACATATGCGACGAAGTCAAACAATGGCGGCCCCATACGATCGCTGCAATTATATGCAATTATAACATTAAAGAATCATTGGCTTACTGTTAGATAACGTTATATGTGGTGCGTTGGCCTTTAGAGCCTTTATGGGGGAAGGTGACGTTTGGAGGTTCAGAAAATATGACACTCGATGTTGGGTTGTATGCACTATGAGTATGTAGAGTGTACTATAGTTATAATTTAGTATGGATAAATAAAGAAGTTGCTTTTTTATATTATATATTTAGGGTGACAAAATCGCACACAGCTCATTGGTGACAGCTGCTCTTAACATCCATCCTCGACGAAGATTCAAGATGCGTTCCAGCTCCTCGCCGACGATCTATTCTTGCGCAGAGTGGCCATACGGTTCCGTTCTCTTCTCTATTCTATTTTAAGCGATCGATTTATTTGACTTTGATTTTTCTATGTATTAGTGAAAACTGAAAAATAAACGCGCCGGACACTTGTTTTGTCTTTTTGTAGATTTGCCTTGATCTCTTAAATCAAAATTTAAAATAATTAAACACAGCTTTATCGATTAAATATGTTAAATTCTATATATTATTTCTTTATATTTTTTATAATTCTAAGGTGGGCGTTTTATAGAGCAGCAAACTTTTATTATGAAATGAATATCCCATCTACCCGGCAGTCTATCAGATGTGAAGTGAGGTTGACACTGTTATTGTGCGCACATCTGCCGGGTGTTTCGGGATCGCATTGTTGGTTGAACAGCTGATACGCGAGTGCCTATTGTGCCTAACTTCTATAATAAATTGAAAGGACAACATTCCGAAAGCGATTAGGAAAATCGATATAGAATAGTTAGGAAGTAGAAATTGACTGGCATTCTTTTTATTGCTATTTCAAATTTCTTTTAAAATAATAATATTTAAAAAATATTTTTTTTAGAAACCATTTTTTTCCTGAGGTAACACTAATAATGAATTTTCATAGTTGTATAGTAGTATTATAGTATTATCCATTTAGCAAGTAGTTAATGTTTTATTTTATTATATAATAAAAACATCTTTCAACGTCCTTAAAAATATATTTCTATCGTTTCATGTACAACCATGTAATTGATTAGAAGCTCAAGAACAAAACAATCGTTAAAAAGGGCTGTCATCAACGCTCGTAAAAATAATACTTTTTTGACCCCTCCGTTGTCTATGGTTATAGTGAAGGGCACCTACTACGATTACCGTCCTCTTGTCAGGGGAATTAGTCGACTAATGCTTTAAAGCATTGTCAGCGCATGTAATTAGTGCAGTTAACGCGCGTTTAATGTTGTCAACCGTAGTATTTACGATACAGTAGCCTGAATACGTGAAATAAATTAAATAGTTGTGAAGTGTGGCTGAAATTCAATTTTTATGAGACATTTTCTTAGATTACAAAATAAAATTTTGCTTGTTCTGATATTGCATTTATAGTTTTAATATTTTTCCTTCAGAGTAACTAACGAGTAGTCATTTCACCTCATGGTAGGCGATTCTTGCGGCCCATGACATCCACATTCATCCCCGACAAGAAATCATAATGCAGATGCGTTGCCACCCTAGACCATCGTTGACTGAGATGGAATGCCTCGTCACGAGTAACAAAGGTCTCCGGATCCCTGCACTCCCCACACGAATTTTAGCAGCATTATGCTGACCAACCGACCCATTCATTCTGCAGCTAGAAATAAACTCCAGTGTAGCTCTAACACGTAAACTTGAATATCCCGATAAGATATACAATTTACACAAGAATTTCAAATGACATTGTTCAGACTAAAGAAACGAGCGTTGAAATCTAGTACAGCACAAAAAAGGGCACAAAGAATACACTGTGAAGAAATCTCTTAGTGATTATCGTCCATAATTGCAGCTTCAGTCTCTTTAATTGGTGGCGTATGAATTAATCGCCGTGTAATCACAGTAGCTTGATAAACGGTCTACTATTCATAGTTTTTTATATTACGTATCGGCGAGATATTATTTAAATAATCGTTGCTTTGATGATACAAACTGAAATATCGTATATTTTTATGTATTGTTATACAACAATATAAGAAGGGAACAATTCGACATGTAATATTTTACAGTACTAGACAAATTAATAAAATAGGATATGCAATAGCCATAAGGCAAAAGGGTTTTAAAAAATCTGATACCGAATGGGAGAAATGCTGTTTAATAAAATACAACAAATAATGTAAGAATTGCCATTGCACAAATTTAAATGTAAAAATACACCTTCAGTAGGTGTAGAAATAAATTACTCGGTAAAAGAATTCGTAGATCATAAAGGTCATACATTCGTACATCAATCGAAACGGGGTAGGACCACGGTTACCGGAATGCCAACATAAAACAGTTGTAGAAAATAGTACTGTCTCGTTTGTTGTTGTACTGTGCAAAGAAACCGAAGAATGTATTATTGGTCGTGGCATTCCGTTCCTCAGGGGTGTAAACGCATCTGCATAGTAATTCCTAATCGGGTGAATGTGGGTGACACGGAGAGCAGGAATTAATTACAATTAAGTGGATTGTGTGCTCGTTTGTTGTTAAAATATTTATTTACAAAGACTTATTTTTAACTAAATATCTTTTTATTTCATATTGTATTGTAACACGTTCATATTTTAGATAGTGTTGTATTACTTACAAATTGGAAATTGTACAAAAAAATTATGACATTCGATGTAGTTTCCAATCTATATTTGGTACTATTATTATAAACCTAAGCAATTCCTGATGCTTATCCCAGACACATTCATTCTTGAAAATTCTTCTTTTAAAAAAATCTAATATATCTAGGAATATATGTCGCATACATAAAACAAAAAAGATCGCCATAGATTCACGTACATCGCAAATGGTATTCTTTTAGCCATTAGTAAGATAATAATTCAAGTGATGTTAGTCATTTATATTGTCAAGTAAAATATGAGTGAAAGCCTTTATATTTCATAACATAGAAATTTACGTCCAGTTGTGAAAGCCAGTAGCACCGTCCATGCGTACTACCAACATAACGCACGCATTTAGCTTATCACAAATTAAGCCCAAGAACTTATGAGCTGTCAAACGTAAGTGACAGTCCTAATAAATGTGTCATTGGTCTATTTTTTTTTCTCTACAACCAGTGCCATCAATGTCGTGTCACCGTTCCATGATTTAAAAGTTCTATGCCCTTTCTTTGTCTACGAATTTTAAAATTGAGCATATGTGTGCGTAGGTTGGCCATATTTCTGAAGCTTTCGGATATAGGAAAACATTAATAAATTTCTTAAGGAAACCATAAACAAAAAGCTAAAAAAAAATATTATGGTGGAGTTGTAAATACTATCTTCAATTTATTAAAAAAAATAAGTTATTTGTATCAATAGACATTTCACTATTAAAGAATTGGGGAACCAAACGAGATGATGTTTTAGCAAGAGGGTGAGGATATGGTCCACCGATATCTAATGAAGAAAAAAAAGTATTGGTACCCATGTATAAAATTACATACTACAATAATTATTAAAAGAAAATTTTAATGTATCATGGACACCTAATAGAGTAACCATTTAATACTAAATTAATTTAAAATACTTCAGACATCTTCCTAAATACATTGGTATTGTGAATAAAACGAAGTAACTGCTTTGCCGTTTCAAAATAGATAATGTTTACAGATCGCGGTATAGAATGCAAGGGTGGCATTACGAATCGTCATAACGCTCGATAACGTGCGACGGGAGTGACAGCTAATTTATAAATTGCCCCGTTGTTGTTGTTTGAAACGCTTTTGGGAAGGAATTTTTGGTTATTAGTAATGCACCAATAATAAATCTGTCGATAATGGTTTGTGGTTAAACCAGTGATTCTTAACCTTTTCTAAAATGGGTAGGTTGGCTCATGTGAACAAATTTCTATGTTACTTTAATTATAAAATTACTAAGTATCCATAGTGCGTAAAATTAGTTGGATGATGGATCCACCGTCTAACGGATGTTATTCGGATCTGAACTGACTTGTATTAATAATTTTCATATGATACAGAGTAAACTAATTAACGTAAATTAAAGAAAATCCAAAGAAATTTAAGTAAGACCTTAAACTTTTAGGTAGAACAGTGTGCATTCCAATTATTCAAATTTCTTATCGAGTTCTATTGTAAACATGCCCTAATACATTTATTTTTTTATTTGAAATAATTAAAGGTGGTAGAGCTACGCGTCAGTTCGTTTCTAGCTGCAAAATAGCACTATAATGCTATTGTGCTTCGTCTGCTGAGTGTAAAGATCCGCAGACCTTTATTACTTGTGAAGACGTTCTATGTCAGTCCTCTAGGGTGATAATGGATCTGCATTATGATTCCTTGTCAATCCGCCGCAGGAATCACTTACCATCAGGTGAACTTATGCTCGTTTATTACTCTCAATGTAATAAAAAAAATAACTCGAGCAACCGCAAAATAAAACAAAATGTCTTTTAAAATGATTTTTTAATTAAAATTTATGTAATCGCGACGTTAATTTGTAATAAAAACTTTTTATTTAAATTCCCTTGAGTTTGAAGGTCAATATAACAGGTAAAACTATAGCAAATTAAAAATAAATACAACGGCTGTTTCAAGACGGTTTTAAAATATAATCGGTCACGTATTGGCAGATGACACGTGACCACGTATGGCCTATGCCTACCGACGAGACAATCAAAAAATAAAATGGCGTCAATGAGGTCAGTCAATTGTTAATGAACGCTTCCCCGTACATTCGTGTTCCGTGCACACGATTTTTCCTATTGTGTAATCGCGAGTTGGAACGAAAATACATTATTTAATTATCAATGCTATAATATAATAAATAAATTTGAATGATAGCTAATGAATGGCGATACAATCGTCGTGCGTACTAAGTATTATTTAAATTAGGTTATTTTAAAATTGTATTTGTTTATATCGTTCAAATTGGAAATATGCAAAAAAGTGACTTTAAAAAAAGCATGTATATCGGATGTTTAATTTTAATAAAGACAAGCATAACAAAAGTATAATATTTTTTTACCGATGACCATAGACCACCGGCATACATACGTTTAGAAAAAAAATAACACTATTTTTACAAAAGCACTGTTACTGTGTCTAACTGTTACCTTAGTGACTCAAGTGTTGACTGTCCTAGTCACTATATCCATATATATATATATATATATATATATATATATATATATATATATATATATATATATATATATTATATATATATATATAGATATGTATATAATATTTAGTAGAGAGTATATAAAAAAGTATTCGAGATAAGTGGACAGTCGGACAGATACGTTGGAAATAATTTTATATACTATTGTGATAGTCGTATTTTTTCCATTAGCATACGGCTTTATAGTAACGGATAAAGTTCAAATTTAATATAACGATAAACATCTTTATCTAAAACTTACCAAACCAGTGCAATAAAAAATCTAAGTAAAACCTGCCTTATCCATACCATGGTTATTCGTCGTTAGTCGTTACCCACCAGATGTTGTTTATGGTCACTATTACTCTTACAGCTTCCTTTATTGAAGAGCTAAGTCATAATGCGAAATCATCGATCATGATTGTGATGAAATACTTTTCATGTATTTATCGCGTCACAACTTCAATGTTAACACTCAAGAGCGGTAGGTGTAAACGAAATATACTGTGTCAAAACTAAGGAACTGTTAATGGCGTATTTATATGTTATTTTAATATAGTTAGAGCAACGCTGGAGCTATTTTGTAACTGCTACATGAATGAGTCGACTCAAACGTTGAAGGATACACGCCCTCATAGAATACATGTTTGAAATAGCAGCATAACGTGTTTCGCATGGTGAGTGTAGGGCACCCGCGACAAGTAATAAGGCATTCCATTGCACTCCTCAAGGGTATGAAATGCATGGATATCATGATTTTTTCTCAAAATTATTTGAGATGATAATTTCAAAAAACATATATATGCCAGCCAAATTACTATCAAGCGAAAAGTGTCGTTTGTGACACCTATATTTAAAAAAAACGTTCTGACAAGACGGTGACGCAATTCAATGGAATTTTATCGTGGCATAACATTTCCCCTGATGTCAATTAATTTAATAGATGTGTTTGAAATCATTTTAACGTAAGTAACGAATTGAAATTCCATAACAAATAAACATGTAAAACGATTTTAATTTATTTTATCCTAGACGTCATGCCCAGCGGCCGCGGCCGTGTCGACAGCACAGCGAAAACATTTCGTGTTTTCATATGAAACAAACTTTAATGGATCTATTTTAGTTTTTAAGTTAGTATTCAGATCTTGAGGCGCTTCAAGTCAGTATTTAGAGATAGCAAATATTATATCGTAAATTTACCGCCCTAAATTTCATCGATGACACATGTCAGTTACAAATTAAAAAAAAATGAAATATGCGTATTTCTGGTAAATTAAAAAAAATCTATATACTTTTTTGGTTATGGATATCGAAAAAAAATTTGTTTGATTCTTTTGATATTATGTAACGTATCGTAACGTAATATGTTGATATATTTTGTAATAAGAATAAATAAATAAAATATTTTGCAGATGAATTCTAAGGAGATTCAATCAAATCAAAAAAAGAAGATCATTTTAAAATTCTTTATATTGATTCAAGTGCTGTCATAAAAACGCAAAAAGAGAAATCCTAATACGCCACAATTTTTCTACAATGTTTTTTCACATGTCCTAAAAGGTCCTTTGGCGGGTGGCGGTATGGGCACCATGTGGCGAATCGGGTCACTTTGGCAAATCTATTTTTAATTTTTTTTCGCTCCCACTTCCAACGTGACACACATGCTGTTCGATCGTTCTGCCTTTGTTTTGTTGATACTATTAACTTGGTAACAGATGCTGGGTCCACAGTTCAGGGGAAATTGATTCTTAAATATCAAGTCAATATATGCAAATATTCGTTTGAAATATTTTCTATAGAAAATAAAAGAATAAATTTAAATAATTAATATTAATCTAAGTATAACTTAACAATAGAGAGTATAAAGTTGCATCACAAGCCTCAATAGCCATAGGATACGGTCTGCGAAATTTTTCGTCGTGGGTTCGAATCCGCCCTTCGACCATTGTCGTTAATCTCCTAACACAAGCATTTTATCTTAGTTTGAATGGTAAATGGAAATGTTAGTAATGTTAATAACATAGCTAATTCCTATTTATTTATTTTTTTAATTAACACAGAAAACGACGTCCTCCTGGTTAATTTCGTCCACGACAGTTGTTTTGTTGTTGTTACCGGATGATATTAATCGTGCGGTACATATTATAGTGCCGTGAGTATTCACCTAATATTTATCCTCGGTTAGGGCTTATTCAGAAGCGATATACCTTGCCCACTACTGCACGGGGCCGGTAAGCACACATTATGAGACCAAACGCGCAGTGAGTCATAAATGTCGTCAATGACACGCTCATGCGTTATCACCTCTGAGGATTGACTGAATGTTTAATCCATAAGAGTGATCGAAAGAACCCTGCATTCATCATAAGAATAGGTAAATATGAATTACTTAACACGAATAGGTAATTCATATTTCGCTGTTATTTCACGCACGCCACGATACGAAGGTATTCTGAGGACGTGATCTACAGACTCATTCATTCTACAAGATACAATATTGCTCTATAACAATTGGAATCGTATATATAGCAGTCAATGTTTCTCCATCTCCATGGTTGACTGGTAGAGAATGCCAAAAGGCATTAAGTCCGCCCATTGTATCCTTTTTTTTTTAATAATAAGATGTTTGCAATGGTTAATTTAAATGAATAAATTAATATATCTGTGTGAGGGAAAAGTTACGTCAGTTTTACATGACAATCTAACTGTGTAGTTCACCGGATAATAAATGATGACTGCCTTCCATGACACGTATATTCATCCCCAACAAAATTGTTCATGAATTATCACCCCTGAATAGTGAGATGAGATGCGGAGTTACCACTGACAAGGACTTCCGATGACGATATTAACTATAGTAGTTCTTATCTTGGTAACTATAATAATTCCTATTATACTTCCTAATATACAAAAAAACAGATATGTTTTGTCTTTTGGCTGATGGCCACTGTTAGCCCGAGCGCTTTTCCACCTTTACATAGCCGAGGCCTTTATTTATGTGTCACCAGCATAAGGGTTCCGGAAAGGGACCGTTACACTCTGCGTGAAAACAACTGACTCGAGGGTGCCCAAGAGATCCGAAACTCGGCCGGCTCGGACATAAGACATGTATATTCGCGGGTTCCTTCTCCGTCGAGCCGACCCATTCCTACTACAGCCAGATACATATTACAGTGTCGGCCTACCACTAAGCTTTGAGTTTTTGTTCCCATTAATGAATTATCGATGATCACCTCCATGAGTAGTGACGCAACACCCACGTTTTTTTCCCACAAGAATCGACATAACAGTTGCCAGATATTTATCGGCTGTCACATAAATAAAGCGAATTGCCAGAGAAACAACATTAGGGGTAAAACACACGTGCGCCCCCAGAGGACGGATCTCCCATAATTGCTGTTTTTTGTCTTCTCTATTTGGTTAACGAGTAATTGTGTTTATTGGATAATTTACCGCCCATTGTTCTGTGCGGTTCGGAAACAGGAAATGACGGTATATGTTTTTTCACCAGCCTCGTAAATTGAAAGAGGCACATTAGTTTTTAAACTGTAAAAATAATTTAATATAATAAATTATGTATATAAATCCATTTGCTCGGTATAAATCTTCTCTCTAGAGGGGGTGTTAGAGCATATCACGCAGCTTCACTGCATATTGGCGGATCTCACAAGTCTTCGCAATATTTGTATTTCTGACATGCAGAATTCCTCACGATGTTTTGCTTCTCCGCCGAGCACGTGATAAATAAGCACTTATGGGTGCTATTTTATGGGTGCCAAATAAATATTTTCGTTCCTTTTCCTTTTTAATTATATTATAAGTGCGTTCCAAATCACGGGCGTCAGCTTATTATATGTCAAACATTAAAGAAACCACATTTAATAAAAAAATATCAGGAAAATATAGCTCATGCTGAAATCAAATATATAATAACTTGTGACTTCTTTATCGAGAATAATTGTAGAATCACTAACCATCATGTGAACCTCGTGCTTGGTTGCGTGCGAGCTGTGTCTTTTTGAAAAAAGAAATAGCCCAGTTTCGTCATCATATTCATCACCATAATCAGCCTGTAACAGTCCACTGCTGGATATAGGCCTCTTGGTACGCCACTGAGCTCGGTCTTCAGCTCTTCTCCTACAGTGTCTGCCCGCTGCCCTAGGAATATCATCGCCCCACCTAGTTACAGGGCGCCCTACACTAAGCTTGTATATACTTAATTGGTTGTTCTTGACAACAGACATATATACAAATTTATTTATATAAAATAACATGAGTATATTTATAAAAATTCTTACAATAAATGACACAGTAAACCACAATACTTGATAGTTATATTAAATAAATTTATAACTTTACAAATAAGATTAAAGCTATATTAATAAAACGGCGCTAAGCCATGCATATTGATTTTAATTCTATCATTAAGCGGCATTTTAAATTAACAGGCTACGTAGATTCGTAGGTGCAGGACTACTTTTTACAGTGGGGCCAATTAGCAGATTATATAACTTCCAATTATTATGACTTGCTTATCCGATAGACGTTGTTCTGTCCAAGTTTCAATAAAATAGTATGTAATAATTTTGTGAATTTGTGAAAATCATCGTCGATCGTAGAGTTCATAAAAAAACACACAGATATATTCTGTGTTTTTTTATGATATCTGCTGATTTTTCGGGCAACCTTATCTAATTTTTCTTTTCAGAAAATTCTCTTTTTCAAAAAATAATCAAATCGGTGTAATAATGTAGAGAGTGATACACTAGAGAACGATGGTTACCAATGAAAATAACATTTCATTTTTATTTATATTTTTCTCACACCTGTATTTATTACATTATAACATTACGTAAAACATCACTAAGAAGGTACAATAGATTGTCACTTGGTTTTAGAGTAATAAAATTTTCTTTAATTAGCGTAAAACGAAATAGACGGGGTACGTTTTACGGCGACGTATTTACGACCGTCCGAAAATAGTGCAGGCCGAGACGTGTCGAGATTGACGTACGACTAATTTCGTACCGGTGTAAGTACCGATTTGAATAATGGGACCCTTCGGTCGCGTAGACAATACTGCAGTAACAACACTATGCAGGTCTTTTTCGGACTAATCTTAATTTACTGATGAGATTCTGGTCAATTTCAACTATATTCATATTTTTTTAATTACATGATGAAGTTAGCATTTACGTAAAAACAAATTCAACATCGTACTTTTTTCTAGTCTGGTTTAATACACATGCAAAAAATCAGACGTAAGACTTCCGGAACTAAAAAGCGAGAGATTATTTTTTTGGGCCCAAATCGAATCGAACATCCGCGACTTATCCAATGATTCTGATCGCAACACGGTCGTAGAAAGTAGTTTTCATTTACTGTTCATTGATGATTCTACAAAATAATTGCAAATTGTATTATGGTTATTCATTTAATTTTATACAACCAGCATATTTATTCTATTTTCTCAAAACCTTATCCTACAAACCGTTTTTATCGATAACACTAATAATGTTATTCAAATTAAATATACAATTATTATAACTTTTGTTTTTATTTAAGTCGTGAAAACATTTTTTAGTTCGCAATTTTATAATTTTTAATAAGTTACATCTGATATTATTATTATAGAAGAAGTACAAGAGATTTATTACTACTTAATCTTACATATTTATACAATACTATTTATGGTGTTTGGAAAAAAATATTCTAAATATTCGAATATTGTGGTTACCGGACTGTCAAGATGGCGCGGATTCATCAAATTGACATTTACACGCTTTAAAACTTTTGCTATGCTCTAAGATTACTTGTTACTACTTAAAAAAGGTAAATGACGTACTAAAGAAACAAATGGAAAAAGTTGTGTTAAAATTAAATTATTTTAACACAACTTTTTTCGTTGTGTTAAAATTAAATTATTTAAACACAACTTTTTTCGTTGTGTCAAAATTAAATAATTTTAATACAAAAATTTTCCATTTGTCATAGCTTGTATAGCTGCGGTCCATATCCTTACCTACATCCTTCCTCAGCAAGGATTCAAGACTCATTTGCGTTCTCACCCCTGAAGGAAACCGTACACTAACCCTACGAGGAAATATGGGTCTCCGGTCGAGGCGAGCCATTCCTGCTGCAGCATGCTGCTGGAATATGCTGCTTGAATGTCATAGGATTTGTTTTTTTACGCTTGTGAGAATGACAACCCATAGGTTTCCTGATGATGTGATACATGTAGTCCATGACACCTATGTAAATTCTGATACAGGAATTAAAAGGCCTTTTATGCCTTCATCTCTGAATATTAAAATGGAATGCAAAGCATTTGGTTATATGGGGTTCGGTTTAATTATGACAATCCATGTATTAGTAGTAAATGTTGGATTTGTTTGTCATTTTTATTTTATTTTTATTACATTAAGAGCAACAAACTCACACACAGTTCACCTGATGGTTAGTTATTCCCGCGGCTCATGTCATCTACATTCATCCTTGACAAGGAATCATAATGCAAATACGTTGTCACCCTTGAGGATTGAGATGGAATGCCTCGTCACCAGTAAAGGTCCCCGGATCCCTACACTCACCAGACGTTATTTTAAGCTGATATTCTGTGAAGGATTGGATTACTTCGGTCGAGCTGACCCATTAATTCTGCAGCTAGAAACAAACTGCAGCGTAGCTCTATCAATTTACCAAATTATAATGAACTCGTCAAATTTGACCGTTCATGTTCTATTATGTTTATGAGCCTATTGATATAGTGAACCCTCTATTCGAGAACAAAGCTACCCCATCAAGGAGAGAGGAGAGTCATTAGGGTTGCACCCCATTTGTACATAGATGAATATCGATCGGCTCTTGATGAATTCAATATACAGTAAGAGTTACCGTGGAGTGTTTGAGAGCTGTCTACAGTATATTTTTTTATTTTTTTTTAAGAAGTTTTTATTAATATTTTCTTATTAAGGGCCTTAATACAGTGATTTAAAACAATGAGCTACCACGACTTGAGTATTCTTGGGAAATAAATATTATTTATAATATATATATAGTTATAGAAGCGCATATATAGTAGCTTAGAGTCTAAGATGTCACTTTTATTGCTCAGTACGCGAGCAAACCAAAGTTCGATTCCCAATGCCGGTGCCGTTAATTGCAATTTTAAGCGTTGATTTATCGCCTCAAGGAAAACATCGTAAGGAAACACGCATGTCCACGAAATAAATAAATAAAAAATATATTTAAAAGACATGTTAAGTTTGCCAGTCGTCGTGGAGGAGTGAACTATTGTCTAACACTCTCGAGAAAGGAGCCCTATGCCCAGCGGTGGGATTTATATACAGGCTGTAACTTTGCAGCCTAAATTATACTTTACAACATTACTTCACGTGGTTTCGTGTTTTTTTTAGGCTGTAACTTTAAGTATTTTTTAAAAGCATACTCCGTACACACTTCATCTCTGTATCTCAGTTTGATTTTTTTTCGCATCCTTTTTATGGAATCGTGCGCATGCGCGCTGCGGGCGGTGCGGCAGCTGCTCGAGCACGTGGCGGTCGGAAGTCGCATGCAACGAGCCTCGGCGGCCTTTGTTTAAGCTCCGAGCCCACCAAAGCTTCCCCTATCATTACTGATTTGTATCATTATAGCATTTTCAATTCTTATAAATGTTACCATTACTTACAGCGTTCCATAGAACTCAATCATCCATAGAGTAACTTCGGTAAAAAATCACAAATATAATATATATGTCACACCTATCTATGGTGATACTACTTGTAATATATATCTAGAATTCTTTACGCATCGAAACAAAAAAAGTAAAGTAATAAGCTATTCGGTTCCGTGGTCGATTCCTAGCCGAGCAATATTTGCGTATACATGAATGTTCCCTATCTTTGATAACAGAATATTCCTCCGATCTTATTACGCATGCATTATATCGGGTTACGAAAGGGAGTAAAGAGCGGGTGCTTCTGTGTTTACCCCAACACTAACGGTACTATAATATATCCTATGCAATTGATGTCATCTGATATAAATCGATTTTTTTAAATTTTTTCTCTTTAGTCTTTTTAACATCGGTGTAAAAATGATTTCCGGTTTTAATAATTATATTAAATTTCAAATTGTTAGAGAAATGTAAAACAAACTTTTTCTGTATTAAATATGTGCGTTTGTTTACGTTTACTTCGGTCCCATATTATTTTAAGGAAAAAAGAAAAAAGCCGATGGGGTATAAGCCTCAATAAGTTGCATGTCATTTATTATTCAATTAAACTACGTGTCATTTATAAAACACAATCCTTGTGTCTAGATATTTTACCCAGAGCTTTGCGAATTTATACTTATTACACGCACAAATCTTAATAAACATAAAATAAAATTAAAGTAATTATTTTTAATATTACTAATTGAAATTTATAAGTTATAAAATTATAAGCAAATATCTTCAATCAATATATAATTATATTCACTAAATGAAAACATTGGCTAGTAAGAATTATATTTCAATAGAGTTCAATGTAAAAGAAATAATTAAAAAGGGATATATTATTCTTTCTCTTCTTCAAAATTACCCTGATCTCGTAACAAAAGCTATTCGCGAAGCATTCTCCGACATCGGCGCTTTGCAAAATAAGCAATAAACACAAGGGGTAGAAGGGAGATTTTCCCAAAAATCGCCCGAGTTCTCGTGTCAATTGAGGTGGTCGCCCCATCGATAACAAAAGATTGGTCCCCGCGGGTTCCCAGCACCCGTCCACAGCACACACGCATAACCCATACACACACATATGCATCCGCCACAACCAACTCAAGTCGTAACGTGCACAAGCCGCGTTGGGTATTGTTTAGCTCGGATAGTCGGAACGGCATTCGTTCGCCGGCCGCCGTGGAGAACGAATGTGTATCGCGCTCGTGTTGCCGTGTTAAGTGAACGTGTTTTGTGCTTATGAACACTCAAGATGGTGCGTAGCCTGTCGCAGTGGACGAAGACGCTGAGCTTCCCCGCGAGGCTGTCTCCCAATCGTACGTCGAAGGAGAGCGTGGTCAATGTGCAACCGAGCTCCCCTGGCGTGTCGCCTACACCCAGCGCCTCATCTCTCCCGCAGGGCTCCGATAAAACCATTTCGCCGATCCCTATCACCGAGATCAGCCAAATCGTAAGTTTAATTTTGCAACACCCTAGTAGAGTAACCCTACTATAGGCCATTGACATTTTCGTTTAGGAATTTGAAAGGGTCTTTATTGATGCATTTCGATCATTATTTGCATGGATGTGTTTTTTATTGTTTCAAAAGTTAACTAGATCTCTTGTTACTATGAAACTATTAATTTTCTTACGATGGCTTTTTTGAGTTCAAGGTAATTTTTATTATAGAGTTTGTTAAAATATTGAACAACATTGCTAATGTCCATAGCGATGTTGCACCATCGGCTTGACCACCCACTTCACTGAGAATATTATGTAATAAGTTCTATAAGTTACATAATTATATGCAAATTCTTAACAGATTCTTGGATTGAAATGTTTAGAAATAAACCAAAACAAAAAGAAATCTGTAGTACCTTTGCCCTAAATGATGGCACAGTTATATTCTAACTGCTTTCCCATAAACAACACCCAAATACGTGTCTAAAATGCGAACCAGCTCCCCACACCATATTAGTGAAACATCGGTACTGAAAGGAAATGAAACAAACGTGTCTTACTGCAACGATGAAAGTCCCTATGCACGGTGTTATGCCACTTCGATATTCATTGACGTTTTTCTTTCTGGTCGTATCAAAACAGAACATTATCGACGGTCGTTGGAGCGGTAATATAGCAATGATGTCCGAAGTGGTCAATGACAGTGGTGTGTGAAGCCGGTGCGCCCGCGACGCCGTACCGTTATGTCCCTCTTGCAGTCACCTTGGCAAGGCCGCGTCGAGATGCCAGTTTTTGCAAAGCAAGATAGGTAGCACATGACTTTCACCTTTTGAGATGCCTTTCTAAACTCTGTAGTTTTTAGTCAATCTTATTTAGGTCTTAGAAGTTTAGTGCTAAACACTAACGTCGTATCGTAGATCGTATAGTTTTGTTTCTATAAGTAGTTAATACACTATGTATTGTTCGTAATGGCCGTGAGAACTAACACGTTATTTTTATTTCTGTCCAAATTATCACTTGGTGCTAAATTACTTTTTTCTCGAAAATTATTCTGAAGTAGTTTTAACTTTCTCAAATATAATAAAAACTAACGTTAACCAAACCTGATATCAAAAATAATACCGATTTATAACTTACCAATTTAAAAACGATTAATATATTCGTTTGTATTCTTTTATAAGTAAAAGCTTTAGACTCCTATAGGTTTACAAAATATTATCTATCTATTTTTTTATTAGAATATAAATAGCAATGAAATGTTACTATTAATAACGTTCTTTGTTTTTGTGTGTACAAACGACCAGAATAAAAAAAATATTTCGTTTCGTTCATATATTTTAATCCGCCAATTTCTAATAATATGTAAACACAAAGTAAACAGCCTATTTTTAAAACTTCTTATCTTAATTGTGGTAGTTACTATAATCTCTATATGTAACGTATGTATAGATACATTTACAGAATAAACTATAGTCACCGTTTCTATTGTATAAATAGTTTTATATCAATGTCAAAATAACTTAAGTCGAACTGATAGGTATTCCAGTGCAACAAGCAGTTGCTAAGCCAGGTGTTCCCAAAATGCTGGATGATTCAATGAAATACTAATTAATTATATATTTAGAGTTTGTACCATTAATTATATTGACTGCAGTTGTAAGTTGTATTGTAATATACTACTAATAAAATATTTTTGAGAAATGTTTTGTAAAGAAAATCTTCGCAACATCTAATAAAGAACTTTTTGTACGGTTATTTCGATTTTATATCCGTACATGTCAAAGTGCGACAAGCCCTCAGCGGGTTGTAAATGAAGCGACTTGTAATAAAAATAAAGTTTCGTTGGTAATCGTAAAAAGAAAGCCATCAATATCGTGGCCATTTTGGATTTATAGCATGCGTCTGTGTTTTTTTGACATATTTTAAGAAGTTATGTGACGTTGTGTACGTCATTTATTGGCGGTAAATTATATTGAGCGGGAATAACTTTTGCTTAACGTTCGCGGGGATCGGAATGCAGAGTGCATTTGATTGCCCCGATACAATGTTGGTGTCCGTTTGGCTTTTTCATTGCTGTTTATACTGAATCGGCAATACTTCGAGGACATTATCGACATGTTTGCTTACGAAGGCGCATTCCGGAGATGTCTGGCATTAAATAAACAGACCGAACTTTAAAACGATATTTCGAAATGTCTGACGATGTTACCATATGCATCGTAACTCACGCACGAATGCGCTAATGGATGTCACAGCTTTGTAGCTTTCTTGTTTTGTTTCTACATTTATAATTTTAAATATTTAAATGGTTATTCATTCTTCTCCAAAATACTGATAGAGACCGTGCGTAACTATTAAAAGATTATTTATGTTGTTATCGTTTACCGATAAAACAGCCGCGTCATAAAATGTTTAGTATTATTTTCAGAAAACACGACGTTTTTAGATAAGTTACATTTCTTGCACAATTTATAGTTAATGAAAATTACTAATCGTTTTCATGATTTATTTTCACCAAAACTAACTAGCGCAGTATGTCTGCGTTCTAAATCAAAATAAAGCATGTGCTTCACAAGAAAAATATTTTTCAAAACTGGCTGCTTTTAGGGTTTTTATTAGAGTATATACACTTACACTTAATAAACAAATATATGATGTTTTTATTAGGTATTAAATTGTGACTGTGGCGGAACGAACATCTGCGTGTCAAATTCCTCGATGCCATGTGCAAGCTACTGGTGGGAAGCGAACCGTGCACGCACACATGAGCGTTGAAAAAAGTTGTGTACCGTACTTAGGTTTGAATATGGAATAGTTTGCGCCATGTTGATTTTTGAAGCGCTTTTGATGTTTGAACAAAAATGACCTACTTTGGCGCTCTAAGTGGATATATAAATAGTGTTATTGAATGTTTTATTTGAACAATTGTCCCGTGTTATTGTATCATCTTGCGGATGGAGCTTATTTATTGGCTACGCCGTTTTTTTGTTAATTAAAAAAAATCGAATTACTGTTTCTATAAGGGTCGAAAATTATTTCATTGAATATCATCGATAAAAAGGGGCGTTTTTCATCGTCAGCTGTTCCAAAGAATGTTGCGGAATTCAATACTGGGTTGCCCCTTATGTTATGCTACGCCGTAAATGATTTTATAGGTTTTCATTGTTTAAAATATTTATATTAGAAAAATTTTATGTTAATTTTTTAAATATAATTGTGAACAGTCATAATTTTGACTATTGACGTACAACATACAAAAACTAATAAAATATACACTAAATTTAATGTGATGTAACATACACGAAGTATTGTCTTATCATTGTTTTTTTTATTATCATCTAAAAATAACTGTAGATAATATTTATAATCTTGTTACTGGAAACATTAGAACTTTGAAACACAACAGAGATTAATAAGGTAAAATACTTACAAGAGGTATTAAAAAGAAATTGCATTTTAGGGTTGCAGCGCAATTAATTGGCTACACTAGCATGCGTGACGATTGTGTAAAGTTGTCGCTAACTTGTCTACAGTTGGGCGGCCATCTCCCTTGTTTACGAGTTGACCGCTGATTAATTATAAAGAAAGCCATTCGAACTTGTTTTAATATACATTAAAAAAAACCATTCTTAATTTAAAAATTAGTATTTTGTAGCTCAATTTTTTTTATTTCATGGCTTTATTATTCTCACATTTATGTTCTAAAGCCTAATTAGTCTAAAATGGCTACCTTAGCTAATGCCAGGTTAGGAACTAATGCTTAATACCTTGTTCGAGGGAAATTAGAGAAGCCCTTATTTGATTTTCTTAAAGTAAGCTCGCTAGGTAATCCTTCATAAATATAACTTACTATTAATTTTTTTATATACATTTCAAAATTCTTTAAATATTTGGCAAAGAATCCGAGGCAGCTCAGTGTCGTGTAACCGAGTTGGATCTCCGTAGCAATAAATAGTATAAACACTGATTTATCACATGCTCAGCGGTGTAGGAAAACATCGTGAGGAAACTTGCATGTCTCAGAAAAACATAAAATAGTGGTCATATGAAGTCCTCCTATCCACAATAGAGCCGCGTGGCAGACTATGCCTCTATACCATGAAAATATGTAATGCTATTCCCAACAGTGGCACACTTTTGGTAATGTCACTACACTGTTCGGTTTAAGTTTAGAAACCATAAATTTATTCGCAAATAATGTGTGAATTTGTACATAGTCTAATTCATTCGAAGGCTGTTTGCTAGACAAGCGAAATTGTATCTTGCGTAATAAACAAGTATAAATATATATTCCTAACATACTTACAAACATCGTTCGAATCACACAATTATAATATGTTGGCAGTAATGATGAATACATGAAAAAAAAGACAATTTTATTATAACGAAAAAATATGTATAGGAATAAATTAATATGTATAGGAATAAATTAATATGTATAGGAATAAGTGTATGTATAGGAATAAATTAAAATGTATAGAATAAATTAATATTTATAAGAATAAATTAAAATGTATAGGAATAGAATTAATATGTATAGGAATAAGTGTATGTATAGGAATAAATTAATATTTATAAGAATAAATTAATATGTATAGGAATAAATTAAAATGTATAGGAATAAATTAATATGTATAGGAATAAATTAATATGTATAGGAATAAATTAATATTTATAAGAATAAATTAATATGTATAGGAATAAATTAAAATGTATAGGAATAAATTAATATGTATAGGAATAACTTAATATGTATAGGAAAATTATTAAAGATATGTGAACATAAGCCGGAGCCTTGTGGGCGATTGCATTACCTCAAACTACTGGTTGCCAGAGAGTTTATAATTAACTTTTAATAGCATGCAAAGGTCTAATAATCATGTGTAAAAATAAAGGCGTCTCTCTGCTCCACTTCGCAATTAGTAAGCGCGCGGGAGTTCCTATTCTTACGTATCAGATATCCGTGAATGGCATTCAAGCGGATATGACACGCGATACTTAATAATATCCTTGTGGATGAATGATATCAAAGTGCCTCTCCAAGCGGACGGATGTGCGAAAAAAAAGGTTGTGAACTGATAAAAATATTTTCTGATATGAAAACAAATTTAAGTAAAGGATAAGAGAATGACGTCCTTGTTTTTGTCAGTAAATTGTCTTCCATAGACAATATTTAAACAGTCTCTTAAAACGTATAATTTAGTTTTATTAATTTCATATTACATGAAAAAAAGTTGTAAATTATCTCTGATTTCTCATCATCTCTCATTTTATAAATAAAATATTTGTTCCGATGATATATTACAACTATATGTCACAAAACAAATGAATTAAAACAAATCCTTAATCAAATAAATAAAAATTGTATAAATATTCTACCAATGTAAATGGAATTTAATATTACTATTTTATTTTTATTTAATATTATTTTTTTATATTACTATTTAATATAACTTAATATTTTTTATTAATCGCATAATATAGATATACATAACTAAATCTATATATACACGCTCATTTTATAATTGTAAATTATTGTATACCTTAAGCCACCATAAACCCAAATATATTTTCATTCAAATCAAACATTTTTATCAAAACGCATGTATTGAGGTTTGTAATAAATACGAGATTACAATGAAGTAATGAATAAATTCCTTTATTATTGTTCAATGGACTTCTTACTTGTTGTTCTAAGGTTTAAAAATACAGTAATATACACCAAGAGTTTCTTTATGAGTGCCTGATATGCTTGACGACGGATGTAGGTTACTTACATCTTGTTTGTTGGAGAGAATTAATTAAAAATAATAAGCACACATGCGCCTAACCTATACAACTTATTTTAAAAGTGTATGGCGCATTAACACTCCCAAAAACAAGACGTAGCATTTTATAAAAGGCTTTTCTGGATCTCTTAAAATGAACGCAGGTGATCGTCGAAAAAAGAACAAATTCCAAAATGGCACCTGCGCGAACAGATGCTCGATGTCATTAAAGCCAACCTTCGAGAGATTTTGTACAAGCGCGTGTTGTCAGTAAATTGAACAGCTGACGTTCTTTTTGATTGTAAAAAAAACTACCTGAGTAACAGAATAATAAATCGACACATACTCGAATATTTTGATTCAATAGCCCTTAGCTGATGCCAAGAGCAGATGGCTTTTCATTTCATCCGTTAAGATAGTGTTGGGTTTCTAATACTGTTTTTACTTATACTTTCGGCATAGGTACAAAAACAAGTCAAGGTTATAATTTACGATATTCACGATAATGGTGTGTGTAACTTATTTTATAATATCTTAAAATAGCAAATTGATTAATTTTTGGTAAAACTCGTCAATCGTAGGAGCAATTTTTTACCCTATGTTGTCTAAGCAGTCTCAAGAAGAACTAATAATGATAGTAATTAGTAGTACTTTTTTTTACCCTCACGCTAATATTATGCAGCAATCGTCGCATAGATTGAAACGTTTTTAAACGATCAATATTTTAAGTAACTCAAAGGGGCAGTACTTGAGTTTTATTTATAAAAGTTCCAAACAAAGGGCGTCCCCTTTTTCGTAGAGCGTCTGTTTTGTATCGAGCGCTGTGTTTATTGGTACGCGTCCAGTGGGAGCCCTTGTTCTCTACAGACTCTTCGTGGGCACCTAACCTTTGATATTGTATATAGAATGAACTATTTCCGTTTGTGTACGCTTTTTCAAACTTCCCCTTGATGTACTCATAAAACTGACGTGTAAACAAAAACATATAAAAGGCTAAAAAATTGTCTTCCGCTGTTATGATAATTAATGTACATAAGAGATTTTTTTTTCAATTCTAAAATGATCATTGTTTGACTAAAATCCCATCTGCTCTAAAACTGATGAAAATTAACAAGGATGCCGGAGACAACGATTAGATTGTCTCTGTACTGGTTTGTCAACATGTTAAAAAAATTGTCGATTCCATGTTTGGCTTATGAAGAAAACATCCAAAACATTTTCCAAAATACTTCTGAATTTTAACAAGAACGAAATATTTAAAAATAACTCTTTATTTTACGATTTCAAACCTCCATTTTTACCAAGCTGTGATTAACTTTATTGAAACAGATAATATTTTTTTATACCTCCATCAAATTAAACGCTGGCAATATCAAAGTGAAGCATTAATCCATGGAACCTTTTATCCAGGACTTGGTTGATCCGTAATTATAGACCAATAAACCATTCTGACAGCGTATCATTTTGTATCCATCTTTCTGAATACCTTACCGAATTAATGATATATTTGATTAAATTACATAAAATGTCGGACGTGAATCTAACAGTTTTGTTTAATTTTTATATTCGCTTGGTCTCCCGTATTAATAATACTTTTTTTTCATAATACAGTAAAATCTCACTAATCCGGCACTATTAAAAACCTGAGGGTGCTGGATTATAGAAATGTTTGGATTACTGGATTGTATAGAAAAAATTATAATAAATAAATTAGACTATTTCATAAAGGGGTATATCCCTTTATGGAATGTAAATTATAAAAAGTATTTGTGTTCATATTCTACACGTTCTTTATTCCTTATCTTAACTTAGTCTTTACTTAACATCAGGTGAACAGAGCGCATGTTTATTTTTTTTTGTAACGCCAAAACATAGATGATTAGTATATACCGTTTGTATAGATATTAATTGTTCGATACCGACGAGCCACCAGAGTATTAACGAGATCTTTTCTCATGAGAACGATAATTGAGATAATTATCTACTAATTGACCTTTGATCGACTACTAAAATTATTTAACATTCGTTAACGTTCTGTTAAGTTTAGTCATTGTTAGTTCCGGTCCTATTATATTTACCATAATTTAGTGAATATTTTCCGGTTTGTCATCTTTTAAAATTTATAAAAAAAATGTAATTTAGACTTTCAAAAACTACGAGGTAAAATTGCCATGTTTAAATACGTGCATTTTTAATACCTTTATGGTTAGAACGTACTAATTTAAAAAAACAAAAATACATACGTAACTATTTCCTAACAAACATCACGTAAATGTAATTATTTAAACATTTAAACGATGGTAATAGCGCCATAGCACGGAAGTTTCTAATATTGTTAATTGTTTATCACAAGATCACAAACAGACCGCCCGACGCTACGTTCATACACTTTGTTAATAAGCCAGGAGTGGAGTGACCGTAGATTTTAAGTAGATATGTAAATAATGCCCACTCTAGTTTATTTGATATCACGATTGTGTTCAGAGTTCGTGAGAAAGTATGTAAAAGATAGACCCTTGAATTCTTTTCCATTCCCTTTATATATTTTTAAAGTCAAGCTTAACTGTCAAACTGACATATTTATAACGGTCATTACCAAATCATAATAATAGACAATAGAAATAATATTCGTTATACCATAATCCCTTTTTAAAGATAAATAATGAAAATTAAATTATTAAACAATGTATCCCACTTATTGTAAATAATATGAATAATTGAAACATAAAACTATCCACGTTGCGCTTGCAAACAATTTTAAATATAGAATATTTGGTTTTTGTTTTAAGTTACTATACAAAAAAAAACCCTTAGATTTTTACTGAACTATAAAAGTGAAATAATTTAATATCCGTATTTTGAGGCTGCTAGCGTGTTTGGCCCTTTATAAAAAAAAACAGATATTCGTGAATTGTTCGTCTAATCTAGTAAGAGCTGACGTTAAATGAAATAAAACAGACTCTGTTAGTATGTGGATCCCTGACCACGCTCAACAACGCAGGCTTATATTGAAGGTGTTTGTAGACTTTAAAAATAATCCCAGTGAATCAACGCAGGGCAATGAGAATGGTCAGGATTATGGTAAACAATTACCCGAAACTATAACAGCGTAAAGGCATATTTATATGGGATCTGTTCGGAACATAATTTTTTTTATAACGTTAGTGGTGACAAATAAGCACACAGGCCACCTGATGGTAATTGATGACTGCTTCCCATGATATTCACGTTATCAATAAAGATTCATGATTCACTTGCGTTATCAAATCTGAGGCTTGAGATGGAATGTGTGGAAATCTGTATTATCCCCCAACTCCGTATATGCACTATACAAAAGCTTCGCAGATAAAACTCGCGAGCCCACAGTCCGATAAGGCTAAAGCTGCGTAGGCTAAAGCGCTAACATAAATGGTATCCAGAAGAAAAAAAAATGTAATTACATCAAACAACAACAGGAATAATATATAATGGAATTAAAATAATGCTTATAAAAAAATATTAATACTAAATAAAGCTAGGAGCGGTGATTTTCAACTAGACCAGAAATTACTTAAGACCTGGTGTGAGTATGCACGAGTCTAACCGCAACAATATATACCGCATCAATATTTGCACAAAGATGTTTACGTACGATATTTGCGACGGTTAAATTAATGGATGCGTTTTATATTTAAAAGTAAAACATTGGTGGTAGAACACGCACACCGTGCAGCCTTTATTTTTTTTTATATAAGAAGTATAAGCGATTTATATATTACATAGGCTGTAAGTTTACTTTACTATAGCCAAGCCCCGATGAGTCAAGTAGGGTCAACTTGCGGATTCCTCGCACGGTTCGCGACGTGTCTTGGTCACCTCAGTTCTCGGTTCGCATTTAGTTCGATGAACGAACGCAATTGCTATGCGATCGCGGTTCGTCCGTCTGTGTAAGCCATTGTAACAAATTGTTGCGCTGATTTGAATATTTCCGACGAGCAGGGATAATTTGTTTTGGGTTTTAAGTAGCTGTTAGAATGTACTTTAAGATTGCTTTTTTATCGTATTGAGCGATTCCTGCAGTCCCGTGACGACATTCATCCTCGATGAGGAATTATAATGCAGATGTGTTGTCACTCCAGAGGACTAAATGATGCTACGTCACAAGTTTAAGACATTACCAGACGGGACATGGTATTTTATAAGGGTATGGTCCTCCTTCCCTTTGAGTTGACCCATTCATGCTACATCTGAAAACAAACCGCAACATTAGTTTACAACTGTTAAAAAGTATCACATCACCTAATAACATGTGACGTTATGCAAAACGATATTATTTTACTTTAAAGTCGCTCAATGAGTCTTGTAAGTCACGACGATAAAGATGACTCTCATCATTTTAAATCTCTAATTCAGAAAACGATTTAAATAGTTTTGAGTTTTTATTTTACAATGTAAAATAATTCAACCTCTATAAATGTATAATCTATACATAGATCCATTATCTGTTTATAGCCTGTGGTTTTTTATAGGAAAAGATATAACGTATACGAGTATAATTAGTAAAAAGTAAGGGTGTATTGAACATGAAATTATTTATGAAAATCCTTGCTTTTAAACTTTCAAAGATATGTTAAAGTTTTCTCATTGAGTAAAACACATGTTGTTTTCCTTTTAGGCTGTGAATAATTTTTTTCACTTTGCTTGTTAATAGGTTTAATTACGAAAT
The DNA here is from genome assembly GCA_029286865.1 of Teinopalpus imperialis. Taxonomy (NCBI): domain Eukaryota; kingdom Metazoa; phylum Arthropoda; class Insecta; order Lepidoptera; family Papilionidae; genus Teinopalpus; species Teinopalpus imperialis. Next base: position 1,698,701 of record JAGSMU010000045.1, on the reverse strand, counting down.
GTGACGTCAAAATTGTAATAAAAAACGCGTTTAACCTCTCGACCGGTTTTTAGCATTTTATTGTATTTCGTATTGTGTTTAAATTTTCTTATTGCTATATAGGCATGTTCCTGAATTATGTTTGTAAAAACATTCACGCTTAGTACGGCGATTAACGTAAGTTAAAAATTTAACATTTGGTAATATCAATTCTATCTCTATAACGGAAAGTTTTGACAAAAATGAGTTTATACTTATGCTTTGCCTTTTTTTATCAAAATACTATCAGTAGTACTATATACTAATTATAATTTATATTTTCTGTATATACGATAAATGATAAGATTGCATACGGTACTTTATATGATTAAAGCCATATTCTTAATTAGTAATATCGACGGTAAGTGACCGGATACGCGGCCATATTTAAATGGTCAACCGCGATCCGAATAATTTGACCATACTTGACATCCGGTGTCCTTCGTAATATTCAATACCATTATAAGCTGTAACATCTGTTACTTAAGATTTACAATTGAACATGGATAATAATATCATATTGTTTCGCGTCTAACGCGTTCAAATTTGATTTTTTTTCCGTAGTGTTAAAGTTGATTATGGCTTACTTATTAATACTAAAACTTTTATTTTTGTATAGTTTGTGGGAAACAGGAATGAAGCGAAAGAAGTTTGTACAATGTACATGAGTTATCCATTGATTTATTTGCTTTATTTGGTTATTCGGCTGAATACAAGTGCAAATAAGTCAGGTGTGAATATACCGATCTATTACTATAAATAGATACAGTACAATAGACAATTCATCAGTAGTAAAAGTCGCTGTTTGGTTATATCCGTCTTTTTTTTTTGCCAATGTATGTTGTCGCCACCATTGTGGCAAAAGCCGTCATAAACCTTGACATATAAGCTAAGAATAATCGAGCTTAGCATTTCTTATAATGTTTCCAGCCCAGTCTAATATCAAACTGTGCCATTAAGAAAATGCATCCTCTTTTGTTTTAATTATTCCGGAAGACCGTACCGGAAAAGTTTCATTTTTTATATAGTATAATGTATATTAATTTTTGTCTCCTTGTAAATAATAAAAATATCAATAAACAAAAGGCAAGGTTCGCTTGCATCTGTGTCCGATTAAATATCCTTTTTATTGTTCCATCGTTCCCACGGACAACCATACACGCGAACGCGACTTCTTTTTTTTTTTTTAACAAAACGAATACACATCCGCGCCCGAGGCGCAAAGGAGCTGAGAAATAAAGCCCGTGGTTTGGTCTGATAGTAATTTGATTGACTGTGTTTTTTTTTACTCTATCATTACGGTTGATTATCTGTACCTTAACCAATGTGTAAGGATTTTTTACGTGTTTAAGTAGCGTGATTTATTGACGTTTACACATTAATGATTGGATTTTAATTTCAAGCTTTTTTTCCAAAGTAATATTAAGACAATAATATTACTTTAGAAATCATATAAAAATATCTTTTGTCATCAAGTTGATTCTTGCTACGCTTTATTAATATATTTAATATCTTGACCTAGACTTATAATATAAAATAGAAGTTTTGTAGTTATTACAGAAATAATTATGAAGTTATTTCTGTAATAACTACTAAACTAAAGCATTCTTGTGCTTTATTAATTCTGAAATAGTGTTCAAAAGTCTCTCAATATTTTTGTCTGTATTACAACAGTATGCGACTTCATTACTTGCGCTAAAGGAAGCGTTTAGCAAGCCTGCTTTAAGACCGGTTGTGTGAATGGGGAGATTCGCCCGCAAAATCCGACGACCCAAAATGTATTATCAACCTTAGTATTATTAAGAATTATTACCAAGTTATATTTAGTATTTATTTGACTTATTCCTACGATGTTAAGTGTATTTTTTACGTATAATATTGTGTTATATTTTTAAATACAATAGATCTTATCTTAAAGCCAGTTTGGTTTGGGTATTTTTTAATTATAATGTATTTTCATTAATTATGTTAGTTTATAAGTTAATTTCAAAATACAATTGAATGAATTAATATTGTTCTAGAACTTCCATAAAAAAATTCGCCGCATTTATCGGAATAATCGACGTTTTTTTTCTTTTTGTCATGCGTCTTACAGTATGACTTTAAAGTCAGTAAAAGGAATCCAGTCCTTTAGGCAATAGGTTGACAACAATACTAATGAAATATGGTTTATACCTTGACCTTTGTCTAGAATACAAGTCCTAATTCCAGTCTCTCTCGTAAGGGTTAGAGCTACACAGCAGATTGTTTCTAGCTGCAGAATGAATGGGTCAACTTGACCGGGGGGTCCTTCCCCGGACCTTCCTTCCACAGAACACCAGCGTGAAATGGCAGCATAATGCTGCTATGTTTCGTCTAGTGAGTGTAGGGATAACTGGTGACGAGGCATTCTATCTCAGTCCTCAAAGGTACAACGCATCTGCATTATGATTCCTTGTCAAGGATAAATGTAGATGTCGTGGGCCGCAGGAATCATTTGCCATCAGGTGAACTGCGTGCTCATTAGTTACTCTCAATGTTATTATAAAAATAAAGGCTTATTAAAATGTACTTGATCTGAGCAAATCTTGAAGCACAACTTATGATATCAATAACATTAATTTTTAAGTAATTAACTAATCTGTAACCATAGACAAAAATAATTTGTCTTTTAATTGACAAATTAGTGTTCTATCAGAGCTATGTCTATGGTACAATATTATATATAGAGTACAATAAATTAAAACCAAATTTATAACCATAGACTATAATATTATTTTATATCTTTGTCACATTGGTGTTAATAAGAGTTATATTGACAGAAGGAATATTTGAAGTATAAATTGAAATGCAGATTCCGCGGTTCGCGCGTTAATACGCTAATGTTAATGAGTGGCGTGTCATTAGGTGACCATATACAATGCCGGGTCACCGGGCATCAGGCGCGTAGGCGCACGGGTGTGGCCCCAGCTCTACAAACAATGTTGTTTAATTTTCCAGCCACTCTTGAGTAACCAGTGCCAAGTTGTGCTGGTATTATCTGTGTTAGTTTCATATGTGATTTTGATGATGAGTTATGTGGATTTCTTGTATGACCTGTTTGAGGTGCGTATTTTTTTTATAATTTAGTGAGTTTCAGACGAGTCCCTGAGTTACGCACTTATCAATGCTTGTAATGCTATAACTTAATGAAGTTGTTGGCGCTTATGGTTTTAGTAAACCACCCGATAAAAGTTTAATATGTTTTATAATTAATTTTTTTTTGTAACATTATTCAATTTTTAAATGGTCTACATATTAAAATAAAAACTTTTTTTTATCAGAAATGTTTAATGTCTAATAGATAAACTATCGATATAGCGCAATGTTTCGCAATTCCTAAGTTTTACTGCTTAGTGCGCATCGCTGTTTTTTTTTAAATTATATTGGTGAAGACGAACTAGTACACACAGTTTAATGGTTGGTAGGTAGGTGATATGATGCGGCCCATGACACCTACATGCTTCCTCAACTAAGATTCAAGATCTCCTTATCCAACACTCAGCGCACGAAAAGCTTCAGTGTTATTCCGATATCTCACGGGTGTATTTTGCAAGGGCTTGATCTGTCTCTGGTCCAGATTCTTCAGCTTCGCTCTTTAGTTTCGCAGACCGCAGATATATATATATATATATATATATATATCCATCCTTTTTTATAATAAAGTAAAAATTAATAATATAAAAGGCAATTACTCTAAAATATATTCTGTCTAGTCTATGGAAATTTAATAAAATTTATTATTTTTAAATTTAAAATGAATAAATTTTATTATTTTTAAATTTAAACATCAGTGAATGGTGACCGGTTAATACATAATTTGGATATTTTTTTATAAGCCCACCTGTTCACACTCGGCCGGTTCGCAGAGCATGTCGTAACGTGCAAGGCTCCAGACAACAGGGTCGTCTACGACAGGAATTTCTAATGAGATAAAACGATTTTGTATACGGCGTCCATGTCCATATTTGAGCAAGACGACATAAAAGGCGTTTCGAGATAAATTAAAACACCGCTATGTTTCGTTGGAGGTCATTAATATTTAACTAAAAGGGCAAGTTTTGAATAAAGCGAAACACAAAATACTTTATTACTTTATTCTATGAAAATTGTATGTTTAAATAATTATAATGTAATAATTTCGGGTCTAATTATTATTGCGAAATAATTTCGTATATAATAGTACTATCATATATGTACTGCGTCCTATTTCCCAACCTTTCTCTGACCTTATCGCATACTCTTTGTATTCGATTATAATCTCCCGTATTTATTATCTTCCCGGTTCTTGTGAAATTGTAGGACGCGGTTATCAATGGTAGAGCCACGCTGCAGCTTGTTCTGGCATTAAATATTAGTACGTTGGTATTTTTTGATTTGTGTTGTCTCAGCCTACAGAGGTCGAACAACGTATGTGCTACTTGAAACTTCATGAGGACGAATTTGAATATCATAATCCGCAATATTCACTTACCATCGGATACACTGTGTTTTGTTGTGCCCCCCTAAATTATAAAATAATTATTTCAACTGACATCTAAGTTATGGGCATAAGAGTTTGCGCGAAGTTTCGCGTTCACAACACGAAATGTTCTAGCTACACATGTACCGGCAACGCGAACATTACGTGACGTGGTAAAGCCCGATAATGTGAAGGGGGCACTGTAGCTTCGTCCACTATCGCAATGACTTGTACGAGTTAACTTACATCTTGATGTCAATGAAAAAGAAAGCTGCTAAATGTGTTGGTTCATCATGATGCTCCGCAACCCAGTTATAGATGATTACTTTTATTTATCACACGCAAATGGCAACTGTAGACGATATTTACTTTGGTCATCAGAACTCGTTAAGTAAAACGTGTATTCCGGAACTGTAACTAGTAAAGTCATCTTTCTGGAATGTAAGTTTATATATCTTCACCACAAACGTTTTTATCAGGAGGAACTGTGCGCTTGTTTGTCGTCGCCCTCAATATAATAAAAAAAAAGTTCAATCTTTTTTACAACATTCAATTGATGTTTTTTTTATCAGCCAAATTTATAAAAAATAATTTGATATTTACAATACAATATACGTTAAATAGATTGTAATATATAGTACTATAGTAAAAATAAAGGTTGACAAAAGCAAAATAAAATCGAATAATAATTAAAGAAAGATCACAAAACTTACTAGTATAGCATAAAAGTAGGTACCTGCCCACGTTTTAATAACGCTGTCTTGTTGTTATCAGAGATTGATCGCAGTGTAGCGTTACATAATCATGTAGGTCTGTTAACTATTTCTGTACTGTGGGTAATTTTATCTGTGGAATTTATAAGTGCATTTCATATTACTGTGTATTAGTATATACTAAACGCATTTTTTTTATTTATCCTAAATATTGCCTCCCCGAAGAAACGTTCAAAAACTCGAGAGTCTTGATTCACACTTTTACGGTGACCTAAAATTATATATCGGAAGTATAAGTTCGTATTGCCTAACCCACAATATTTAAAAAAAATAAGTGGATTTGGTATTTAATAAAACCGTTTAGAAACAATAGTTTCTAATAACCTTAACACTATTAAATTCCTTCCATAAATCAAATACTGACGTGATAATAATAGCGACCTGACCGAGCGTAGGCATGGCGATAAGATGGCGCCACTTCCGCCCGAGCCAGGCTGTGCGATATCCGGTCAATAAACTTACAAAGTTCTTTTAAAATGCATTTTCAATTTATTGAGATCTGGTTTTTTACTAAACTATTTGCAAAGTCCGAGTCACTTTCTTTTTACCTAGATATTTTATATGCTGTTGATTCTACTGTTAATATTTTAAACGTTTGAAAACTATAAATAATATAAAACATAGTAATAATGATGAAGCTTAGTTGATTTCCACCAAGGCGATATCTTCTAGATATAACCAGATGACAGTAACTGGAAGACATATTATACATATGGTATAATTGATGTATTAGTTCATGTATTAATTCCATTTCATAATCCGGTGTAATGCATGTGTAATAAGATTTTTATTATTGCAATTCAAAAAATCAAATGCAGTGTCAAGGACACACCCACATGTGTATATCATAAATTAGTGATTTATGAAACAAACCATATATATATTATTCCTCAGCTAGGAAACTTAATATTTACGATTTTAGGTACTGGTACTGCACATGCGACTATTAACTTTTTTTTGATATATAACAATAATGAGGTATAAAATGTAATTATACATATAGTTTTTTAATTCATTTATATCATTTTATCGATATACTTTATATCTGAAAAAATGTTTGATAATTTAAGACTTAACAATTATGTTTCCTTATGTAGGAAATGCAATTATACTATTCTAATTCAAAACTTCTCACATTGTCTCTTTCCCCCGCGTAGCGTAAGAACGGGAGGTCAATAACAAGGCCCATAATGAAAACGTAACGAGACGTTGAAATACACCTTAACAACATCGTAAGCGAACGCGTTAAAAGACTTAATGCCCCGGTTATGTTTCGGATAACTCATTTCTTGTGGTTTACGCTTTATTTGTATCTTTAACGGCACTAGCTACATAAAAATGGCTCATAGGAAGGGATCTTTGTTTATGTTGCACTGACGATAGTAAAACGAAATATGGCGGTTGTAATGTCATTGAACTTCTTTTAATATAATCTAAAAAGTTGAATATTAGCTAACATAAAGTTGGTTTTATAGCTTACCTTTCTTTAAGATTACTTTGTTATTAATACACATTTTTTGTCATTTTGTCGACCGAAACTTCTACTTATTGCAATAGTATACATTTTTTTTCGTCGCAATAGTCTACTATATTTCTGTCATTTTAGTTTAATTACTCATATTAGTCCATATTTTAAAAAAAACCCTATAGAGACGAATGATGATAAACGCGCTGGTTCAGTAAATCATTTACCGCTGAATGTCGTCAATGAACCGGTCAGTTACAAGTAAAATGAATAAACGTCGATGATTCATATGCATTGAGACTCGGACCAGAAATGCCATGAATTCCGAAGCATATGGCTTTATTGAGGGATATGAAACTTTCTTTTTTAGTCTACCGTCCAAGTTATTTTTTGGAGCTTTATTATTCAGAGTTCTAACTTATATATTGAGGGAGAAAGTTAGTTTTTTGAGTTTGAAAAAGAGTGTCATAGTATTCTTTATTTAATTAAGCTTTGCAAACACTTTTGAATCGTCAATAGCGGGATCAGTAAACTTTTAAATTGGTTAAATATATTAACGGTAATATAACAAGCATATAAATATAATAAGCGATCGATACATAAGCAAATCTCAACAATTTATTTTTATTACGAATCAAATATTTACTTTAATTAACTAAACGTGAAAAAAAATTCACATTCATTCGTTTAATCTTTAAAACTCTAATCTGCTTCTGTCTATTAAATATTTTTTTAGTAAATGTAATCAAAATTAAATCATACAAATTTTGTCCTTTATCAAAAGTTTATAGTGAATTGCAAATTTGTCCATTGAGATATCAATATTATTCTGTGCTTCGTGTTTGAAGTGTGTAAAGTTTTAAGTACATAACACTGTTATTAAATAACTCTTGCGCCACTATCCTTGCACAAAATATGTAATGGACAGCAACATAAATAGCGGAGATTCGTTCTGTTAACGTTTTTAAATGTTCATATCTTAGTGTTTGCACAATTTCTTACGTGCTCGTAAGGTGTTATGCTCTTTGCAAATTTAATAAATGCAGCTGTACTGATAACAATCAATTAGCCTAATGCTTAGTACGACGGCTCCGCTGGCTAAACAGGTGTGTGTTCGAATACCATTGATTTATTAGATTAGTTTTTCTAATTTCTATAACCTATACATACATTTGGATTTGCACTCTCCGTGAAAATAATATCGTTTTTTATACTGTGTACACCTATTAGTAATAAAAGAGAGTTATTATTTCTTTGGTATTCTTCTTTTAAAAATAAATAATAAACGTCTTTATTTGATGGTACCATATCATCATCTTCCAGTCTACAACAAGGTTGCCTGTAATTATATTGGAAAGATCCTTCAATTGCAACATTGTTTGTTTTTAAAAAATATATACCATCGTCTGGGAACATTAAATCTATGATTACTTTGACCGCCTAATAAAAGGAACTCGCAATTCTACCAACAATAATGGCGGCTTCCGGTGATCGATCAATCTGCACGGGTTCATCGGTTTTATTTAGTGTAGGGTTGCCATCTATGTAATAATATTACCCATCAATGAAGATTCTCTCCAATTTTCGGTATGAAATATGATACATCTTTTGACGCGAACCTTACAATACACCTGCAAGGAAGTAGTCATTTAAAAAGGCGCGTCTAATATATAACAATAAAATTACTTTTTTAACTTGTGTTATTTTATTAGGTAATTTAATAATGGAAGCGTGGCAACCCTATACCGCTTAATAACAGTTCTACTCTACCCAAACTTTCGTTTAGCCGTTATTGCGCTGCAACATGGTTCACATTAGCCTGACAAACGATTTTAGGAGACATTGTGATTTGGTATTGGATCTATTACCCTTTAACTCGTCTCCCATTATCCAATTTACTTCAATCGGTTAGTGACTTGCGAGCTGTAAGGTCACACTTGTTGAATGAATTGACTTGTCGGGCTCGTTTATTTTTGTATATTGAATTTTGTTATAGTATGGCATACAATACAATTGACTATTACCATACAGTGGTGTTCGTATAATTAGAAACACTACCAACGGTCCTTGACATTATGTAAGATAATTCACCGCAATCGTTTTTATTTTGAAATTAAACAATAAATAGGACAACAATATGTCCAACGATTTATCATTTATTAGACGAACAATATAAATCCCATTACACAAGTGCAGTTTCAATATAACATTACGGACAAACATTTAAATCTTTCGTTTTAACAATATACCAGAGATTTTCTATCGGGTTTAAATCCGGACTATTTGCTGGCCAGTCTAAAACGATTATACGCTGTTCGCTAAGAAAACATTTGACGCTATTGGCCGTGTGTTTAGGGTCATTGTCATGATGAAAGATCCAGGTTACAGGCAAATGATCGTCCGAGTAGGGAATCATTGTGTGCTCTAAGATATTTTTGTATTGCCATTGAACCATTGTACCTTCTATCTTCCGAACGGGTCTAACTCCACATCCGGAAAAACACTCCAAACTTTAATGGTACCGCCACCGTGCTTGACTATACTTCTTGTGTATTTATAATTAAAAGCATTGTTTACAGGACGTCTAACATAGCGCTTTCCATCGGAATTAACCATATTTATTTTTGTTTCATCTGAAAATAACCCTTTTTTCCATTCTCGTACCGTCCAATTAACATATTTTTTAGGGAATAATAATCGCATCTCTCGGTGTTGCTTGGTAAGAAGCGGTACCTTTCGAGAGATTCTTTCAAACAATTTAGCTTCCACTAATCTTCGGCGTATCAGTCTTGACGAGATGTTTCTCGGGTCATCAGGTGCAAAAAAACTTCATTTTTAATGGCTGGAGCCTTTACTTGGGTCTTTTTTAGCAACACGAACGATTAGCGTATCTTCTCTGGGAGAGGTTTTTCTTGGCCGAGCCTTTCTAAGAACATTTCCAACAGTTCTATGTGTTTTTAATGATCAATTAACTTTCTTAACAGAACAATTTAAATGCTCAGCTATTCTTCGGTACGCCCACTTATGATCTATATGTAAATAAACAATTATTAGCCTAGTTGACGCATCACAACTTTTATTTTTGCCCATTTTGAACAAAATAAAATTTAGATTAAGTTTTGAATTGCCGCCAAAATAATAGAAAAAGCCGAGAAAGAAATGTTATTCTCCAATTTAAAAAAAAAGATCGAGCTATGGATGCTTTTCTAAAATGTTTCTAATTAGGCGGCCAAGCGGCCAATAACAGAAAATAAACTCCTACATGTATAAAACTCATTTTGTAATTAAAAGTAGGATTTTTTATATTTATGCATTTATTGAGATTTTTATTTGAGTGGCTATATTATTGCATGACTATATTATTTTGAATGTTATATTTTGTACGAACATTTATACGTTGAAGTTATACTTTCTTTATTCATAAGATGTGGTTCTAATTATTTGACCACCATTGTATGTGTAATAAGGCATTAAAATAGATATCTCCGAAACTTGAGTGATTTACGATTATTTTTGGAGACGAAGAATTTTGAGTACTCCCCACAAAAAAATCAATGTTTTGTTGATAGTTTTTTTTTCACTATATAAACCACGTATTGCCGCTTAAATTTAAAAAATATTAAAAAAACGCAATTGGCAAGTGGACGTATAAAGATTATTCAATTGTTAAATGTTTAAGTATTTCAGCGTAAGCTATTTAAGCTGTTCTATTTATTTTTAAACTGATAGTATCCTCACGTTGATGGAGTAAAATGATCTCGATTTGATTATATCTTCAACTAATTGAGGAGCATAGCATGAATAAAAATTGAATCACAGTATCACGTTATATATATTTTGCTTTTGTAACGATTAATGAGATATATAAATTATAGTCAGCACTTAACATTTGACATGACGGCTTCCGGTTCGTTCGGAAAGTGATCCCGTCTGATTTACAATCGAATTTCACTGGAAACGCATCGGCTTTGTTTGCAGCGATAACAAACATAAATAACAGGACATTAAGTAACAGTGGTCAGCTGCACATTATTGTTACGTTATCATTTGTTATCATATATTATTCTATAGTATTCTGATATGTAACCAGACTGTTGATTAGAATAAAATGACTTTTTTTATTTCGAGTTTTAAACCATAGATAAAATTTGTATTTGTTGGTGAAATGATACAGTAAATATATTTTCCATGTCTTAAATATATTTCTAGACGGGCTTTATATTCAATAAACGGCTGAAGTTCAGATATTTTTGTGGGTTTAATGGACGTTCTCTAAATTCATGTTAAGTTCTGACCATTTGGCATTTGCACTAATCCGTAAGACGTGTCTTTATAAAGTTTTTAAATTGCACATTCTTATAATATTGTGCGGTTAGGCTAAGGATTTTGTGACGAAACAAACACGTTCAGATATACGCATAGCATTTGGATCAAAGCAGATTTTCCAACTTTCGATTAAAGGCTTAGGGGAATCGTATCGAATAGGTGAAGTTTTTAGGTTAGTTTGTGGACATGTTGTTTAGACTGATATATTTTTCTTTCTTCATTTAACTGACTTTGTGAGAGCCGATTTCTTGAAAATTTCGTCTTAACAGTTGCTTAGATGGTTTATTTACTTGTGATTAAAATGTAGGTAAATAATAAAGGTGTGTGTAACTTTAATTATTAGTCAATGTTATTTTGTAGCAATTAATATAAAAATACAACAGAGCTAAAAAAACAACAAAATGAAAAACAAACATTTGCTTGCAATTGCTTGTTTTATAAAATATTTACTTTCTAAAACTTTCTTATGTTTTAAGCTATATAAACTTATTGTTTAGCTGGTAATCTAAGTCTAATATAACAGATTGCGAATGTATTATGTAAAAAATATTAAATAGTTAGCAATATTCCATTTTAAGCTTGTTGCAAAATTATGGATTATTTTAGTCTTGGTAAATCAGAGATAATTTAAAATTACAAGAATTTCAGTGGATATGACTTTTAAAAATAGTATGGAATGTGCTCTATGGTATGACAGAAGAAATTTAGAATACACATATTTTAAAGTGAGACTCGTAGGGCGTTAAGACAAAGTTAATATTATACTAAAACGAGATTCTCAGAAATAAAATTAAATGTAATGCGACACTCCCGCGTCGTGATGACAGACAACCCAATTGATATCATGTTCCGGACGACTCCGGATTAAGTGTTTTCAAATGGACCTTTTATTCGTGGCGCGACGTTAAACAATTCCAATTTGAAATTATTAGATTTTTATATTGACGATTTGTTTTTTTACGTTTTCTCACTATGACAGCGTATAGATTGTTACCATATATAACCTTAATACAATTTAATAAAATCCTATCATGATTATAGCTTCATACGGTATTTAAAATAGTTATTTTAGTTTCAGTTTTATGCTGGCCTACGTATGACAGTTTGACATAGATGTAAACAAAAACAATGAGAATACATTAACTTTGGACGTGATTAATTTTCTGTCAGTGTTTTTAGAATATTCACGGCTAGATGTTTGTAATGAGAGAAAATAATAGGGCAATATAACGATTGTGGTTTTAGATCACTATAAGTGTTTTTTTTAATTATGTTGAAATGAGAGTATCAACTCGTTTTAAATAATTTATTGTTTTCATACGTGCTTTCATTACGTGTCTATTAAATTTAAATACCTGTTTTTACAAAAAAAAAAATTAAATAAATTTAATTTTGCCATAAACGTTGAAGAATTACACAAAAATAGGAATGTTTTTACCAAACTGCAGAAACAATGTAAGCATATTTACATCTGTCGCTAAATCAATGAATAATTCAAACGACACATTCTTACGTTAGAATGTTGTGCGTCGGTAGCACACTAACACACTGGTAATTACAATTGTAATCGGCATTACATATTCCACGGTAAGGCGCGGCTGCGTCGCTGCCCGGACGTCGAACCCGCTTCCGTCCAGTGGCCACGAAGATAATCACCTCTTTCTCTTTTAAGATGTTTTATTGTTCGCACACGTGCATAGTATTGGGTTACACGTATGTTGAATTCGTATTATATATTATTGCCACGTTATCTCGGGCCTATTAAACTATTTTTATAATTTAATTAATTTTTGTATTAGTAAACATTTCGTATCTTTTTTCATTTAAATTTTTAAAGTTTATTAAAATATATATATATAATATAATAATAAGAAATTACCAAGTCATATTCCGCTACCACATTTTATAACCAACTCTTACATCCTGTAATATTATATAATAATTACCTTCATCACAGTTATTAACCCACGATCCGTAATGATTGCCACGATTTTTTTTAATATTAATTAATAATCCCCGTAGTAATACGTATAGTATTACAACAAGTAAAAAACCTATTTCTTGATAGATCCATAGATAGTTTAAATAAATCGCGGTACAATATACATGTTTAACATAGCAACACTTAAAAATAGTGCAAGGATATAATCTAGTGTTGTTTACATTCCCACGACACCGCCTGTCGATAGCTTGACAGGTACTCTAATTTATTTTCGTTAAAAACATAAAATTCACACGAATTTGAACTTTAAATCGTTAACTCTTGGATGGGGTTAACATTTGATGTTGTAGTTTACACGATGGAACCCCGTCAGGCGTCAATCAACCGGTGTTACCCAAACGAAAACAGAAACGGAGTGTAAATTTGTCAAATTTTAAACCATGGCTGTAAATAAATACACAGACTAAAAATGTGTAAAAAAATGTTTTTTTTTTAGTTTTTAAAGTAAATATATGAATATAAAACTTATTGTTGTATGGTGTTGTTGTCCTCAATCTGCAGTTTTCATTTGTTTTATTTCAATACATCAAACGTTACCAATATTCAATTAATATTTGGAACGTAAATTAGTTATCATAAATTCGCTGCGAAATATTATCCGCCATTTTCCAATTAGGGCACAATTGTCACAGCACTGTTCACACTACAAAATGGCCGATTGTTGTGTCGTTTTGTTCCAATTCCGTAATTACATCCTGTTTATGTTTTACAGAGTTTTGAAATATTTAAAATAAAAATAGAACATAATATTTTTTATATTATACAACTGGAAAAAATGCAATACGTAATTTCATAACTAAAATCATAATCTTCTTCATTTAAATTTTAATTGCCTATTAATACGAACTGTGCTGTGAAAAATCATTGACTGGAGCACTGGACACATTCGTAGAATTAATTATTACACGAACTACCGTGAGGATCGAAATAACACATTCCCAACAATAACGAGCTTTGTATAACCAACTTAGACAGTGTGAACACGTGTTATATATATGTATACCTCTTGAGGTTATTTAGAATATATCGGTGTCCTTGTATTTTTGTTTGCCTTACCTTTTTCTTTGTATTGAGGGTGACTAAAGAACACAGGGATCAGCTCATGGCGTGTGCTGACTGCGGCCCATGACATCTAAATCTATCCCCATAAAGACTCCGAAGAGGGATCCGGAGACCTATATTACTGATGACTAGGCGTTCCACGACAGTCCTCAACGGTGACAACGCGCAAATGCGTTAATTTATAAAAAAAAAATTATGATTCCTTATCAAGGATGAAGGTACAGACGGTCATGGCCGCAAGAATCACTGACTATCAGATGAATTGTGTGTTCGTTAGTTACTATCAATGCAACAATATAATTAAGATGCACACACCGTCCGTGAATACTAAGAGTGCCTCGTTACCCCTAATTGGGTCCTCGATTACCACCTATCCCCCTCACCATATCGAACATAGTGGGGTCATGCTGCTATTTCACCCTTGACCTTATGGTGCTGCCAATATTTGATCAATATCATGAATTTAAGACGAATCTTTTTCGATGTTATTCAACTCAACAGTGACCGATATAAGAACGAGAATGCTAGGTGAGGAGCCATCTGCTCGTTAGTATTATTAAAAATTAATTTCCATATTTTGATTTATTTTGCTTGGTTGCACAGATAAAATAGTTTCTACTGGATTTCAAATCACCCGCCTAGAAAATTCCGTTACAAAAAGCAACGTAACACAGATAATTTAGTACCTCACGTGTCCCGCGTCGAAACCAATTAAAACTATTTACTTAGCCGTGTTCCAATTAAGAAAATGTTTTTATTACCTCGCTTTAGCAGTCGCGTGTAATCCTTGCTAATTATGCTGATTTCGATTCTTGTGAAATGTCTATCTTGTTTTTAGAAGAACTAATAACCGGTTCGTAACCGTATAAAACATATATGTACAGAACGTTATCTAATTGCTAAGCAATACCCAGTGAAACGCCTACAGGAGCATTTAATTTGATTTCGTCATGTCACCCACGCGTCCAGACATACTAACCTTCTAAAATTTTATTTATATATATGGTCGTATGATTTGGACATAAAATGTCAAATCGACAAAGTTATAATTTGTATACACGCCTATAATTGGAAATTCTACTTAACCCGCAGATAAACCTTGTAGTGGGTTTCATTGACGTTCTTTTTTTACTTCTTATATTAGGGTGACAAACTAGTTTTACTGCGGCCCATCAGATCTATAACTATCCTCAACAGATTCAAGATCACGCTTTGTCACCCCTGTGGACTGCGATGGAATACCTCGGTACCTGCAAGTTGATCCACCGATCCCTAAACACACTATACGGAACACAGTAACATTATGCTGCTATTATGAGGGCGTAGTCTAGATAGAATCTCCTCATTCATGTAGTTGCAAACTAACTGCCGCGTGGCACTACCTTTCGTTCTCATTAAGAAATTTGGAATAATATATCACAAGAAACAAATTGATTGCCCGTATGCTGAGACTTGTAGTAAAAAAGTCATAAAATGTAGAGGAGGAATTTTTGATGAAAAATCAGTTGAGCTAACTATAGCTTTTTTTGCATGGACTGTTAATATTTCTTTACGCTTTTAAAGTATATTGTTTGTCAATCAATGTTCTATTGGATGGTTAAAACAGGTTAATTAAACATTTAATATTTTATTGGCGATTTACTTTATTTTCCTACTTTCGTTAAGGTGGTCTTAAACTTTTATTGCAGTCTGTACAGTACTGTAGTCTATATGTTTATCCGAAACTCTTGACGAGCTTAGGCGCTCTTAAAAGTAAATGTTCTTTTTTAATAATTTTCTCATGTATGAAGGCACAAAGTGCGAGGGACTTGAGGACCAAGTAATTTTTATATCACTAAATTATTCTATCAGAAGGCGTTTTAAATATTGACTAATTAGTAATTAATTTAATTTTATCCTTTTATATAATGGAATACATTTCAGACTGTAAATCAGTCAAAATATTTACAAATATTTTACAAATGGCGTGGCAACTATTCTTATTTTCAAACCATACTTTGCTGCAATGCCATTTCGCGTCAAAAGGGCACAAGCGTCAGTTCTGTTCGGAAACCTGTGACGTTCTCATCCCGCCATGTTTACGATACATCTAGTTCTATAATTGAGCGATGCGGGAGAGTTCAACACATCGCGGTCCATCTTTTTAGAATACGACACAAATAACATTCTATATTTGTAATTTTACAGGCCGGTCTAAGTGCATCTATCCGTTGTTGATATTCTAAGCGACTTGAGACTTTATCACATAAGCACATGCCATATTCTTGAATACTTTTGCAGATGAGATAAGGTGTTTTGTCGTACATTATAGAATATAGATCTTAAGGTGGTACGGTTATGCGGCAGCCATGCCGATGACCACATGCATCAATGTTTGTAAATAGAACGCTGAATACCACTAAACCTCTTTGATGTTTCACGTATAACACTGTTTGACGTCCATTGCTGTTTTGTCTTAACACAAAGTTACTAATTTACCGAAAAACATGTCGATGTATATTGAAATATAACTGATACGGTTTTCAAAAAAAAATCGGAGTATAAAGAGTTTGAGTTAGCTTTGACATCTTTGTGCCTACATAAAGATGTTTTTGATGCTACAAATATTTTGGAACAACGTTTACGAACAGCTCAGTTTGTTGTTTATGTTATTTTCATTGTTAAATTATAACTATAATTACACAGACATCACATATACTTTACTTTACTTATTAGTATCGATTTCACAGAAAAATTAGCTCGGTGGTGTGAAAATACCGCACGAGAAGGAATCTAATAGTTATTTGCTTGTTCCATTACCCAGTTGGTTTGGGAAGTGAAAAATCACGCTTATCTCGACACAAACACAAGGGAGTGGTGGTCCGCGTGAGCCATCTGTTCGTTGCACCCATAAAGATAACGAAAATGAACAAACGGGAACGGTTTCATTTAGTGTCAGGCCCTTGGTGCGGACGCTCCTGTTCGATTTATTGCCCGCGAAAAACAAGCGGCCATTTTGCATATTTGTACGATGTGTTCCATTTTCGAGCGAACGGTGCGTACGGCTTACGCTTGTTTGAAATTCTCTTTTTGAGATGTGGTTTATTTTTGATCGCGTTGTCCTATTTAATCCGTTATGTGTGGCTGGCGCTTCCATCAGTCTTAGTTGCAACCGTAGCTTTTGACGTCGTGTTTTCACTCACAATTTATCCAACAAAAATGTTTAAATATATACTCAATAAAATAAAAAAAAAGGTGTTGACCGTTGTTATCGACTTTTTGAAATTATTGTCGGATGATATTTTATTTTTCTCTCATTTGTTTTGTTTTAGATATATCCAGACCCCGAGTCTGAAAAGGCAATAATGGGGTCAGTGGTGTATTGCATACACCACAAGGAAGGATGCCAATGGTCGGACGAACTACGTAAATTGAAGGTAAGTTAATGAGAATATTAAATATTTGTATAGATAAGAGTGAGTACGCGGATCGAAAAGGGGGCCGACCAATCGATCATTGTACATATGTACTACACACAATACATGTGTGACATATTTCTATATGTTCATTATTGACTTTAAGACATTAAGAAGTGACACGTGTATGTACTATAGTGTACAATATATAATCTGTAAACCCCTCATTTTAATATTAACAGATACCTTTATAACGAAAGTGTTTAATATTTCGAACTAGTCGATTATAGTTTTTCTACATGTGACTTTTATAGTGTTTAAAAACAAACTTCGGTAATAATGTATATGCTTTTAAATTACCACTTAGTTGCATTTATTTATTACGGACGGCAATAAACATTTCATAGTTATTGGTTTAAATGTTATTACATTACGTTTAGTTCTATATCTATTATAACCTATTTTATATAAAGGTGTTACTAGTAGACGAGAAATAGTATTATTGGATTAATTATTATCGCTATTTATAAAAATTATCATGTATGTCTATTGCGTCTTATAGATGAATCTATATTCTTTTCGCATTATAAATTAAAATTAAAAAATGTAAGCGGTTTTCTTCTACCACATGTTTTCATTCACACCCTGTCAAAGTGCATGACATGTGGTAAGATCAGCCTTGTAGTTCGTTGCTAGCTGGTACTTAAATGTGTTGCCTCGCGCAGGGATGGACCACGATTTCACAGAATACCAGCATGAACTGGTAGCATAACGTTGCTGATTCGTATGGTGAGCATAGAGATCCGGGGACTCGATGACAGGTATAATGGCATTTAATCCGAGTCCTCAAGGAAGACGCGTGTGATTACATCATGGGTCGCAGTCACCAGTTGAACTGTATGAGCATTATTTGCCACACCCAATATTATAAAAATATGTTCCGATTAATGCTCCTGTTTCATTGATTTAAATAAAACGTCATTTCTTTTTCATAGTGTTCTTTTTGGATTTGCTTGATTTTCAATCGAATGGAAATTGAAATCGGGCATTCAGCCCATCACTAGTCTATTTGCTTAACATGGGAGGCTTATGCTACAGAATATTAGATATGGCAAACGGACACAGTTCACCATGGTATATCACTTCTATTATAATACTTCAAATGTGATTATCTTAAAGATAACACGCGTTGTAAATAAGGTAATCGCCTCAAACTATTTCAAATAAAATAAAAATATATTTTAAACATATATACAATTCAAAAAAGTCCCCATTCGTTTCTTTCACAATTTTTTTTATTCGGGCTGATGGCCGCTATCAACTGAGAGGTGACCGAGCGCTTATGGCGCTCAGTCGGGAGGAGAGGATATACGGGTAACCAGCACAAGGGCTCCCGAGAGGGAGTCTGGGCTTGGACCGTCCCCCTGTTTCGCGAGAGCATCTGACTCGAGGGTGGGTCGGCTCGGTCAGTTGCTCTTGACTAAGGATTATCTAAATTAATATCGCTATTATTATTAGCTGTCTGTAGCAGCACTTCGTAGTGCGTGGGCGCTGGAGAAGAAGCTTTTTCACAAGTCGTTCTATACTACGTGTGGCAACACCGTAAAGTCTATACTACGATGGCCTTTACTATGTTGCCACACGAGAACTTTTATATATTTTTTATTACATTGAAAGTAACAAACGAGCACGCAGTTCACCTGATAAGTGATGCCTGCACCCATGACATCTAAATTCATCCTTCACAAGGAATCATAATGCAGATTCGTCACTTAGGTCCAGTCCTGGAGTATATATATGGAATGCCTCGTCACCAGCACTAAAGGTCTCCCGATCCCTACACTCACCAGACGAAACACAGGCAAGCGTTATGCGCTGCTATTTTACGTTGATATTCTGTGTGGGCGTGGTTATACCTCGGTCTAGTTGACCCCTTAATGCTGCAGCTGGGAAATAAAAATGCAACCTAACTCTACCACTGTTAATATATCCCATCGGTTATCGGTTCAACGAGTTATATTGGACGCTCATTTATAAATCTAAATACATTATTTCGACAATCTTCATCGTCTTTTCCAGGCGCATTTGAACACCTGCAAGCATGACGCGGTACTGTGCGCGGCGCAGTGCGGCGCCATGATACCTCGGGTGCTGATGCAGGATCACCTACGCTATACTTGCCCGAGACGCAGGGCCAATTGCGAGCACTGCGGTAAGGAGTTCTCGGGGAGTGCGCTTGAAGTGAGTATCGGTTGATAAGAAATAACCAATTTAAAAATATGAACTATAGAAGGACCATACAGGTTGATACTTTTTCCCACTAGCAGATCTCAACAGTCAATACGTCTGAATTTGTAGGAAACCTAATATTGTATGTTCGAATTCGAAATTAGACTATAGTCGTGTATCGTCTCGTAGCACAAGCATTGGTAGTATTCATTAAAAAAATACAAATTTCACTCTGGCAACTTTTTATGATAATGGTATACACGCAATTTCTCCTTTGTCATATATTTTTTTATTTTTAAATAGAGATTACATACGTAATTTAACCTCTTATATGGTAAACTCCAGGAGCACCAGGGTAACTGTGGCCACGAGCCGGTCTACTGCGAGAACAAATGCGGCGCTAAGGTCCAGCGCCGACACACCCAGCAGCACACGCAGCAGCACTGCAGCAAGCGTCTCGTGCCCTGCCGCCACTGCGGACAGAAGTACACGCAGGTGGGTCCCGTGTGTGTGTGGGTACTGCGCATGGATGGATGTCTCGTTTATGTGATGTAACCCAACAGTGCGGAAGAAGGTCACAAACAAGTCCACAGTGTCAATAGTGGTTATGGGTCTGTCGTCTCCTCCTAGGACAAGCATTTTCAACATAGCATTGCCAAAATACTTTATAAAGAAAAAACTGGTATTCAATAAATGATGGGCAATTTCGGTGGACCATAGACAACTAAATCTTTAAAAAAAATTGTATATGCATTGTCACCTCTGACGACAAAGACGAAATTCACTTGTCCTTCCATTCATGTCAATGTCAAATCCCAAGACGGGATGGTAAATTATTAAAAATTTATAAAATAAACTATATTCCACATTATGCGTATTTACGTGGTACGTTTTCGTACATTGTAGTTGGCCTATTTTTTTTGTATATCTCATACCTCTTACTAATTTAGATTGCTTGCTTACATTCTCTTTACTAGATCTCACGAAGTCCGTCAACTTTCAAACAATTCACAGTTTTCCGGTCTATACGATTCACCAGTTTAATCGATTCGCATCAAAGTCGAATTTGACCGATATACGCTTTTTTTATGTCCAGTATCGTTTATAACTATTTTATGGCCAGAATTGAAATTTTATTTCTTTTTAATTTCGTTATTTATACGATGGATGTTCTGCCAGGAGCGAAACGTTGTTTATGTTGCCAGGAAACAGTTATTGCCTTCTATAAATCAAATGGTGTACTTTTCGGTTCATGTGGTTTTCGAGTTATTAAAAAGGTAGGAGTGTTAAACCTTTTTTATATTATTTATTTTTAAAGTTAAATAATGTAAGATTATTAACGTAATAGTAAATGGCAATGATTTGTTTACAAGATCAGATACAGATCGGGGTTGTCAACGTTGTACAGAGCATCAGTAGCGTAAGAGGATGAGAAGTCAGAGGTTGTGAACATAGTATAATGAACACTATGTTATTAAGCTTAAGGAGTTTGTTTGTGTAGTTTCACGCGTCAGAATTATAGATTCTCAGTGTAGTGAACTTTACACTTGTTAACAGTAAAGTATCTAAAAAGCTAATATAATCAAGAAAAGCTTTGACATCATACCAGCAGATTTTGACAACGGTAGAGCCACGTTACTGTTTATGTCTTGCTGCAGCATGGATGGGTCTGCTCGACAATAGAAGGTCCACGCCCTCACAGAAAACCAGCGTAAAATCGCACGACACAGCTGTGTTTCGTCTGGTGAGTGGATACGGAGGCTCTTATTACTGGTTACGAGGCGTTCCATGTTAGTCCTCAGGAGTGACCGGGCATTATGATTCCTTATCGAGGATAAATAACTTATGATCAGGTGAACTGTGTGGTTGTTTGTCACCCTCGTTGCTATAGAAACGTTTCGGTGTAGAGTAGAAGTTGAATATTATAATCAACCATAACGTGACCTCGTCAGGATTGTGTATCTGCGCACGGGGCGTCGTGCAGCCGAGCGCCGGTGCCGTGCCCGCAGCGCGGCGCGGGTTGCGCGGCCTTACCAGCTCGCGATGAGCTGGACGCGCACCTCCGGGAGCACTGCGCCGCCGCGCTGCCCTGCCCCTACCGCGACGCGGGCTGCCGCTACAAGGTAAATGTCCCAATAAACTCTCTTTTAAAAAGGGAACACTATCTTCTTTTTTACAATGTATGCACTACACCTACCATAATGTCTCTCTACGCCACGGGTCGACTGATAGAGAATTCCTTACGGCATTAAGTCTGCATTAAGTTTAAATAAACTAAATGATGAAGAGCAGAAGATTTGCGGTACGTTGTATACCGGCTAGCTGTCGTAGTCACGGTTCGGTTGACGATTGATTTACTGTTTGTATATAGATAAAATTTGTACACAATACGAACAAACCCAACGTCATTTTACTATATATAGTTTACACGGACAATCTCACAAATATCTTGCTCTGGGGAGAGTGTGGTTCGAATTATAAAAAGAGAAATTTATAAATTAATATATTTTGACACCGAACATTGGCCTGAGTATAACAATAGCTTTGCGTCGCTTAGCTTGTTAGCTTTTAAGCTCTCCATGCGTGGACACAGGTCTTTCTAGTTAGGAGTCTTTATAAATGTTATAGTAAATTATTTATATATTACAAGCAAGATGAGATAAAGATTTTTTAATGATCTAACCTTTCATATACAATGCACACGTTTAGTATTATTTATTATACACCATACAAATATGAAGCGCCAGTAGCCTAATGCTTTAGGTTACGGTCTACGAAACTTAAGGAGATGAGATCGAATCCCCCATTCGACTATTTTCGTGAACCATCTAGCACAAGCATTTAAGCTAGTAATAATAAAAGCACTGCTTGATTTCTGGATAAAAATATATCCTACATGCCTATGATTAGACATTAGGGAATAAGCAATAGAACTGATTTTTATGTGTATTTATCATAACAAAATCTGGAATCGTATCTTAAATGGAATGTAATTTTCGCAGGGCACGCGCGCAGCCGTAGAGCGTCACACGGAAGAAAGCTGCCAGCAGCACGTTGCCCTGCTGGCAGCGGTTGCCGGCCGCCAGGCGAGGCAGCTGGACGCGCTACGCGCAGCGGTCGCTCGCATGACGGTCAACTGTTCTGGTGCGCTCGTGTGGCGAGTGTCCGACTGGGCCGCCAAGATGGCAGATGCCAAGTGCAAGGACGGAGTCGAACTCCTCTCCCCCGCATTTTATACCAGCCAGTACGGATATAAGTTGCAGGTATGTTGTTATTGATATAACGTTGTGAAACGATAGCCTTCGTTAGAATCTCCTTACAACGCAGTGGCCTTCTGCTCGCTATTCCGTAATCGGTTAAAGCTGCAGAGGTCTCTGGACCAATAGCATCACAGATATTCGAAAATTATACAGATGACGAATGTTTGTTAATGCTTTGACGGAATGTTTTGTCGCGGTTCTACGGCAGACGTTAGAAGACGAAAGAGATACCTGAAGAGAGTTTGGTATTTATAACATGACGATGTCCCCCTGGTCGATTTTGACCACGGCGATATCTTCTGGTTATTGACAGATGTGCAGAATATTGCCGTAGTCATTTGCGCAAACGCAGATGCTATCACTGGCAGCCCCCTTCCCTAGTCCGATAATATCGGAAGAAGGTTTACATGCAGTGTCAGAAACACGGGACATATATACAACATTCTCATACCCGAAAACCAACTATTCGTTATATATAATTATTGTTCCTCAGCTGGACGTCGTGTCGTACCCGGGACCCGCGACACGGTAGTCCAAGGACTACATTACGCGACCGTCGCTTATAATGTGATGATATCTTCATCAGAGTTATATGTTAGTCTGTACAAATAATTTTTGAAATTTACTAAATCTTACAATATTATGTAAACTTTGCAAAACTTTACCGTGCATAGTTGTTGGCGACTAAAGCCTTTTTATAAATAAAGGTAAAAAAATTGTTAATGTCAGATAAAATGTTTGCTCGTGCGGAGAGTTTCAGACCAACAATCATACGAACAAGACCTGGCTGTATGGACTAAAGTCCTTTGCCTTTCCCATTAGGGATAAATTAATATCATCATCATCCATCAGTTTGCTCGTGGGACACTAATCACATAAAATATTATGGACATATACATATTTCTTATTTTTAACCAATTATATTGCAGGAATTTTTTTTTAGTTTTACGTAAAAAACAATACCTAAACTATGTTAAAAACTAGCCGTTCTAAAAGTTTTATAATTTTCTAGTCCAAAGTAATATACGTGCGGGGACACATATATGTCAATATCCATATTATATGTACCTTAGAATGTTCTTTTTTCGTTTTTTTTAAATTAAACTACAAACGTCAAAATTATGACACACCGCAGGTCTTGTGAGTAAACAAAGAGAGGCCGGTATGTTTTGCCGGGTGATTAATAGAAGGTTAGTCAGAAGAGGGCGCGCGGACCGATTTAGTGTCGCTTAGTCACATAATGAACTTATTAACGCTATTTGTGATTTCCATCTTATACGAGTATTTCTATCTTCTTATATTTTAAACATTTATGATGTCAGATTATGCGTAGATAAGTTTATATGTCCTATATTTAAATATTTTAAGAAATTCTATATATAATACTAACCGTTTTTTATAAATAACAGTATTTCCTTTTTTTTATACAGTCCATAGATTTCCATGGACTAAATAAAAAAAATATAAATATATCGTTTAGTTAATTTCAATTAACTGTGGTT
This sequence comes from Teinopalpus imperialis, assembly GCA_029286865.1. Taxonomy (NCBI): domain Eukaryota; kingdom Metazoa; phylum Arthropoda; class Insecta; order Lepidoptera; family Papilionidae; genus Teinopalpus; species Teinopalpus imperialis. Next base: position 1,674,189 of record JAGSMU010000045.1, on the reverse strand, counting down.
GACCTCAATTTAATGCAATGTTAACGTGTTGGAGAAGTTTTACATGACATGGTGCAATTAGTTAAGAAATTTTTATTTAAAGTTTTGCTACTATTAACGTTTTGGTACATTGATTAGAATTTAAGTGTAGCCATACTGGTTGGTGAAAAGAACTATTGAAATATCATTACTGTTATAAACAGCCGACCAATATCTGCGAGTTAGTATGTAGCACGTAGTATTAATAATCTGGATATCAAAACGTTAAAACTACAATGTTCCTTTTTTCAGGCATCGCTGTTCCTGAACGGAAACGGCGCGGGCGAATCCACCCACATGTCGGTCTACATTAAAATCCTGCCCGGAGAGTACGACGCCCTACTACGCTGGCCCTTCGCCCACTCTGTCTCTTTCACACTGTTCGACCAGAGCTCGAGTCCGGATCGAGCCTGCAACATCGTGGAGAGCTTCGTCCCGGACCCCACATGGAAGAACTTCCAGAGACCTTCCAAGGAACCTGATGCGCTGGGCTTCGGTTTCCCGAGGTTCGTCTCTCACGAAATGCTCAAGAAACGGAACTTCGTCAAGGATGACGTCATGTTTCTAAGGGTCAAAGTGGACCCTAGTAAAATTGTAGCCGTGTAAAATACTATATTGATAAAGGACTGATAAGTGAAACTTATATGTGAGGGTTGATCCGCGCACAAGAGCCGTAGTCATCGTTATTTAGTGTTAGATAATTTAAAAGTCATAGGTTAAGGTGTATATAAGGGCTGTTCTACACGTGTTAATTCGCTCAACAAAACTCAATCACAAATTGTTTGTTTGTGACGCCCTATATGTCATTATGATGTAAAACTGTAAATAATTAATATTTAAGAGCGGTTACGCTGCATTGTTATCCTTTCACTGAAGATCTCTTGAGTTTCATTGCCGTTGGAAGAACATAACAAACCGATCGATGTTTCAAAGCAATTAGCATCTAAACTTATCATAATACTTCACGCTAATCTCACATCAAATCAATCTAAAATCTCTAGTATAGTACGCTCGTGCCATATTTCTATAAGGTTTTTGGAAAAATCCATGTTAAATACACACATTTTTATAGGATACTGCAAAAACTGTGTGTTATCCGTGTAAACGTTCGATAGCATTTTTGTTGGCCTTAAGCAAAAAAGGCGATTTGAAAAATGCTTGGACTTGATAAAAACCTCTTTGGGACATGTTTGGCTTTGTTATATCGGCAGATCTTTGTATATAATTTCTAATTTACTTATTAATTTATCCAAATATTTTCGGTTGTTGTACATACGGACAAATTGTAAAAGTACGTTTATATGTAAATATTAAAGGCGTTACTTTGAAATTAAAGAATGTCTGCTTTTCTGTGTGTTACGAAGCTGGAATTAGACCAAAGTTTTACGATAACTTTGCATTCAAACAATAGAAGGGATGATATACAAATCTCGGCAAAGTTATCTAATAAAGAAAAACGTTAAACGCGGCTAAAGCTGACTGTTGATATATATGTTATTTGTAAATATATATTTAAGAACTTACATTTGATGTCTTCACTTATATTCGCAACTTTACATGTAAATATTATATTAATTTTGTACATAAATACTATTTAAGTGTCTATCTTAGGAAAGCGGGAAAATTAATACAGGTTACGTAGAACAACGAAAAACGTCAAAAAATTGTTTACGGATACGAACAGTCGCACAATGTTTACGTTAAGGTTATAAAGCCGCCATTTATGAATATTGGCAGGCTTATGAAAATACTAATGTATAGTCAACAACATCTATTCTATTACCTTTCAATTGAGAAAAAAATTATTAACCCTGCTTAAATAATTGGGATCTCTCAAAACCCTTGTATATATAATCTAAAATGTAATATTACATTCCAGAGAAAAGAGTATTGTAAGCCCGATTCTGAATAGGACTATTTGTGTACAGTCACGAGGGTATAAAAATCATGGAAGATAAGTACTACGTGTACATCATTCTGTGTACACGTAGTACTTATCTGTGATAAAAATAATTATCTAGATACCTATAGAAATAAAACACCGATTAATTACTAGAAAGCGTAAAAAACGGCCTAGGTATTTTTATGAAATTAAATTGGTTAAGTATTATACCTCGTGATCTTACATTTATAACGATTGACCAGAGTGCAAACAATGAGTTCGATATCATTAACGGGACTAAAACATTACCATATTATATTTTTTGTTATATTTGAAATCGCAGTTAAAAAATAGTTTTTGTTTTATATAGTGATGTGCTCTCATAGTTCAGATAAATCATCTCTGCCGTTATAACGTTAGTGTTTAAATATAGCAACTTAAATGATAGCTAAGCTAAGTATTAATGAAAATTTTATTTTAGTACCTTGTCTGTAACAGATATAAGACTAATAACAAATAGGATTAAGTAAGATTAAAATTAATAAATTAAGCTTTTGTATTTTAGATCGTAAGAAAGAAAAGATGATTTAGAACTCGTAATATGGAAAAATATATTTTTTTTCACGTATATTTATCTTTTATTCTACATCCTTATGCTTGCTTACTATTGGTAGAACCACGCTGCATCTAGTTTCTAATATCGTAACCGTGTGAAATTGCAGCGTAACGTTGCTACTATTTCGTTTGACGAGAGGAATCAGGGTTCTAATAACAAGTACCGTAGCATTAAATCTGAGGCGTCAGGGTTGACATCCTATGTATATCTTGAATCATTGTTTAAAATGGACGTAGACGGCATGTGCCGCAGTTGTCATTTACCATCGGGTGAACTGTGCTCGTTCGTAGCCTCTAATTAAAAATAAATTACTGGTAAATAGCTAATGAGGACTAGAGATTCCGTTCTTTTTAAAAGATGGCTAGGTTTTCGGTGTGATCGAGGAAGGTCAAAAAGCATAAAATCAAATCACTACTAACAACAACAAAGAACATAGTTAATTTTAGTTTGTTGACACGCCTACATTGTATAGCAGATAAATGAAATGTTCGCAAACATCATTAAAAGAATGTTACATTAACATAGTTATTTATTGATAAGAACTAAAGCTATAATAATTTATCGAAAACACATTTACTTAATCAAAGAGAATTTATTGTTATGATACAGATAATCAATTTATTTGTTTGTTGTAATTATAAACAATATTGCATGTTAGATGATTAAAATAAGATTTATTGTTGTTTGATACCCTAATAGCCTGAATTAAAAACATTTACTGGTTAAATTAGGACATCGTTTCGCAATCTGTTCGATTAATAAGACCTGTAAACAAAACATTCGTTTAATAAAGTAATTAATTTGAATATAGTTTAATAAAATTAAATATTACCTTGTCATAACAACATGCAGAGATAAACTTATTGTTTTCTTTGGGTACATACATAAACTATTAATTAAGATGATATAATTTTATAGTGAATCTAAAACTACTCCGCTACAATTGTGTAAATGTAGCATAAATTACTTGGTTTGAATAGGGAAGTGGTTCTTCAAAGAATACCCACTTGATATAACGGCATAATACTGCTGTTTTGGTTATGGTCAGTGGGTATCCGGCAACCAACGAGGCTATCTCAGTCTTCAGGACACTGAGTGTGAGGCCAAAAAAGTGTGTTGAATATATAGATTTCACATGCATCATTACCATATGTTGATAGTAAGCTACCCCCCAAACATAAAAATAAAACCTTCATAGAAATTCTTCTCATATATTTTTTTTAGATTGGGCGCAGAGTCCTAGCTACCTTGTCTCTCTCTTTTGTATTTCTTTTCTTTTTCCTTAGTAAGCCAGCACTTAACGACTACAAATCATAATACGAAAAAGTTTTGCAGGCACTATGATTATTTAAGAAAGTGCTTGGTCAATGCTACCACTTAATTTAAATGATTATCATTCACTGTAATTCCAAGGTATCGGATGGAATATCCCATTAGGCGAGAGCCCCGCTGCTACGCACAGACACGGTATACACGTCGCCACAATGGACCCACCATTGGTCTGGCTGCGTGTGTCAACATTTTCATAGTGACCAATGCACTCACACCTAAAACTTGTGGCCCACGTGGGTACATTGCATCAGCAATACGTAAACTACAATACAAAGGCGCACGATTCTCGTCTCCCCCTCCCTGTAGATACATCATTCGTTCGTAGGTGGGTCTTTTCCTCCCACGCGCGCTACTGTGAATGGGAATGTTAATAACAACTGCTAGATTTTTTTTTTAACAATAAATTATTTTATTAAACTTATGCCTTCTGCGGTATAAATATATGTACTGGGCTGCTGCTGCATATTGCTTAAATAAATTACCTGTTTAATAGAGATTTCAGAAAGTTGTAACACTGATTACTTTATTCTTGGTATTTTTTATAAAAATATTTAATATTTTTAATATGGCAACACTAACATAGCTCATCCAATCCATATTGAAATTAACACAGATTGTAAATTATCATAAATAAGGTAGCTGGTTTTAGAAAAGCAAGTCGGAGTAACATAGCTGTTTTGTATAGTGTTGAGATCTACAAACCCAATTACAGGTAAACAAATGAGTCCTTCCACCTCAGTCCTAAGGGGTGACAATGTATGTGAATACTGAAACTGTTGAGGATGTAAGTTGATCACTTACCATCAGGTGAACTGTGTCCATGTTTGCCGGAGCAGATGATGAGATGAGCAGTGGTAAATGAGTGCTAAAGATACCAATTATATAATATATATATTGCAACAGAGATCAAATAGTAGTTATGCAGGCACTATGATAATTAAATCAAATGCATGAACAGAGCTACCACTGTACATTTAAATCTTTATTGCTATAAATGTATAGTAACAGCCTATATATATCAATTCCATTCCTGGCCTCCTCTCTATGGAAAGTGTTAGAGCATAGTCCACCCAACACCATCACTGCAGGTTCTTTCAGCTTTTGTTCTATTATTTGTCAGACATGTAGGTTTCCACATGTTTTCTTTCAACGCTGAGCATGTGGTAAATAGTGGCTGATTTAAGGAAATCTAGTTACTGTATTAACCCTATGTACCTCTCATATATATGCTCTAAAACCCTCTCTGAAGAGGATGCCTGTATCATAGTGTTATTTATATGTATAGGCTTTAATTTTTTTACTAACACTTAATTATATTTACAATCTTAACAATAACCCAAGTAAATGTTTATTAAATGTTTTGTGAACTACCCGTCTGGCTGAAGGTGGAGTTGTTTAGGCTGGTAGGTACTGTCTTCCTAGTCATCTGAAAATTTATGAATTTATTAATTGTATGTCGTAAAATGATTTCCTTTGAATGTGTGATTTGGTTCACCCATAAAGATTAATCATCATCTATGCATATATTTTTTTTAATAACTTTGAGATTAACAATTTTGCACACAGTTCACCTGATTGTAAGTGATTCCTGCGGCCCATGACATCTACATTCATCCTTGGCAAGGAATCACAATGCAGATGCGTTCTCACCCTTGAGGACTAAGTTTGAATGCCTCGTCACTAGTTATAAAGGTCTCTGGATCCCTACACAACAGCATTACGCTGCTATTTTACGCTGGTATTGATCCCACCCAGGTTGAGCTTTCCCATTCTTTCTGCAGCTACATACAAACTGCAGCATTGATTTCAACATTTAATGTTTTATAAAGCTTTAAGCTTGTTAAAACAGAGGTGGCAGTCACTTGTCCTCCTATTCCCCAATATAATGTAATACATGCAATAAGATTGGAGAAAGGTTCTTATGTAGTATCAGACAGGACACATATACAACACACCTAGACCTGAAAACCTCTCCTCGGCTGGTAATAGAACCTAGTACCTGCGAGTGCAGCCAGTTACACTAACTACTATATAATGCAGCTGTATAGTCTATCTATACAGCCTATATCTCTACTAACTATATATCATTCAGTGATGATTGCGGCCGGTCCATCCATGACATCAGAAATACATCTTCAACAAAGATTCAAGATGTACATCCATTGTCACTGGAAAGGACAGATATAGAATACTTTGTTAAATGTCTCCAGATACCTTTATACTATATACCAAACCAGCTTATGTTACTTTCATATGGGTGTTCTGTGAGGGCATTGTACCTTTCTGGATGAGCCAACCAATTATTGGCCTTCATCGTATGACCCCACACTAAATGGAGTGGCAACCTATGCAAGTCTATGGGAAGTCGATAGGTACAGATGGCTCAGCATCATACTCTGTAGCAGCTTGTGGGTTAGGCCCATATTTAGCAGTGGACTTGTGATGGGCTGATGATGAAGTTATGATGAAATATTGGCCCCACCTGAAAACCTAATTTAGGACCTACAATCCAGCAGCTAGAAAGTTGATCATCTCATTTGTACTATTCAAAAACAAATTCTGAACTTTTCATTTCATTTCCACAGACTACCACCTGCATCCATTGACTACCGCTGACTTAAATTTGAAAGAGCCAATATTTACAGTGGTACAAATAGTTGATTTTCAGGGACACAAGTTTTTATCAAATATCAAATGCTGTTGAACCCCTTATTAGCTATTTGATTAGGGAAAGAGAGAGGTCTTAATATACCCTGTGCATTTTACATCATCTGACAACCAAATATTGTTGCCATGGTCATAATTAACACAATAATTAATGTATGTTACCATATAACAAACCCTGAAAATTTATAAATATTAAAGCAAAGAAAATACCACTCTTATTCTATTCAACTCATCCATAGCCTCGGGTAGTAATGGCTTCACTGAGTTAATTTCCATCATTGTCAAATGATCGAGTCTACCATAACCTCCTCCCGATTTCATTAGAGCATCCATGGACGTCCTCAGTTTAGACATTCTTATGTCCCATATATCTTTTATGATGGTTTTGATTTCTGAAGCACTGGGTATGTCTTCTGCTGCTGCTCCCAGGATTAGTTTAGCTTCAACCATGTAGTGCTCATTAGGCATCTTTGTGAAAAACCTGAAAATAAACATTTTTAGTATAAATATAAATGAAACATTGTATCATGCACAGTATTATAATGGTTACATGGTGTGGTGGTTAATGTACCTGGCTGCTGCAACACAGGTCCAGGGTTCTCAGTTGAGGAATAATATTTGTGCAACACATATTGTTGGTTTTTGGGTCTCGGAAATGCATATATAATGCACAGTTCATAGCATCTAGCATTAAGCAGAAGATATTGTTGTCATGTTCGAAATTGACCAGGAGGATCTCATCATCATTGTAATGAATATTTCATCACAAATCTAGAACACCTTGTTTTGGTTTGGTTGTTAGTTTATTTTTGTATGTTGCTTCTTGTATTATTATTATTACTAGTGATAAATACTAGTTATTTTTGTCCTAAACTCCAAACTGATCATTTATCATATTGGATACTTAATGTTACAAAGATATATTAAATGTTTTCAATTAATAATAATAGAAATTAATAAAGTATTGAACAAACATCTTGTGTCAAAAAGTTTTATTTGGCGAATTAAAACATTAAAATACAATAAACCAAATAAAAATGTCGAATATTGGGTATAGAAATAACGTAGAACTTAAGAATGAAAATAAAATACCGTGATCTCTTTTCTTCTTCCTTGATACTTTCCAAGACTTCAATATCCATCCAATCTGGTGGCACTATTCTACACTTCTGTTTCTGTTTCAACATAACACCTAACCAGAGTGGGACGTTCATTGGTAAACCAGCTCGGTACGGACCAAATTCACCACATATTAAAAATATTTTATCATGCGAAAAGTTGGGAATTATACTAACAATTCTGTTTTCACCAATGAACTCGATTTCATAAGGATCCATTTCATGGATTTAACGGAAATTATTACTAGTGAGATCTGATTTAAAAAAAAAAGTATAAAATAAAAGGAGTTTTGCCGCCAATTACCGATATTGAAATTAAATTTGACACACTACATTTTTTAGAAAATGTATAAGGCAAAGGTATATTAATCGTCGACATCTAGTGAAAATGAAAATTTGATTTCAATATATACATAAACACCCACACCTGTTGATGTGCTCCTTTGTCACCACTTTTAATAATATTATACAAGAGATGAAGGTTTAAAAACAATCTATAAATAATCAAGCACAGAATAATTTTTGTTCCGTGAACCAAGACATTCTTATCTTCTTTTATTTCAAACTAGAGTTAAATTTGACATCCATTAGAGATTTCGTATGGTGCTTTAAGTTCAATTGAAGTTGTAATTTGACTGCTAATTATTTTCTAGACGCAGATAAATTATAGGCTTTTAATTATCAAATAATTTAAACGACAGAGAACGTTTTCTATGTATATACATAATATATATACAGAAGAAGTTGGACAAATGCTTTAGTGTTAGGATAAAATAATGAAATTTTATATATCACAGTAAAGAAATCCGACATTGCATAAAAAAATACCGTGCTGATAGGAGTTGTCTTGTGAGGATACTGGATTAAATTTTACAGCCATTATTCCACAATTACCAGCAAATTTATTGATCGTTATTTATATATTTGTATAGATAATCTTAACAACAATCGAAACACAATACACACATGATAGATTATAATAAAAAATTAAAAATAGGTATATCTGAAAATAAAATCATTAGTATATTTTATTAATATTTAGAATAGCTATGATGTTTTAAAATTTTCCTGGATTTTATAAGAAAGATTGTTAATAGAACACTAAATTGTGAATCATTCCTTGCACAGAGCCGATATAAAAGAGGGAAGCACAGTGTTCTGGCTTTCAAAATCGTTTCATCCACAAGGCCACTGGTCTGCCGTGGTTCTCGCTTAATGAAAGTCTACATCTAGGGCTTTTACAGTTTCACCTGGGTGAGAGGTGACCGAGCTCTTAAGGCGCTCAGTCGATACCTCTATTAATGGGTAAGCACTTACAGCATAAGGGCTCTCGAGAGGGAGTCTAGGTTTGTACCGGTCTCCCTGTTTTGCGGGAGCGACTGTTCGCGGGTGTCCAAGAGGGCCAAATCTCGACTCGGTCAATTGCTTTTGACTAAGGATTATCTAAATTAATATCGCTATTATTATTAGCTATCTGTACCGCCACTTTGGAATGCGTGGGCGCTGGAGAAGAAAACGAAGCGATGCTTCTATCATTATTGTCTGGTGAGAACCGGCCTGTGACATGGCGGTATCGCGAATATGCTAGCTTGCGACGCCCTCACCGTCGGTGGGGGCAGAATGTACGTGTGTAGTGTTGTATGAAAGGCTTGCGCTTGGTGAACGCGTCGTCGGGGTCATCGAGGGCGTACCTTGGTCTCCTTCGGACGCAGTTGAATCTTTGATTCGCGGTTGGATCGTATGTGGCGGCACTTACAATCGAGGGGTTTGGGGGTGTAACGGCAGAGTCGAAATATCGGCGGGCAGCCTACTTCAGGTACTGCTATGGTTGACAGCTCAAGATCTATGTGTAGATTTTCATTACGCAAGAACCGCGGAAGCCACCGGTCTTGAGCAGTAAAGGGTGCAAACGAACTAGCTGCTCGAATCCATACCCGGTTTGTATGCGGACCGAAGGTGAGTCTTTCATCTGATGTGATGTCCTAAGTATTTGTCTGTCTTTTCCCAGGGAATTATAAATATCTCTATGGTTGGGAGATACGGCGTTTTGTTGCGTCGAGAGAAGTAGTACATGGCTGCACTTTTGGTGGGGGGTAACCTCAATCCGTCATTTCCAATACCATTTCCCTAAGGTGTTGGCTGCGTTTACAGATAGCGTCTGATTTGAATCCAGACGCGTGGAGGCCGGTGTCATTGGCGAAGAGCTCTAGCGCTACACCACGAATGTTCAGTATGTCATTGATGTAGAGTGTGTAGAAAATGGGATCTAAATGGAGCCGTGTAGTCCGGCTCGAAGGGGGTGAACCTCGGAACCTGTCTCAACCCGGTGAAAGTGTAAAAGCCCTTGAGCTAACAGCGGCCATTAGCCCAAAAAAGAAGGTACGATATAGTTCTGATTAATTACTATTGTTATGACCTTAAATACATATATGTAATACATATTTAGTCTTTCTTTTAACTTATTAACCTTATATAATATAACCTCAGACAATTCTTACATACATACCCTGCCGGCCAAAAGTTTAAGACCGCACTTGAACAACATAATTTACCATCAATTATAATAAAGTCCCATAGGATAAATAAAAGAAATGCACACCTGGATATTCTATTGTTAGTATCGAACTTTTAAAGAAGTAATTTTTTTGTTTACTTCAAGTTATTGGACAATAAACATCTATTGTTTTCAAACTCCGACAAACGCTGCGCTAGAGCCAGGTGGTAGAGTCGTAATAATATTTTTATAATGTCGTCCTTACTAATTACTTTGCTTTTGTTACATGTTGGTCAATAATTAGGATTATTTAGCTCCTGAAAACACGTGTTTCTTATTATTACCCGAGTTTAATTAGGTTTGTTCACAAACAATCTTAATTAGTCGAAAGTTGAGGTTTCTACAGTGAAGACGTCATAAAATGGGAAAAGCTCGAGAAATTAGCAGTGAAGTGTGTTCTGCCATCGTTGTTTTGAAGGCAAACGTGAGAATGCTTCACAACTGAAGTTATCGAAGATTTGTGTACATGGCACAATAACTCGATACAGGGAGACAAGCAGTTTTAAAGATCTTCCACGCTCTGGAAGGCCGAGAACTACCACGTCTAGTGAAGATAATTGCATTGTTGTTACCAGCAAGCGAAATAGACGCTTAAAAACACCAGAAATTCGCGTTGAAGTAAACAAAACCCGAGTTAAACCTTTATCATTGGCTATAGTAAAAGGGCTACTGAGAGATGCGAAGTTGTATCGTCGCTGACGTTCGAAAACCTCTGCTAAGACCGCAAAACAAGAAAAAACGGATGCAGTCGGCTCTTGCCTATCGAGATTGGACTGAAGAAAATTTTAAAAAAGTGCTTTGGACCGATGAATCCAAGGTTGACCTATTCGGTTCAAAACGTAGAATTTACTTTTTAATTGACGTAGTGCCCAAGAAAAGATGATGTCAGATTGTGTAGTCCTAACAATCAAGCGTGGTGGTGGTTCAATTATGGTCTTGGGTTGCTTCTCTAGCCAAGGAACTGGCGATTTGATAGAAGATAAAATTGAAGGAATTTTGAAAAAGGAACAGTACAAAAACATTTTAGAATAAAATGCCGTTTCTTCCGGGTTGCGATTATTTGGAGATGGATTAATTTTCCAACAAGATAATGATCCAAAGCATAGCTCAAAATTATGTAGAAGCCATTTAGAAGAGAAAGAGGCACAAGGGGTGTTAAAAAACATGTTTTGGCCTCCACAGAGCCCAGATCTCAATCCCATTAAACTTTTGTGGGAAGAACTTGATAGGAACGTCCGTAATCGTGGCCCATCCTCGCGAAAAGAAATGTGGAATGCTTTATGCGAAATTTGGAACAATATATCACAAGCCACCATTAATTAATTGATTGCCCGTATGTTCCTCCGGACCGTTCCCTTCTTCGTTAAGTTTTTTCTTGTTTTACACAGGCATCCAACATATTTATTTTTCTAATTTTTTTCGTTTTAGCCTTTTTGGTTAACTTAACGTTAATTAGACTAACATTAGGGTTCTCTTTTTTATATTTTAACTACTTGTATATGATATTATTAATATTTATTTATACGCCATCTATTGAAATTTAATAAAACGATTAACAAAAAAAACTTGCCTTTGTTGCGTATGTTTCATTTGTTCACTTGATGTAATCAAGATGGCGCTTTGATCTTTCATTAAACTGTGTAATATTAAAAAATAATATTAATTACTACCATTCTTCGATTCATAGAAAATGTTCTAAAATTATATCGCACAATAGAATAGCGCAAATGAAATCAATAATTTAATAATATATAACACTTATTATGTTTATAAAATAAATAAATCGTGTTGCTGGAAGATTGCGAACGCGATCGATGCAAATCGTTTTGGCAAAGTGCAAACTCCTAATTACTAGCCGTAAATTAGGGTGGCCGGTTGACAATGTCTCAGACGGTTGATATTTATGGCTACCCGCCGACGGAGGACGGAGTCCGGACTTTTGCCTCCCCCTACGCTTGTCATATATATCAATAAATAATGTTGTTGGATAAGAATTGTTTCAGAAATCGTAATGAAATAATACGTATTTACTGAAATTTATATTGACATACTTGGTTTTGATGATATGCTTATGTTTTAATTATGAATTAATTATGATCCACTGATATGTATATAAAACCCGATATATGTACGTATGTCATTTTTAATATTATATTTTTAATACGTATAGAAATTTTCACTAATATTTTGTAGTAATTACTAATTATTTATTAGATCTGTGTGATTTAAATTAATTATTTAATTGGACAATTAAGTGCAAATTAATAAAACAATATAAAAAATAATAAACAATAATAAAATACAACAAATAAAGTTGTTAATTAATGTACGTAACATAGCAGATTCTGTGTAAAATATTCATTGAATTTAGTATTATGTCTATCCGATGATGATGATGATGATATTGATTTATCCCTAATGGGAAAGGCAAAGGACTTTAGTCCATACAGCCAGATCTTGTTCGTATGATGGTTGGTCTGAAACTCTTTTATGTCTATCCTATAGACATGACATAAGAGATTATTTTTACGAACCAGTTCAACTGTCAGGTTGCAATTTAAAGCTTAAAAACTTTTAAGAAAATATTTCTAGATCCGTGAACTCCTTGTTGTTCAAATGATGTTGACGTTTTTTTTTTTTTTATTATACAGTAAAGGCGGCAAACAAGCATGCAACCCACCTGATGGTAAGTGACCACCGCTGCCCATGACATCCGCAACAACAGAGGAGTCTGAAATGCGTTGTTTTTAATAATATTACATGTTATTGTTAGTGATACTTTGGTTTAATTATTTTCTGTATGTATTTTTAGAGAATTTGCTATGTATGATATAATATGTGTGATAAAACAATTACGGTTTTTATGCTGTATTAAAACATTCATATTCAGCGACAAGCGACATCTAGTTAAAGATATTTGAATGAGATTGGTACACAAAATATTTCTTAGATGGCGCTAAGAGTCAGTTTCATATTTCTAACAGAAGATAAAAACTTTTTAAAACTACCTATTACTATACTCACTACTACTATACTATATTTTATATACTTACTTTATTGATATACTTACTACTACTACGCTATACTGCCTATACTTTGTTTTATTTTGAAAAGGCAGGATGATAAATTACTTCTACAAACATCACACGGGTTATTTGGATATGTATGTTGCAATACTTATTTAAAGAATTTATTTATTTATTAATTTTTTTTTACATTTTGAACTTTAGGTATCTAAATACCATGCAAGTAGGCATAATAGATATAGAGGCATGCTATCTTTCCACATTTTGGTTTGCAATTGGTGTGTGAACAATAACAGAATACAATATATACAGAAATGCACTACATATTGAATATCAAAATAGTGATGTTGGATTCAAGAAGAGTTGCAAAAATTTTGATGACTTTTATACTCGTATCTCTACTGCTATTGCCAAAATAGACGAAGAAAGAAAATAATTTATTAAGTATCATATATGCAATAAAATAGTGAATATTTTAGTACTGAACACTGAGACACCCTGTCCAGCTCTCACGCTCGTTTTGATTGGTCCCGTAGTGATGAGTGAACATGCACATCAAATTACTGTATCATAAATAACACCTCACTGTTCATATTAAAAAAAAAAGTCATAAAAAAAATTAGATAACTCGATAAAATTGAACAGAAAGCGGCAAACATAAACATTATCTTTTCAGTACAACAATATCCATTACAAGTAAATATATTATGAACTATTAACATTAATATAATCCAGTTGAATTCTTAAGATAGGAAACTTGGCCTTTGCCAGACGCGCGCCTGCGCACCTTTCTTGTTGCGGTTGTTGACAGGCAGCGGCGATCGCTTTTCATCTGGTGAGCTGCTTGCTCGTGAATAAAATGAATTTGTTGAATAAAATGCTCAAGGACTTTTTTTGGAATTAAAAAAATGTCATTGGATCATCAAACATCCAAACCGTCATGTCCTTGACACAGAAACCTGTTTCTAAATAACATCATTGCAATGTGCATTAAGGTGTTTAATAAAATATCTGAATCAATTAAAGAGTTACCAATGCATAAATTTATTATTACGCCTAATACACCAAGTATTATATTATTTATTTATTAAGTATTTATATTGAATAAAAAATTACACTATTAACGAATTCCTAAGCTATGAATAACTTTTTAATTTTTTTCTTAAATACTTCCTTCACAAAAAGATGTAACACTCTGAATGTTAAAACATTTGTAAATATAGAATAGTCCACAAGTTGCTTATATTTAATTTGACGTATATTAAATTTTAATTAATAATGGTAAGAAAAAATTTATTTAAAACAATATATATAATACGCATCAAAGAGTACATCTCTTTGACAATTATCATTGTGTATTTAATTAAAGAGTATTATTATAATCATTCATTATCTAATATCTAATAATTCTATTGATGTATTATAATATGTAATATTAAATAATGTATTATATTTAGTTTGCGATGCTATATGTAGATGGCTTAGCAAGAGAACAATGGTTTCTCTTGCTAAGTTACTTGTATAATTTAAAATGTATACCATTCTAATTAATACCTTGTATAACGGCAAATACATTATTTTATTATTTAAAACAAAACGCTTAAAAGTCTTGTTAGACGGCATGCTTGTTTTTATTTCTTTTTTTATTTGGAATAACCAACGTAGCTGTTGGTTATTCCAAATAAAATATATTATTATTTGGAATTTATTATAATATGTATTACATCAATAATATATATAGCAGACACAGGGTGATTACGTAGCCGACATAGTTATTAACAACTTAAGTAAAAAGTAATAAGAATAAGTTGTCATTTACGATCAGGTGAACTGTGTGCTCGTTCGTCGACTTTTTCTATTTAAATTTACTATATATTAATTACTGGTAAAAAGCTAGCGGGGACTAGAGAAATTTCTATTTTCGGGCTGATGGCCTCGAGGGTGCCCAAGTGGGCCTAACCTTGACTCGGTTGCTTCTGACTAAGGATTATACTTAAAAAGGCGCAGTGTTAAGAGATTATAAATTAGTAATATATGATAGTGATTGGCCAATACAAACACTACATGACACATTCATATTCGATAAGTATTCATAATGCAGATGAGTCGTCACCCCTTTTACCTTTTAACCACTTAAAAGATCTTCGGTTTATTTTAATCATCAGATGAAATACAGCAGAGCTGAGCTGATATTTTACTCTGGTATTCTTGGAAGCCATCCTTTAACGGCTGCTTGTTGCAGCGAGATTATAGTTGCGGTGAAGGTCTATCTCGTATATTTAGATTTATTAGAATGTTACATATATTTTCTTTTATGATATTATGGTTGACAAACAAACAACCGCGCAACACTGTAATTGAAGATTGTGTCTAATGACTTCTACATCCACTCTCAACAAAGATTCAAGATGTACAAGTTTCACCCCTGACGATTCAGATTGAATCCCTCGACATCTGTTATTGGGTAACCGGATTACTACATTCAACTTTTTTTAATTATTTTTTATTACATGGTGAGTAACAAACTCCAAATTCCAACCAAATTCCTGCGGCCCATGACATCTACATTCATCCTTGACAAGGAATCATAATGCAGATGCGTTGTCACCCTCGAGGACTGAGATAGAATGCCTCGTCACCAGTAATAAAGATCTCCGGATCCCTTCACTCACCAGACAAAACACAGCAATATTATACTGCTATTTTACGCTGGTATTCTGTGAGGGCGTGGTCCTACCCCGATTGAGGTCACCCATTCATTCTGCAGCTAGAAACAAACTGCAGTGTCGCTCTACCACTGCTCTAACTTATGAAACACAGCAATGTTATATTGCTATTTCACGCCGATGGTGTAAAGTTTTCTGTTTTATTTTAAAGAGGAATAATTAAAGAAACAATAATAAGAACTATGAATAAGTACAAAGATTATTAATTTATTTGGTAAAATAAAAATTCGCAGCTTTCCATGTGTAAAAGAAAACATATAAAATTTAACATATTGATAATGAATTTACATTTTACTTGTTTAAACATTGATTTTATTTAATCCATTAGAAGAATCTGATTAAGCCGAGATTCAGCCCTCTCGGGCACCCTCGGGTCAGTGGCATTCATGGGCAGGGTAACGGGAATGCTTGTGCTTTTTACCCACTAATAAAGATCTGATTACCCTAAGCGCTCGCCCACCTATCAAGTCGGTGAAGTTGTACAAGCCTTCGGGGCTAACAGATGGCCATCAGCCATAAAAAAAGCATGAATTTAAGGAAAATAATGGCAAATAATAAATAGTTATTGTGTCTTCGATTCCTCACACTTACACAAAACGCTGATCTGCTATTATAAGTTGACATTCTGTGGAAGCGTGGTCCCTATTCAATTGTGCTATGGCCATATAAATCTTAAAACAATCAAGAAACATCCGCACAATTGTTGCAAAACTCGTTAAAGATAATCTAAAAATACTATATATGAAAATGAATCATACCTCCAAAGTATCTTCAACTCGACAACAAGCAACAATACAATCGTTACCGCAAGTGGTCAATTCACGTCAGCGCTAGTGTCGTCCTCGTGTAAATGATACGCTCGTCAATTAGCCGCTAAACTGTTCTGATGAACGGCCTTCTATTAAGGTCACACGTCCCGGAATTATGCGGCCAACGTGACGTCGATACAACACACTGTCGGTGCAAACACGCTGTCGACTTAAACACGCCGTCTATCCTAACACGCTGCCGGCTAAATTCAACGCGATCACGCCATCCGTCAACGTATGAAGTTTATTACGGACGTTTCAACTGTATTAAATTCACAATACGCTTTGATGTTGATACGTGCGATTTGTTTATTCAGTGGTTAGTTACAATTTAACATCGAATGGGAATTATTTATTTGTTTATAATAATTGAAGTCGATTTACATAATTTAAAGATTTATATATTTTTTGGTATTAATGACAATTTTTTTTAATTTAAATTTCCTTATTCTATAACTAGCTATTTGTCCACCAATTGGTCTGCGTAAAAGATAGCCTTTGTTAGACAAGGATAGTGGAGTTTTCTATAAAATAAAACATTTTTAAAAAGGTTACGTTATTCTAAAGATAACTCATTACATACAAACAAACATCTTGTAACTCTTTTTAATATAATATATATAATAATATAAATATTATTGCAGATGTAAAAGTTATTGTTTAGGGTTATTTAGTAAGAAATACTATATCATAATGCGTGTTTTTTTATACTATTTAGGGTGAAAATAGAGCACAAAGTTGATTTAAGCTTTTATATAGGTAGCTAGAAACAAACTGCAGTGTTTGTTTCTAGCTGTAGAATGAATGGGTCAGCTCGGCTGGGGTAGGACCATGCCCTGACAGAACACTAGCGGAAAATAGCAGCATAATGCTGCTGTGTTTCGTCTGGTCAGTATAGGGATCCGCAGACCTTTATTACTGGTGACGAGGAATTACATCTCAGTCCTAAGGGTGATAACGCATCTGCATTATGATTCCGGGCAGGATGAATGTAGATGTCATGGGTTCGTTTGTTACTCTCAATAAATAATAAAATAATAATAAGCCTGATATCGATGTCCATCGACAGGACCCGGCACAGTGAAGGATATTTTTTGTCGACATCACGATCCCATATGACGAGAACCTCGTGAAAGTCGTAACAGATAAAAACAAAATATGTGGACCTGGCACACGAGGTGACCGACATGTGAGGCGGTATGCCGACCGAAATTATTCCTATAGTCAAATTTGCAAACGGGTTAATCCCAACCAGCATGTCAAATCACCTGAGGCGGTTGGGACTCCGGGACGGGCAGCTCCGGGCTTAAATACAGAAGGCGGTGCGTCTTGACACCGCTCGTATAGTCCGCGACCGTTTGGTCTCCCCTGTTGAGGGATTCCCGTCTGGTTGGTCTTTATATATGTATTATATTATATTGTATATATGTTTCTTTATATGTTTATAGTTTTTTATTTATTTATTTATTCTATAAAAAAAATATCCCCTACATAATAATAAACAATAATATTCATAAAATTGTTTTTTGATTTATTTATTCTAATGAGAGTGATAAACTAGTACCCGACCCAATTGAACATACACTAGAAATACGTTGTTGATAATACACGGAGATGTAGATGTCATGGGCCGCTACCATCAGGTGAACTCTGCTCGTATATATCCCTATAATAAAAAAAGGTAAGCTTTTTCTTCCTTTCTGTTATGCGTGATAAGAAATGTAGCGGAACTTTATTTGTATTATAAACTTAAATACGTATAAAAGCAGGTTTAAAACGCGAACGGAAAGAAAACTGAGCGCGGCCGAAACATCTGCAAAGTTCGGGAATAATCTTTATTTGCAGAGTTCATTATTAAGTGAATTATTATGATTACAGTTGGCCTCTACAAGTTGCACAAAAGTTTTAAGTCCTCCCTATCTCATATAGCAGGTGTTGTGAACGATTGGTGCGAACTCTAACTTTTATTTTAGCGATTATAAATATGTTTTTTTAATATATATATATATATATATATATATATATATATATATATATATATATATATATATACATATTACATTGAGAGTAACAAATGAGCACACAGTTCACTGATGGTAAGTGATTCCTGCGTCCCATGACATCTACATTCATCCTTGCCACGGAATCATAATGCAGATGCGTTGTCACCCTTGAAGACTGGGATGGAATGCCTCGTCATCAGTAATAAAGGTCAGCGGATCACTACACTCACCAGACGAAACACAGAAGCATTATGCTGCTATTTTACGCTGTTATTCTGTCAGAGCGTGTTCCTACCCCGGTCGAGGTAGGAACACGCCCAGACCCATTCATTCTACAGCTAAAAACAAATTGCAGTGTAGCTCTACCACTGCAAAGCTCATTTGTTACGTTGATAAAGTTATCAACCAAATATATAATTTGTTTTATAATTTTTTCAACGTAACAAATGAGCTCATAACTATCCAGGTGGATATAGAAATCAGAGATAGAATATCTCCAATTATATTACTTATAATTTTTTTCACATTTAAAATGTTCGATTGGAAAGAAGGAAATAAAAAAAATTATAGGCGGTCCTAGCGCAGGTTTAGTGTACGTTTTATTTGATTAGAATAAAATACTTTTCTTTTTTATAATTAATATAACAGTCTAAATCGCGAAAATTTTTATACACTTCTATTAATCTTGGCATCACCTTAAGGCTGACTGGCATAGAATAAAAATGCGTGAGGCATTAAGTCCACCTTTATTCATCACTGTATATGAAGGTGAAATAAATACATAAATAAAACAAAAATTACGGCCATCATTACAAATAAATTATTAAATGGAAAAGGTTTAGTGCCCCTGCACAATATTTCTAGGTACACAAGCTTAACGCGCCGACCTAGACTTATCTGCAACAGTCCAAATGTACTTAATTCAACCACATTATAGCAACCAACTGCCTACTGGGCGTAATTAGCTTCTATAAAAACTCAGTTAATAAATTACCTAAGTCGTTTAAGTCACTAAGATTCCTTCCTTTCAAAAAGTCAAAAGTGCCCTACGTAAGTATTTTTAATTCGATTATCGTTCTAATAAATATCTTTAATTTATATCACTAATAATTTAAACGGTAGTAGAATGAATGGGTCGCCCCGACCGGGGTAGGGCTACACCCTCACAGAATACCAGCGTAAAATAGCAGCATAATGCTGCTGTGTTTCGTCTGGTGAGTGTAGGGATCCGGAAACTTTTATTACTGGTGACGAGGCATTCCATCTTAGTCCTCAAGGGTGACAATGTATTTGACACGGGTGACATCTACATTCATCCTTGACTCCTTGTCAAGTATGAATGTAGATGTCA
Organism: Teinopalpus imperialis; assembly: GCA_029286865.1. Lineage (NCBI taxonomy): Eukaryota > Metazoa > Arthropoda > Insecta > Lepidoptera > Papilionidae > Teinopalpus > Teinopalpus imperialis. Next base: position 1,654,087 of record JAGSMU010000045.1, on the reverse strand, counting down.
TGGGCCGCAGGAATCGCTTACCGTCAGGTGAACTGTGTGCTCTTTTCTTACTCGCAATGTAATAAAAAAAAAAATTAATCGAGCTGATAAATTCAAGCCTCAGTTAGAAAAGCAGCCCAGCCCTGCCATTGTTAGTCAGATCATTCAGAAATACCAATCCTATATTATTATGTAAAAAGAGTTCCAATTTATTAATTAATGAAAATTGAATGGAAATTTACGATTTATTCGTACGATTCCCATAGGCACGCCGTCGCACGACAAAGATATAAGGTTATGAGTAACAAAAATGAATCGTCGTGCAACTTCGCCGATTACCAATGATGTATGGCAATGTAACGCCGCCTAACTCTGCTCATTCGATATGCCCCGTTTGCTTTTAATGGTTAATTTTATTACAAAGTGTCTGTCGATGCGCAACCGACCCTCTAATTTATTTGCTTTCAAACCCCTTGTGGAATTATATCTGTAATTATATAATAACTGTAAATTTTGTAAAGTGTTTAATGTGTACTGTACACATATAAACTTTACCTTTTATATATAGAATAGGTGGCCAACTAGCAACCGGCTCACTGATGGTAAGTTCTCGCCCATGAATATCCGCAACGCCAGAAGAGTCTTAAGTGCGATGCCGGTCTTCCAGGTAGGCTATTTTCTTGAAGGTTTTCTTAAGTCGTATCTGTGCAGAAATAATGCTTGCAACAGCTGATTCCATAGAGTTGTTGTGCGAGTACGAAATTTTAAATTGTGTCGCAATATATTTTTAAGCTCGGCGGTTGTAATTGATCAGAATAACTCCTCTGTACAACCTATTTTCTATGTAGTAGTGGTCTCTTTAAAAATTACATCAGTAACAAAACTCTATATCTGATCGTACTGTCCGCGATCAGTTTTGGAAAAGGTTTTCACTGAGTGAGGAGAAAACCGTAGCTTAGTACATGTTAATTCTCTGGAGTGATCACGTATCTGTTACTCTTTTTTTATGTTTATAATTTTGATTTACGAACACAAAGTTCACCTGATGGTAAGCGATGACTGCAGCCCATAAACACCTGATCAAAGTTTCGAGATAATCATGTTTTGCCCTCGCCTCCCTACCGGTAAGATCATCTCCAGTTTCCGGGCACTCGCTAAACGAAACATAGCAGTGTCATGCTGTTATGTGACGCTGGTATATTGTGAAGGCATGATCATCGGTCGAGCCCAAACATCATATTGCAACTAGAAACTAGTTTTACCACTACTAGTATGCATCTCAGTCGTGAAGGATGACAACGCATCCGCAGTATGATTCCTTGTCAAGGCTGTATGTATGTAGATGTCATGGTCCGCACAAATCACTTACCATCAGGTGAACTGTGCGTTGTTACTCTCAATGTAATAAAAAAAAGGTTATTATTAAATTATTATTAGGTTACAACAGGTTTGATGTTGGTCTCATAGAGCTAAATGGAACCTAAAAGAAACCAATATTAGGAATTTTCTGTGACCGTTTATTATTATATACGCAAAAATAAAAATAATATACTTAACGCTTCCTTTCGTTTATTTTCATTTTGCAATATTTTTTATATGAATGATTTTTGTAATAGTACAGTTGGAATTTAAATTCTACACGTTTTCCGCACTAGCAGACGGCACGAAAAAAACAAATAATAAACAAATGAAAAGAGATAAAAATAAATGGCTGTGCTAACCGATACACGTCACACGTTCAAATCATCCTATCACATGGGGTCGTGACGGACATGCGTCCCTCCGAACGTGACCAGAGAACCGAACCTAACGCAAACTATAAATCGCCTAGCATCGTTCCTGAAAAACCAGCATCACAGATCTCCCGTTCACCGTTAGCCAACCCCGCTTCCATCTTTAAATGTAGTACCGGCAGGGGTAGGGGAAGATCAAGGTGTAATGGCGCAAAAATTCGACTACGTCATTATTGAAGAGTGTTATTGGTGTTATAAATAAGGATCTCGTGTTATTGAGCGGATATTAAAATGATTTTTTTCTGTTTTGTGTTTGTCTTCGGCCGAAATTGGATTGTGATGTAGCAGCTCTACGAGCGCCTACGGTGCTACGGTTTGTTATTAATTTAAAAGGACGAATAATGTTAGTAATTTAATCTAAGGTATACATTAAAAGGTCGAATGAAAACGAGTTATAATAGCTTAGTAACGGACATAGTCTTTTTTATATAAGTAATATGTATTTTTTATTCTCTTACATTTATTTACTTTTAATGTACTATTGTTATAGATTACTTTATCGTTACATACATACTCCTAAATAAATGTTTATTCTTTTTCCTTATTTTTTCTATAAATTTGTTTTTTTAATGATGAACTATTTAGTGAATCATTTATTATTATTATTTTAAATAATGTTTAAAAAAGTGCGGAGGGGTAATGACTTTAATATGTTGGCTTGACCACGTAACGAGCTTTCACTAAATGCCACCGTAAAATAATAAAGTACCTGACACTTTTTGAACCTGAAAAACCTAAAATTTCAGAGAGCACCACGAACTGATATTACTTTTACACGATAAATACATTTTGTATAAATATAGATATTTCAATGATGATATATAAATATATACCATTGCTCATTTCTCGGGTGACATCGCCAACAAAATCCAGCATAATCAGAGACAAATTACTTGTCGTCCGTAAAGACTTAATGGGCGTTGACTTTTTTCTCTACCTACTCATTCAGCCGAAACAGGCGCCTGACAAACCGTCCCTAATTAAAGTTAAAGCCTCGAAACGTCTCCAGGATTTGCATGCCTCTAAATCTGGCTGCTTGAGTTTATCCCGACGTATGAACATATTTCTTTATAAAGAACGTTTCTCTTTAAGCTCTCCTTCTTTCTCGTCTGATGAAGTACGGATGGTTTACTTGATTACGTTTTCAAATTTACATTTTTGTATGATCAAATAACATGGGAAAATATTTCGTTAATAACAACCTTAAAAATTTTAAATATAATTATTTATGAATAATTAATAATATAACTTTTTAATTATAAAAGCACGGTTTGTTTTAATTACTATGTAGATAAACGTTTTACGTTTCTTGTATTTAGATTTTAATGGTTTTGTTATTTTAAAAATTAAGTGGTTCAAATTTCTTTCGAAAGAAAAACGAAACTGTAGGTTAAAAGGTATTTTTATTTACTTGAACTGTGTTTTAATTTTTTGAATTACCAGAGGAAAATATTAGAGATGTAATAATTTTCTTCGGCGACAGTTTACGTAATTAAAAACTAATTGCCTAAATAAAAAAGTTCGCAATGAAAGTAAATCATGGCTCAAATTCAAACACAGCTTCAGACGGAAACACTAAAGAAAAACTAAACAAAAACCAACAGAGCTTCGACATCCGTCGCAAGGAGGCAGGGGGCGGCCACCCCTGCAAGGGGGAAGCGGGCAAAACTATAAATTGTCCTTTAATTACCCCCGGGCAGCGTCACATCATGGATCCAGACAGTTTTATGACGATTTACGGCACATTTCGACGCGGGGACCGGCCCGCTTTGGGATTCCAAGCGCCCGACCGAGTGAGACCTTCCACTCCCCTTTCCTTGTTCTTATTTCAGAGGAGCTGTGGGTAAGGTGGGCCTTGATGGTGGCTCTTCAGTCGTTGGTTGGTGTACGTCACCTTTTACACTGCTGGGGGGTTTTAAGGCCTCCAGTTCTTTATGGTAATGAAATCTGAGCAGGGTGACGTGCCGAGGTGATGCTTCTGAGAGTTTTTGTTGTGCCTCCCTTATTTATCGCACGTTTGAGGGCGGGGTGAGTTCTACAGAAAGTTCTGCGAATGTAATGTTCTCCGTGTTCGCTGTTGATGACGTCGACGTGCAATGCCTTTTCGGTTTCAATTTGTTTACGTCGACAGAACAAAAGATAAGACATTATTTTAATCAAAAAATTAAATAGTAAAGCTTATATTGGACTTATATTAAATATGTTTACTTAGAGTAAAGTGAAAGAAAGTATTGAAATTTAGTTTTTATTCTGCCTTAAAACTAATCTTAAGATATATCTTTGATCTTTAGTATAGTATGGATGAAAGATTTGTCTTAAGATATACTGTATAAGATTTAGAAAAGTAAAACAATATAATTTGCATTTGACTACTTGCGACTTACTATCTCGATTCTCAGGACAGATATCTGCATTATGTCTTATCGTGGATAAATGTGCGTATCATGGACCACAGGAATCGCTTGCCATCAAGTGAACTGTGCACTTGTTTGCCACTCCCATTAGAATTGATAAAAGAAAACGGATTAATAAATATTATCGATCATTATTTACCTATTTAGAAGTTTGATTATACAATGTATATTGAAAATATAATGTATCGATTAACAAATCTCATTAGATTCTGTATAAACACTTAAAGTTATTACTTCAAAAGAATAAAATTCAAATTGAAACAAATCCAAAGGAAGAGAACGGGGACTGTACGTGCGAAGTGCTGCCCTTTATTAATAGTAACAACAGTTTAAACGCAAAAATAATTCACTACCGAAGCCCAAATATCCGTTTGCTATCATAATCGTTTAACAGCCAATTTTATTTGTCGATACAGTTCGATTCAAACGAGAGTTTATAAGCTATAAACGCGCAAACAGACGTTTCGGCGTAACATAAAATCAAATCAACAGTTATCCCGTGAGCCTACATCACAATCAGGTTTAATCGCGTATGTGACAAGTTAGCTCGTTCAATTCACCGCCCGAATTCGTTTGAGCCTCGGCGCTGAGCCGATCTGCCCCTGCTGCCAGGATTCCACCGCCCGGTGTCGGGGGGCGGGGAGGTTCAACGAACACTGGGAGGTCGGTAACACGAGCTTCGTTCTCTCTCTACCGATATCGCTTTGACTGACGGACAAGTATGCATTCAAATGGGTTACTTTACTCAGTTCCACCCCCTTAGAATAAACATCGGCCCCGATTCTGGATCCTCCACCAATTTGGTACAGAATTTGTTGTGGAATGTCGAAATGCTTTTTGAGGGTTAAATTGCATTTAATTTGCACTAAACAACGCTCCGTTTTGATGGAATCGGCTTCGAAGCGGAATGGAGCGTTTGTCGAAATGAAATCTCTTGGTGCTGATATTTATAATAAGTTTTTGGTTGGATTTGTAAACATTTTGAGAATATCTTATACGTTGCACGTAATGTCGGTAAAATCTTATTTGAAGTAGACAGATACACAACGTGCTTCTTGTAAGCTATTGAATTACTTTTTTTATTAAGTTAAGAGTGATTAACCAGCACTTATTTAAATGGTAACTATGGTCAACACCTCCATCCCTCCTAAACAAAGATTCAAGATGTACATGGGTTGTCACCCCTGAGGGCTGATAGAATGCCTCACTACCAATAAAAAGTATAGTAAAGTACAGCCTTTTTTATTACATTGAAAGTAAGAAACTCACACACAGTTCATCTGTTGGTAAGTGATTCCTGCGACCCATGACATCTGCATTCATCCTTGACAAGGAATCATAATGCAGACGCGTTGTCACTGTTGAGGACAGAGATGGAATGCCTCTTGACCAGTGATAATGGTCTCCGGATCCCTGCACTCACCAAACGAAACACGGCAACATTATACTGCTATTTTACATTGGTATTCTGTGAGAGCGTGGTCCTACCCCGATCGAGCTGATCCATTCAATCTGCAGCTAGAAACAAGCTGCAGTGTAGCTCTGCGACTGTTAGAAATATATAAAAAGCCCACTTTCACGCATAGGGCGCCAACCTTCTCAAGGTTGTTAATCCACCACGCGGCTTCACTACGCATTTTCGAACTTCATACGTCATCGATTTTTTTTATTACGACTTTTTACAAATGCAAGTTTCCTCACGATGTTTTCCTTCACCGTGGAGCACGTAGCATGTAAAATGTCAATTGCAATTTGAAGTGCAGAACTTCAAATTGCCAATTTCATTTCTGCCGCCACCGGGGATCGAACTCGGTTTGATCGCATACCCTAAGTTAAAAGCGAACGCTTAGATACTGAGCTGCCACGTCATTACCATAACTGACTCTTATTCTCCAATCGACAGTAATACCAGAAGTAAGTATTTTTCTAAAAAAAATCTTTACTAATTTCGAGTCATAAAAGAAATCCTTATGTCACGCACGCCTATTATTGATTTGTTATTTTATCATTTATTTATCTCAAACTGTATGTAACAATATTAATTATTTATATCTTAACAATTTGAAAAAATTAAAAGAATGTCTTATTTATAATGAAAGATATTTTAAAGGGGTTTTCAACAATGTTAGTTAAAAAATAGCCTAGGTCTGTAAACTATTAGAACTATAATGTAATAGAGGAATAGAGACGATCTGTTCATGTTGAAGGTAAATTGGGGTGGTATTATTCAAGGAAGTATTAACCCTCATGGAAAAACAAATAAACAGTAATATTCAACTGATAGATGGCGACGGGCCCCATTCGCAATAATGACTAGGCGAAAGCAATAAAAACTGTAACTCGTCAGTTGCGCCATAGCTGTGGGAATGGGATTTATGTGGCTTTGCGCTGTGCCACCATGTTATAAGATATTGTTTAAATTTTCGTGCTGATATTGGGAATACGTTCTTATATATGTGTGAGTGTAGTTTGTTTATCTACATTTTGTAATTATAATATATAAAAATCTACAGGTCTCTAGTGGGTTCATTGTTAATTACTATTTTGTAAGTTTGTTGTCATTGACACTGATGTTGTTTGAATTTTCCTGGTAATATTGGCAATATGTTCTTATATATGTGTGAATGTAATTTGTTTATCTACATTTTGTAATTATTAATTTTATATAAAAATCCACAGGTCTCTGGTGGGTTCATTGTTTATTACTGTTTTGTATGTTTGTTGTTATTGACAATAATGTTGTTTGAATTTTCGTGGTAATATTGTCAATAAGTTCTTATACATGTGTGAATGTAATTTGTTTATCTACATTTTGTAATTATTAATTTTATATAAAAATCCACAGGTCTCTGGTGGGTTCATTGTTTATTACTGTTTTGTATGTTTGTTGTCATTGACAATGATGTTGTTTGAATTTTCGTGGTAATATTGTCAATAAGTTCTTATACATGTGTGAATGTAATTTGTTTATCTACATTTTGTAATTATTAATTTTGTTTAAAAATCCCGAGGGCTTTATTAGGTTCATTGTATATTACTATTTTGTATATTTGTTGTCATTGACACTGACGTTGTATTTTCGTGGTAATATTGGTAATACGTTCTTATATATACATATGTGTGAATAAATTTTGTTTATCTACATTTTGGAATTATTCATTTTGCATAAAAATCCCGAGGGCTATATTGAGTTAATTGTTTGTTATTTCTTTGTCTTTATGTTGATTTGTTACCTAAAGTTTACTTAGGAATAGACGATTAATTTCAGTATGAGTTTTTCATTGTAACAGTTTATAACACTAAGTTCCTCTTAAGATATTTTTCTAGTATATATTTAAATACACATCAATAGCTTCATGGGTTGGGTACGGTTAGCTTACTCGTATATATATTTACTCTTTAATAATTATATTTGGGTATTTTTTTTCTTACATGTGTGGTATGTAATATATAATGTATATACCATTATAATCGTGTATTGCTTTCTATCTATTAATATTTTTGACAACCCTACGTTATCGATATTCCTTACTTGGCCTAATGTTTATAAAGCATATTAAGCGGTGGTTTATGGGACATTTGATGGAGCTAATGGCGGCTTCTGTGATGTAAGAGTCGTTATAGAGGGAGGGAAGTAGTAATTTGATTTTAAGAAGTGGTGGTGCAGTGTGCTTGCATTCTGTTATAATTTTGTGGATTGGCAAAGTGTTATATCTGTATAACCATAATAATATCATCGTCATATGTACATTTGAAGTGTTTGTGAATCTTTTCAATATTAAGAGTGACAAACCGCAACAAAGCTTTAACCTTATGGTAAATGATGACAGCACCAAATGATGACAGCACCCCATGATGTTTTTATTAATCCTCAACAAAGATTCAAAATTGCACCTTGTTTCTTTTCATTTCATTCATTGCATCTGCGTTCACTGTTGTCCCTGAAGACAGGGATGATGATGATTGTGATGATTTTCATCACTTTTCATCTTAACAGTATCACACTTAATATTATAAAAAAAAACGTATCAATAAATCCATCTAAATTGTGCCGGATTGTGTACCTCTGAACAGTTTAAACGTCGTATGTTGAGATAAAAATATAACAGAAATCTTTGTGAAATTAGATCAAAGCCATCACAGAACTAACGCCTCGATAAAAAGACAGATGCTGTCGTAACGGTCTCTCCGCCCGCGAAAACAATAAAACTTCACGAGATTCGCACAATAATCCCTTGGTTTTAAGCAGAATTGTGCTTAAAGCGTTAATATTAACGGTATTTAAGTGCATACGCGTCCACCATTGCCGTACGAAGCAATTAGATGTATAAATAAATTCGTTTTACAAGCGACAGATGGCGCTAATGCGGCAGCCATCTTTGCGCCATATTCATAGATAGGTGATCTAATTAGGGCCCCAGTGTTCACTGTGTTTATTTTCGCATAGTATTACCATTGTAATTACGTTTTTGATAATAAACTTATTTTATGTTGTTGAAAATGTAAAATTTTGCGCTACCGAGTTAATTTCCTTATGATTTCAACTTAAAAGTTATAGTGTTTGCTTTTATTATACAATAAGTTCACGACTTATGACCATTTGCACTTAGGGCGAAAAAACGTGTTAATTTTTTATAGCTTTTGACAATTTAATACTATGTATTTATATACGTAATTTTGTAATTTATATTTATAGGAGTTGTCGAGGAATCCAAGTCATATTTTTTTAAGATTCTTTCTTAAATGTTTATATGCATATGTTATATATTCAATTTATTCTATGATATTATAGGTTTTGACTCCTCTGGTCGATTTCGACCACGGTGATATCTTTTGGATATATGACAAGAATTCACACAACCAGAGGCACTCATTTTTAGTCCCTTTCTAGCCCGATGTAATGCCTATGCCTAAGTCTAGGGACATATCCATAAACCAACAATTTGTATTATACCAATGTTGTTTATCAACAAAGTAAAGTCCTGCAACGCTGTAACCAGGTCTCAATCTCTAGAAATTCAGTGCAATCAGTGATATTCACTGATTTTCAGTTAATATCACTTTGCACTTGCACTAAACGGACTGAACGGACCATCTTCAAATTAAGGAAACAACGGAACACTGTTATAATGACTGGGTATTCTATTTATTCTTCCAATCATTCTTATCTTCACATGATCTTATATAGTGTCTTGATGCAAGATAATTGAGGCGAAGTCGTACTTATGTAATAATTATGCTCTATCTATCTATGATGCCTAGAATAAAATCTAGAAAAAAAGGGTAAGAAACGAGCGCACATACCATCTTATGGTAAGTGATAACTGCGAGCCATGACTGCTACATCCATCTTCACTAAAAATACAAGATGCACATGCATTGCCCTGAGTACAAAGATGAAATTTCTCGCCACCTGTCATTGGATCCTCGAGTCCGTACACTCACCATACAAAAAATATTGTTATGCTGCTCTTTAGATACGAAACGACGCATTCTTGTATTAATTCTGAGTAAATTCATCAAAATTTCTGAAATGTACAATTCAAGTTAAAAGGTTACATTAACACGCAATATACTTAAATGCATCAGAAAATCTAATATTTAGAAACAAGCGAAACGTAATTTCTAAAAGTATCACAACATCTATAACACAATCAATTAAGGGGTACAAACAATTTCAGTAAATCTAAAAACACAACAGCATTTCAAGCAAATTAAAGTCCCTACACATTAGGCTACTAATTTCCAATTAGCAGGCAGGTAGCGTAAAAAGACGCCATTACCATTAGACAACGATTCCCGCCAAAAGGTCGGGCGGCCATCTTGACCGGCCATGTGCTGTATTCAGAAAAGCGCGAGTGCGAATTATTGTCTATTGCTGCATATGTGATGTTGTTTATGGAATTAATTTCGGTCATTGTTCCTTTCGCTGCTGTTTTCCGTTCGGGTTGGTTGTTTATGGATTAATTTCCTGTTAGCCCTCTCTAAGAATATAAGCATCATATGTTGTCTCTTTGTTTTTGTGAATTGCCACTTTCTGATAATTTTCGAATCAATTAAGTGTTTATTGTCAAAAATTATCTGATTGCTTTTATTCACGAGTGAAAAATGTTAAATTATTTTTTCTATTAATAGGTACGGTATAAGAATGTTTTGTAACATTTAAAATGTTATTGGTGGAAACATAATCGTATCTAAATACAACCTTATAAAGTTTAGGTTATTTTTTTACTCGTCTAGTGGTAAGTGATGAACTGTGAGTTACATTCTACTAGTATTTGCGGTTAATACCTTGTTTTGAATAAATACCCTCCTAAGTAAATCGTTGCATTTTATACTTTCATAATATTTGTTTTAATTTTCTGAACAAATCGTAACTTTTACGTTTCCAAGACTTTCATTTTTTTTTTCGTTATATGGCTGATGGCCACTGTCGACCCGAGGGCCTTTACAACTTTAACGGGTTGAAAGGTGGCCGAGTGCTTAGGACACTCAGCCGAGACCTTTATTTTTTTTTCTGGTTAACCAGCACAAGGATTCCCGAGAGGGCCTTGGCTTGGACCGTTACCCTGGGCGCGAAAGTAACTGACTCGAGGGTGTCCGAGAGGGCCGAACCTCGGCTCGGTCAGTTACTTCTGACGGGTTAACACTTTTATTCATGTCACAATTAATATCTGGACTTTTCTATTTATAAATGAAGAGAAATTTTGGAACCAGCTAAACAGCTTAGTGTGACTTCTCGTCACAACTTTAGGTTTGCGTTTCCTTATCTCTTAATGCCTTCATTTGTTTTGTTTATTGCTTATATATGTTTTGTATAAATATATAAATAATCTGCAATGACCGAATACTAATATAATAGAACTTAGAAAGTAAAGTTTTTCCTTCTTTTAAAAATGTAACATAAAATTTGAAGAACTAATATAATATAACGAAAATAACACTCCTCGTTCTTTTCAAGTCGTCTTTGTTTGAACAAAATCATGCACCGGTCGTTTGGACCGAGCGTGACGATGCTATTGTTTGACAAAATTACAATTACAAGGGTGCGTCGCATTCGCCGTAATTAGAAAAGTTGGATACGTTTTGTAAAAGGAGAATTAGTATTTTGTGGCGTGACTCGCTATAGACCTGCCATTAAAGCCGTTAACTGGCGTCGTACCACCGGCCGTCAGCTCGGTTGTACCTATAGATGATTAAAATGAAAAAAAAACAAAAATAGTTTATTTAGTTTCTAAATACACATTAATATAACATATAGTGGGATATCCTTTTAAGTATGTTGCCTGTGCCAGGATGGTGCACTCTTCCACAAAATAAACTTAGGTAAGCAAATTAAGGTAATTTAGCTTAAATATTATTACAAAAAATACTTAGCAAGAAAAACTAACTTGTGATATATATCTTAGTGTTTAGTATATACCTATTGAAATTACATGGTTTGATAATAATCAATTATTATTAATAATAATTTAATAGTTTACCACAGTTACAAAATAATATATTTTGATCCTGTCTAATATTATGGAGAAAAGATATTTGTCATAAATTAAAGAAAGAGTATTACCAGTTATGTTGGAAATTACATAATTAGCTTAAAACTTAGCAATGAAACAAATACATGTTGTTTTATTGTGCATTGTGCAGTTGTAGATTATCTAATCAAAATCATTGAGACAAATTTATCTTGGTGGAAAGTAGTAAGCAATGTCTAACCGTCGTCTGTTAGTTAATCTGCGTTTATGCAAATATAGTGTGACTGACACTAACCGTGAAAAGTTACTGGTTTAGTTCGAAAGCAACAATTTTGACGGTGTCCCGGACAAATCCGAACGGTTTTATTCTTTATGGCTGCGACTACAGTTAATTGCGTAAACCCTCGTCTATTCCCTGCTCTAAACGACAATTTATGCTGAATATTGCCGAAGTAAGTACATACAGGATGTACTAAACATTGAGGGTTATGATGTTTCATCTCAATTATAATACTCCCAGCATAGTATGGTACTTGATTGTTTTTTTCAAACATTTTTTTAAGCATCACTTTACGCAGTGGTAGAGCTACGCTACAGTTTGTTAGAATGAATGGGTCAGCTCGACCGGGGAAGGACCACGCCTTCACAGAATACTAGCGTGAAATAATGCGGCTTTGTTTCGTCTGGTGAGTGTAGGGATCCGGAGACCTGAATAACTGGTGACGAGGCATTCCATGGCAGTCTTCAAAGGTGACAGTCTGCATTATGATTTCTTGTATAATGATCAAGGGTGAATGTAGATGTCATGAACCGCAGGAGTCACTTACCATCAGGTGAACTGTGTGCCTATTTGTTACTCTCAAAGAAATGGTTCACCAGACGGTAAGTGATTGTAGCAGCCTATGACACCCACATTCGTCGTCACATCTGAGGACTGAAGTGGAATGCACGCCAATAAGAAGGATCTCCGGATTCCACCTACATACACTCATAAGATGAAATACATCACATTTATGATGCTATTTTATGCTGGTTATCTGTGAGAGCGTCCCTCAGCTGTCGAGCTAATTCATTTCTGCAGCATAGATAGTAGTTGCAGACTGGGTCCATGTTATGAATACTGAAGCTTAATTTTGATCTTGAAAACTAACGACGGTGATAAGCTTCTGAGAGATACTGACTAGGCTGATATCTTCTGCTTATAATCAGAAGATGTCAATTGCACATGTTCTATTATTCTGCCGCCGGCATTAGCGGAAACACAGAGAACTCGTCGTCTCTTTTCCCAGTTCAATGTTACGATTCTGCAATAACATCTGAGGAATGTTGAGATGCGGCGAACTCTTTTTGTGATACACAAATGTTGGCGCCGCTATGGGAATCGAATCCATGTCGTAAATACATTTGTGTCCAATTTCCACCGCTTTTAAGTTTTAAGTAATTTTTTGACTGTAGAAATTTTTGATAGAAACAGCTGTGTTTTATATGATGAGTGTGGGGGATTCCAGCATGACATTATAACTAACGTGGTCTTCCATATTAGTCTTCACGGGTGATGGAGCAAGTGTATCTTAAATGTTTAGTGAGTATGGATGTATAGATGTAATGGACCGCAGTCATCTCTTACCATCAGGTGAACTGTTTGCCTGTTTTTCATTTTATAAGCCTTTGGTATACGTTTTGGTGAACGTAATGCAGTGTTGGTATTTTCTGATAACGGTTCTGGTGTCTACCTTCAACAAGTTTTAATGGATTTTCCGCCAGAGTCTGGTCTGCTAACTGGTGTACCGTTTGAGGCAGTTGGATAGATAATTTGGTTTGGTTGGTAATTTTCTGTTGTAGCCATAACAACAAATTTATTTATTTTTTAGAACAATTGTTTTCCAGTTATATAAGTATAATATTGTTTATCAAAATAAGTGTGTATAAAATTGTAATAGAAAATGATTGAACAGCATGAGTAACGTACTGTTTAGGAGCATTTTATTATTCTTTAAAAAATTGAATACAGGACGAAACGTTTTATTAATGAGGTGTCTATAGTTCATTGTGAATGTCAGGACATCAAACAGCAATCTAGTTCCAATATAACATAGTAATATATTAATAAATTTAGAAATATAAGCCAACATATATATGATGATAATTTCCACTGCTCTATTTCGACAACGGCGATGTCTTCTGGACCAGATGAACAACTGCGCAGAATATTGTATAGTGCTGTTAACATTTTGGTTATTACAAATGCATTCACTCGTCTTCCCCTTCCCTATTCCGTATGTATGGCGAGTGAGATAAGATGATGCAAAGACTGGGATACGGGACATACATAAAACACACTACGACCCGAAAACTAACTGTTTGTAATGAACATATATTGTTCCTCGGGTGGAAATCAAACCCAGGACTCGTGACATAGCAGCCAGATACTCTAAGCACTACACCACGGGGCCGTCAATACATCATAAATATATATATGTGTATATATATATATATATATATATCTATATATATATATATATATATATATATATACACATATATATAGACTAGTTCTAATACCCTCTATCCCACTCTTATCTCGTCATCACTCACAATCCGGTGAACTGTGTGATCCTTTGTCACCGTTGATTTAAGTCAGTGGCTGATGTATAATAATAGCAAATTGAAAAATGGAACACCCCAGTTATGAAACATCGACTCGTTGAATTAATTTTATATGACAAACTATTGTTTAAAATTCAAATTGTACGTGTGAAATCTTGCTAGCGCTTAATTGTATTGACCAACGGACCCCGCAACGAATTACACGAGCGCGGTATGGTGGTGGTGGGGGCAGTCAGGGTCACTCTCTGTTCGTGTGAGGAAACACAATAACAGCGTGATCTAAAATACCTCCCTCCATCCTAATGGCTTTAATAAAGGTACGGAGTCCACGTCTCTCCGTATTTATGATTTTATTTCGATATATTTAATTAAAATTTTAGTGTAACCGTTTTCGGGTTGAATAGGTGACGGTTAGGTAATGTGACAATTAATGTTTATGTCCGCCGGCGATTATGAAGGTTTATGTTTGTGTTTCATAAAATAACGCCCGCGTGGTTCAGCGGTTAGGGTACCTGACTGCTACGTCACTGGTCCTGTGATTCCGAGCCGAGGAACAATATTTCTGCACGCAAATTGTTGGTTTTCTGGTCTGGGTGTGTTGTGTGTGTACGTGTCGTGTCCCTGACATTGCATCTGAGCCTTGCTGCGACCTTGTTACTTATGCATAGCGGACGACTAGACGACTTATTACGGCACTATAAAATATACTGCGCTGCGCGTTGCACATCATCTGGCAATAACCAGAAGATTTTTTTACTATTACATTGAGAGTAACAAACGAGCACACAGTTCACACGACGGCATGTGACTCCTGCTCATGACTTCTATATTCATCCTTGACAAGGATCATAATGCAGATGCGTTGCCACCCTTGAGGACTGGAATGGAATGCCTCATTAACAGTAATAAAGGTCTCCGGATCCCTACACTCACCAGACGAAACTACAGCATGCTGCAATTTACGCTGGTATTCTGTGAGGGCGTGGTCCTACCCCGGTCGAGCTGACCCATTTATGCTGCAGCTAGAAACAAACTGCAGTGTAGCTCTACCGCTGGGAAAAATATATTTTATATTTGGGTTGCTATACTACAGATAGTTTCTAGTTGTGAATGGGTCGGCATGTACGGGGAAGAACCAGAACACCAGAATTCCTAACAAAATACTATTGTGTTTCGTAAGATGTGAAGGGAACCGGAGACCTAATTACTTGTATCCAGGTATCTCAGACTTTAGTGGTGACTGTGTTTCATGCCCATCTATATTTTTTGTAGGGAATGGATGTAAGTGTTTAGGACCCACAAAGTGTCTATACTAGGTAAGTTTACCATGTGAATTATATCATATTTATTTGGGTGCTTCTCTGACTAGGCTGGTCTCTTTTTATTAGAACCCCCAACAAATATACATGTAACTTAATTTGTCGAAATAAATGGCCATAGGTTTCTAAATACAAATAATTCCACTTACAGGTAGTTACATCATGCAAATTAAAACTATTATTAAAACGATAACTTAAGATTAAAATAAAATGAACTATTTATACAAGTTTGAATAAAACTAAATAATTTAATTAATTATGAATTAACAATAGTCACAGGTTTTCCTTCAGTATAATAATATATAATATAAAATAATATAGGAGTATTTCGAGTTTAATAATTTCAGCATTAAAAGTTGTCTGACAGTCAGTTTGTATATTCCACCCGATGGGAAACATTTCGGCGACACTCGTGCTTCCCGTCTACTTCCGGATGTTGGGTAGCCAGGATTTCTTCCTTCTTCCGGCAACTTTCCCAAGGTAATCCAGGAGTTCATATCTCTCCTACCCGAGCATGTCCAAAACGTGTCTATAGCAGATTATTAATGTCATAAAAGCTTTAAAAAATAAGCTATTAAAGAGAAAATATTTAAATATTACTGCTACAACTGTGTTGTATGATAAAAAAAAATTACAGTGCACCCAAGGTGAAAAATTGTTACGAATGACTTTATTAAATACAATAATTAAACAATAATTCATTTGTTTAATTATGTTAATTTAACGTATTTAACAACATGTTTTATTATGTTAACTTAACGTATTTAACAACATGTTTTATTATGTTAACTTAACGTATTTACCAACATGTTTAATTATGTTAACTTAACGTATTTAACAACATGTTTTATTTACCGTCATCAACAATTCGAAGACATAATGATCCTTAAGTTTCTACCGCTGTAGAGTGAAATATAAACATATCGCTGATATGTTTCAAGTGGTGAGCATAGCGGACATTTATTATATTTTATTTATTTATTACTCTTTATTTACACAAGTGGTACAGACATTATACAAAAAGGCGGACTTAATACCAAAAGGCATTTCTACCTTTGGTTTGAGCGGATAATATATTATGCGTGCAAGAAAAAACTAATTTTAATTTTAAAAGTATATAAATGTAATTAATAATATATAGATAAAAAAATAAACATATTAATCAAAGTTATCTGTACTCTATTTACATATATACACGTTGGTTACACACATACAAATTGGTTGATGTCTGTTAATTAATGTCAAAATAATACACGTTTTAAAAAGGGTAGCTGCAGAATGAACGGGTCAGGTCGACCGGGGTAGAACCCCGCCCTCACAGAATACCAACGTGAAACAGTAGCATAATGCTGCGGTGTTTCGTCTGGTGAGTGCAGGGGTCCAGAGACCTTTATTACTGGTGACGAGGCATTTCATCTCAGTCCTCAAGGGTGACAACGCATCTGTATTATGATTCCTTGTCAAGGATGATTTTAGATGTCATGGGCCGCAGGAATCACTTACCATCAGATGAACTGTGTGCTCGTTTGTTTCTCTCAATGTAATAAATAAAAGACAACTATATAATGTATACATTATATAGTTTTCTTTTTTAACTGTTTAAATGAAGTTTAATTGCTGCATGTATGTTTGGGGATAAAGCAAGTCTAATGGTGCGGTGGGGTAAAAGAGATATAAGAATCCAGTATTACAAATACAAACGTGAAGTGTATAACTGTCCGAAGAGCAGAGACAGTGTTTACGAGAGTCACCCTAATATTGAAATTTGCATTTCAATTATTCAGTGATAAACGGATCGAGGAAGATATAGGTGCATTCATCTTCTGGGACCTCTCATTCTAGACAGTAGAGTGACGGTGGACAGCACATGGTCGTCTTGAATTTTTGTTTAGGACAGTAGTAGATGTCATTGGCCGCAGTTATCACTTCCCATCAGGTGAACAGTACTGTGTGCTCTGTTGTCCAAATTACAATCTGACCCATGGTAGTCTATAACACCGTCCAGATAAGACCAGGATTTACGAGATTCCTACGTTTAATGCCGTGTATGTGTTTCCTCATTAGGTTATCCGATTTCTCACTAGTACTTTGAGTAACTAATATATCTTAATGTTTATTTTTGTTTGCTATTTTCTTACTTTAATCTTAAACTTATGTTTGTCACGTTGTAGCTAGAAGCTAGCTGCAGAATGCTGACACCACGTATAATGTTTCCTCATATTACATCATTATTTATTCGCACCAATACTTTGAGCACCCATATCTCATATAATACATGTACAATTAACAAAATATCCCATCGATTTAGTTCGCAATCGATACACGATAGAAGTTGGCCGTCATTCACACTGTACATACGTTGTCTGGAGGTTATTAAGTCGACGGCATGTATTCATAGTACAGAGACGTACCGGCGTTGATAATGTTCACGGTGCGGCGATTGTCCGTAACAGGTGGACGTAAGTGCCGGTGTGACTAACGGTTATATTTATGTCCGTGTGTTAGTACGCTCGTAACTCAGCGCCGGTGCATCGATTCTGTCCTCTCGATTATTTATCGTGGTAACGTGTAACGGTTTATGATAGGTCGATAGCTTTTTATCGTTATGTTTGCTAGAACGCCGGCAGGATGTGAATTGATTTTTAAGTTAAATTAGCTAGAAGTTTCGTAATTTTTTCTATGGTGTGTTTAGTCAAGAATTATTTTTATTTTTAATCTTAAGGGTCATCAACCAGACACTTCGCCAGTTTAGACAACGGCTCGTGACATCCACGAGTACATCCATCGTAGACAATGATTCAAGATGATTCATGGGTTGTCATCCCTGCAGACTGCGATGGAGTACCTGTAATTGTGTAGTGTGTAATTCAGTGAGTACGTGTTCTTGCCCCGGTCGTAACTCGGCGAACTTGTAATTTGTCTTCTAAACCACATAATACGTTATCCACTGCTGAACTAGAATATAGAACGCTGTTGTGTTACGTCTAATGATTATAGATCTTCAGATCTTTGTTACTGGTGACAAGGTATTCCTTAAACTTCTACTTCGAGGTCCAACGTGGGTATCGTGGGCCGTGGGTATCACTTGCTATCAGGTGAACTGATGTTCTATGTTATTTATAACATACAATAAAAAAATAGCTATATAAATATAATAGTAATACTTATTTATAAAATTATCTTAAGGTCAAGTTATAATTATTTAAGGCAATCTCTAATTTGCGATGTTCGACGGACGTATTGCTATTTCAACTGTCATCGAAACGGGCCCCCACTGGATAGGCAACGCAAAGGCTATTTTGTAATTTTCGTTTTCTTTTTGGTAACTAATGTCCTTATATTTAATTTATTAATTGCATTTACTATTAAACAGCGTTGTAAAATCAATTGATTTATGACGGCGTCCAGGTGGATTTCGATTCGACTATATGATCATGTTATTACCTGATGACGTCATCGCAAAAGCTTACGGG
Organism: Teinopalpus imperialis; assembly: GCA_029286865.1. Classification (NCBI taxonomy): domain Eukaryota; kingdom Metazoa; phylum Arthropoda; class Insecta; order Lepidoptera; family Papilionidae; genus Teinopalpus; species Teinopalpus imperialis. The sequence goes on along the minus strand of JAGSMU010000045.1, from coordinate 1,635,027 downwards.
ACTAGAATGTATTCATATGAATTGCATTCACGTTAATCTAGTCCTTTGTTCATCATTCAGTCCTTGTTCGCCATTTCCCTACTATAGTCCGACGTGACAGAAAAACGAGTATCCTAGATAACAGAAGTAACAATATACGTTTAATTCACAAAAGGTAATTTACATTTATATTAATATAAAAGCAAAAGAATTAAATCCAATAATTTAACTTTCTCAAAAACCTACGCAAAAGCTGACAGCAAAGACATAAAAAAAAACAAAATAAAATTAAGAAAAATCACAGATGTTGCCAAACTTCTAATTCGCGTTGAGTTGAGAAACGGATCGTAATAAACAATGGCCGACATAAACAGGGGACGAGCGACGCCAGATCAAACATGTTTTCAATTCTCATCAAAAAAGTAAAATCGTTATGACGTCCCTAATAAAAGAGAGCGTAATATTCCCCGCACTCGCAATATCGTAATGAACACCCTGTATACACGGAGGCCATTTAATCTCGCACCTGTATCACACTGTATTTGGTTAGATGCAAGTGATAGGATTCGAGCGGGGAACTAAGGAGGCGATTTTTGTAGTTACATGTTTTTTTCTTGAAATATATAAGAGCTTTGTCGACGAGAAGTTTTGTCGACGGTGGAGTTTTCTGCTTGTTTCTAAACAAGATCAAACGCGCGAGATATATTTGTTTTGTTTTGGAGATTAAAGTGCTATAAGCACAAGCGTAGGCCTTCCCTTCGTTAGTGATGGTGATTTGATAGATTCGTGATGCGTCTAGAAAGACAAGAAAAACTGCGATATCTTTCTGATAAAGTATACGGAACATGAGATATCTCTTGGATATAAACTCAAAATCAATAATTTGTGGTATAACATTTTGTTTCTGGATACTGCTGCGGCAAGTGTGACCAGTACGCTACGGTCATCGTATAAGTAATGATCTTCCATATTTATTTATATGGTTTTGTTTTAGAGCCTGGTGGTATGAGAACTACTTATCACCATACAAGTATTTTCTATTGTATGTTTATATATATACATTCCCTGGCAGCATGTTCAAGAAAATTATCATATAATATTTTTTTGCATTACTAATTTTTACAGGCTCTCTGTTACTGTAAATTTTTAGAATAAATCTTATACATATTTGACATTCAATGTGTGTTCTGGTTATATATATCGTCGCATCTAACTTAATGTTTCAACCATGGAAACGTATACAATATGTGTATAAGCAATGCTTGTCTCATATAATTCTGTAAAAAGTTAAGTTTATTAAAAGACTAGCATTAAACGATTAAAATATAATTCATTAACCTTTAAATTTTTATATGATCATGATGATAAGTTAGCGTTTAACTTAGACTTTTTATGACTCCTGGGAAGTTTTGACTACGAAAATATCTTTTGTTTATTACCGATGACGTCACCTGAGCTGGGTATATTTAGTGCAGTAAGCATTTGCAAACATGCATTCACACGTCGTCCCCTTCTCTAATCCAGTTGAATACATGTGAAATAAGATTGTTGCAGAGTTCAGATACAGTGTCAGTGACACGAGTCATACAGACCTCAACTCACCCAGATTCGATAACCAACAATTTGTGATACCTAAATATTGTTAACGTTATATAGAAGGATATACGATTGTCAATCCATATTATTAACTGTAGTTTATACCTCGCTCACGCTGTCGCTTATGTTTTGAAACATAAGAATTGAGGCGGCCGCTAAACGGTCGGCAGTTAGCTTGTCCTAAACAAATACGTCCACCCATCTGCGTAAGGGAGTTTCGTGAACATTAAAACATTGTTTAGGTGTCCAGCACGTGTCATTAGGCCGGCGATACGCTGAGTCCGTAATAGGCAAGGTTTTTTGGCTTACGATTATGTTAACAGGTGGATGTGATGCGTGTTATTGGTGATTCCAAGTTCATATGTTTCTAAATTACGCGTGTAACGTTGCTTGGATTGTTCATTATTTTTTGATCGTTTTTAATGAAAAAGGTATTTGTAAGTTCTCTGAGAAAGTTTTTACTTTAAGATTTTAAAATCCTAAGGATGAAAAATATTACCTAAAGCTGGAACTTACCTTAAGCCATTCGATTATACAGAATCAGATATACCGTGGCAGTGATGTCAGAAATTAAAAAAAAATGGGAATATGGGACTGTAGGACGTAGTTTAACTTTTTATAATTATATACTTTTCTTTAAATATAATATGACACTTTATATACCTAGAATCACAATAAAAGAAATATGTGAATAGTCTTTCTTTTTATGAACTATGCTACAGAAGAAGATAGTAATTTATTGTGCAAGTCATACTTCTTTTTAAAATTTTACATTGTGAAATGAAGCGCTTAAGTTACAATTTATGCCTTTTTGTACCAAAACGTTTCAACTCATTTCAAGAGCATAATTAAACGACTTCGAACGCGTCCATTACAGATTTCTATATTCAAAAGCTTGCCTTTTATCTGTTCAACGTAACTTTCCCGCCAATCGCAATTGTCCGATGTCAATGGCTGCGGTGAAGAAATTAAAAGTTAGTCAGTTTGCCTCGAGCATTCGACGACGCCGGTCGCTTTAGAGATAGCTCTGTTCATGAAGTCTATGATAGACATCTTTAAAGTTAACTTTTATTATAAACGACGAGGTGCAGCATTTGCTAATATATATATTAAAACGAATAGCTTCAACGAGAAATTTATGAATCAAAAATGCAAATAAAGTGATATCTATTAAAGATATGGTTACAGTTTTAGTTTTCTTTTAAAATAAAAATATATTTCATTTCTCTTATAGTCTATTAAATTACCTGAGAAATTGGAAAGAAGATATATTTTTAGTCCACTATTGTACCCCGGTTCACGAACGGTTACTGGTTGTTACATAGGTGGTGACATAGGCCGAGAATATATTATAGGTATGTAAGCATTCCTGCAAACATAGAGGCACTCATTCGACCTACACTTCCCTTGGCCGATGTAATGGATGTGTAGTAATATGAGAGGAAGGTTTATTAGATGCAGTGTCAAGCTCACGGGATATACAACGCACCCATTCCTGTAACCTAACAATTAGTATTGCACAAATATTGTTTCCAAACTAGAAATTGAACCAAAGACTCTTTTTTCTCATGGATACCCCTCCGACGGGGGAACGTTGGACGTTATGCCGGACTCCTACCGGTTAAAACCCCACGGTATTCTTCTCGAGACCCTTGGTGGACTACGGGAACGCTTTCGCACAATTTCGTAATCCCGATGACGTTAGCCTGTTGCAGGCTCGTCCTTGAATATGAGGTGGATGGCTTGAGCCCGTGATCTCTTCTTCATGTATGAACGCGCGTCACCTCGAGGCCTCCACGACCTCTCGTTTTCCACCATAGCCTTAATGAGCGCTGTTAACGAACGATTGTCCCCCACTACTGAGACGAGGAGTCGGCGCAGTTCAGCCCAAACTGGGCATTCTTCTAACATATGCTGCACCATGTCCTCGTCCCAACCACAATGGTGACACACGGTTGTCGCCTCTCTTCCGGCTCTGTGGCACTGGTACTTACCGAAACACCCGTACCCCGTCAGCACCTGCACCAGCCGGAAGGTCAGTGAGCCGTGCAGCCTGTTCATCCAGGCTGGACGAACAGCCTCAACAGGCTTGCTGCCTGCCCTATTGTGGGACAGTGTTTCCTTCTAATTATGAAGCAATGACTGTCGAGCGTGGAACCTCCGTAATTCCCACTCCCTTGATGAGAGCCATACTCCCCATAGTTGAAGCTCCAAGCGCCAGTGTCTCGGTCTATCACTTAATCACTGTTGATATCACCATACCTTTCTTCTGATACTAAAAATTTAAATGCCAGAGCCATGCGGGTAGTTATAAAAATATTCTTCTAATAAATTTGATGGCACGTTTGTGTCTTTATTTATAACAACTTCAAATTGAGGGTTACTTAATTTTTATCCTAAAACTTAGCTTCTATATCGATATTTTCTTTTCCCCTTAAAACTTGATAACTCGGCCAACTTATAATTTGATGAGCCCAGCCGGATTCTTGCACAACTTTTACGGTATATGAATATTTAATAGGCCATGTTTTTGGCGCCCAACGTGGGGCCTCTTTATATTTTCTGCTTGTTTTTTTCGCCGCGAGTTTCGCGTCAGTGATTTGAAGAGATAAAGGGAGTAATTTAATCAATGCTTGTCTACATTTTTTCTCTCACTTTTTGCGTGAGATTTTCTCCAGGTTCTAACTCATTTATTTAGATGTGTCGTGAATTATGTATAATTATTAAAATGTGTTTTAGTAATTAATAATAATTACTACAATATGTGCTAGAATACGAATATTTTTAATAGCACCAATAGTTTAGAGTATGGATTCCGAAAACGTACGATGTTGGTTCGAATCCACTGATAATTGTTGTGTACCGGCTTCTAGCACCAAACATTTTAGCTTGGTTGGAGTAGTAACCGGAATGCTAGTAATGAGCCACATTGCAATTTGTCTTTGTTGCAGCATGAATAAGTCGGCTCCACCAGGGAAGGACCACATCTTCACAGTATACTAGTGTAGAATAGCATCTCATGGAATAGCAGTACAACGCTGCTGTGTTTCGCGAGGGGAATGTGAATGAATGTATATGGTCCATCGTAGACCTCAGGGCGGAGACGCACCTGAATTATGATTCCTTATCGAAGATGAATGTATGTATCATGGGCCGCAGGAATCTCTTAACATTTACCTATAACAAACAACAGAAATGAAGAAATTTAGTCATGTAAATAGTACAATAAAAAAAGAAATTTAGCTATATCTAGTAAACTGTGTGCTGATTTATTATTAATACAATAAAACAAAAATGCTTGTGGCTTATAAGCTCTCTCATAATGCATATTTCTTTGATGTAATTGTTTTTTTTTATTGAATAGGTGGCAAACGAACATGCAGCCCACCCAATGGTGATCACCGCCGCTCATTAACATCCGCAACACCAGAGGAGTCGCAGATGCGTTGCCGGCCTTTAGGGAATGTGTAGGCTCTTTTCTTGAAGGTCTCTAAGTCGTATAGTTCGGATACGAATGTTGTGCTGGAACTCTCCATTTGGTGTTATGTGACCAAGTAGTTAGTGTAGACTTCAGAGCTATTTTACAACAATAATAAAATAACATAGTCCATATAATTAATACGCGAAGAAAAGTCTTTGTACCCCTTTTTCAGCACATTGTACGCACGGAGGGGTGTAAGATTTGGCATAGTTAATGTTCATGCAGAGAAGGAGTGTAGAGAGAATTATTGTGTTACAAAAAAAAGTAATTCGAAGTAAAATAAAAAAAAAGCGGATGATTTAAATCTGTCTATGTCAAACACATAATAGTCTGTGGTGAAACAGTCACACAGATATGTTTGACATTGACAGATGGCTTAATCAGAGCTATACTTAAATTTTCGTTCATAATATTGAAATAACTTGAGAATTAATGTATCATTACCGCAGACACAATAGAACAATTGTAAAATATATATATGCAATAAAATTACATGTAATAATAATTATAATTATAGATTAAATTAGACAGAAATACTTCATTAATGTTCAAAATTTAAAGAACTACGTTCAAATTTTGACAACTGGGTGACCACAACTAGTATTAATATCGTGAAGCAAGATATTCAAGATATAAACGACTGAGTCAGTCGTAATTTGTATAAAATAGGGTTATGTCGTATTATATTTTTCAGTAAACGGTTAATACGGCGCCGTACAATGAAACATTTGTACAAACGGTTTCGTAGACGAGCTAGTTGTCGTGTAGAGCCAGGAAACGAGCGTAAATAGCTACGTTAAAACTTTTGCGAAGCTTTTATCTCAGTATCGAAAATGACCTTGCAACGCCCTCGCCATAGGCGGTGGCGGTAGAGAGGTGCAATGTAAGTGTGTAATGTTTTATGAAGGGCGTAGGCCCTGGTGGTCGCGTTGTCGGGATCGTCGAGGGCGTGCCTCGGTCTCCTTCGGACGCGGGTGAATTTATAATTCGAGATGGGATTGTAAGTGGCGGCACTTGTAATCAAAGGGTTTGGGTGTGTGATGGCAGAGTCGAAATATCGTCGGGAAGCCTGCCTCAGGTACTAAGCTATGTATGCGACACCCTCGCCCACTGTGGGCGAAGGCGTCGCAAAGAAAATTGGACCAGGACCCACGGCGCAGCAGCCAGGTACTCTATCTATTAGCAGATATTTAGACATGAACAAGAAAGTCAATCAAACTTTCGTGAAATCATTCTTACTCGGGTTAGTGCAATGAGTAATACACTCATTGCACTAACCCGAAGTGTATATAATATCACACCAGAGTTTCTTAAAGTCACTTGTTTAATGGCCACACAATAATAAAAGTGCCCCATGTTGGGCTCCATCAAACGGTAGAAGCGCCCTGGAGAAATCAGGCGCGTCGATATGTGCCGCGGCTAATGAGCCCGCCCGCCTCGTCTGCACACGGCCTTATATTTATATAGGACGCCTGATGGAGAGATTAAAACGATAAGACCGTATTAAGAAAAGTCTTAAGGTATACTAATAACATTTTGTACGCCCGTGCCGATAGTGTATTTGAGCTTTATTAGGAGTACCGATAAAAATATAAAATTCTAGCAATAACATTAACATTAGGAACGTTCCACATACCACTACAACTAAATTTAAATACGCCAGTCAATTGGATTCGAATCTACGATTCTTAGATTCTAATGTATCTGGAACCGCTCAGTGATTGAAGCTTAAACATGAGAGGCTTATTACGGGATATCGAGGTTGTTAATAAAATATATGATGAAATAGCATAAATCTCGTAAATATTATAAATAGACTCGTGTCTTAGGAATGACCTCTCAATCAAAAATTTTAAAGTCGGCAAAATATGTCATACCATACAAAGAAAAAAAATAAGTTGTCTTAATAATTACGAATGGTTTTGGCTTCTGTCTCCGAAACCTAACGTAAGTTCGAATCGGCCATTCGACCTACCGATGTCGTGAACCATTCCTTATTGCAAGCTTTTAGTTGAAGTGTACAATGGAAGTGTTAGTCATTTTAATAGTAATGCCAGAAACTTATTATAAGCAAAGAAAAAAATTGAAAGTACAACCGTGTTCGGTATTTACAGGTAACATTATTTTTATAATGATATAAAAATATTCAGAGGTCACTAAAATGTAATATGGCAACACTATGTTTTATGATTTCATGAACGTCATCACTAGATTGTTTCGTATGAAAGATAAAAAAGTGACAAAAATATATAATAAATATAAAACTTCACAGTCTACAATAATGGCGCACTTAATATATAATTATATATAATTTAATATTTTTGGTAACTTTATGAAATATTGTATAGCACTACTGTATAGCCACTATTAGCAATTGAAGCTTAGCTAGCAACACTACAGGAACATTTTAACATACAAAACTATTTCGTAAAACAGGGTTATTAACAGTTATAGAAAGCTTGTTGCTCGGCTGGGGACGACCACGCCCTCAGAATAATAAAAAATAGCATCAAATGGCTGATGTATTTCGTCTGGTGAGTGTAGGAATCCGGAGACTATTATTACTGGTGACGAGGCATTCCATCTCAGTCGTCAAGAGTGAAAACATTTGCATTATGTTTTCATATCGAGGATGAAAGACCGGATAAACTCGTTGCTCGTTTTAAACAAGGAAAAAATACTTTACGCACATAACAGTTAGCAGTAGAGGCGTGATTGGTCCCAACAGTGGGCTTCCGTTACACGATGCAGACGGAGGGTGCATCCGCACAAAGGTACAGGAATATGTGGCCGGTGCTAAACATTAACGATTATAGTCACCAAGTCACTTCTAATTGTGAGCGTGGACCACTTTATGCAATACGTAGCTCGCTAGCCTCATTCTAAATTAGAAAACTTTAAGAAAATTATTGGATATTCGCATTAGAAGATATAGTTCTTCATATGAGGATAGAACTTTATGAGTAAATTGACTCACAGGTTAGTTGGTTAGTGACTCTGTTACTCCTAACGAGGGATTCCGTCGTATTCCTCAGCGTCAATGAAGTATTCTATGTAATGCAGGTAAGACTTAAAATCAAGTACTATGCATATAAGTTTGTAATTTATTTGTTCGTCGGGACCCTGTGACGAACAAATAAATTACAAACTTATTTTAGATTGTACAACAAAAGATGACTTTATCGCTACAGAGCGATCTCTTAAAGGCAACCTAGAAGTCCGTTCCCTAAACGGTTTTTAAAAATAAGGGGAGGGGTGTATGAATAAAAAGGAAAAATAAAATAAAATAATTAAATAAAAGAAACCAACACACATATGAATAGATAGGCAAATATTTCTAGGATAATACCGCAATTAGTATCCAGGGTAAGAGGCCGATGAAGGGGAATGGCTAAAGATTAGTAGAAAAATATGTTATGAAGTGCCAATAGCCTAATGTTTTGCGTACGTTCTGTGAAAAATAAGGTACGTAGGTTTGAATCCGCCATTAGACAATTGTCGTCAACCATTTCCTAGTACAAGCATTTATGTTTAGTTGGAGTGATTAAATGTTTTTATATAAAAATTAAATTAGTATTATTCATTAAAAAATTGTAAATCCAGGTTCTCTCGCATAAAACCGTCCCAACTAATTGTAAGAGCGCGTTATCGCGAGACAAACGCGTCGCTGCAACGCATAACCGTTAGCAATTTTTGGTTTCGAGAAATTAGCGCCTTTTTGCATTGTCCCGTCGCCGTGCGATGATAGCGACTGCTGCGCTATTGCCATGGCTATTTGTTCTTTGTTATTCCTTTTTGTACTTATATCGAGTTACGTAATTCGGCACGTATTCGAAAGGGAATATTTTTTATGGGGACGTTATTAATTAAGCGGTTCGTGGTAAAGTCGTCATTAAGTGTATTCGATTGTTTAATAATAATAAAGATAGAAATAAATATCATCCAATAATAATAATTTGTTCCTTCTTGGCACACACAAACAATACATAGCAAAACAAGCAATACAATTACAAAACAAACAAAGAAATAAAAAGGAAGACATATACCTAGTCAACGGAAAACATAGAATAACAAATGAGAGTTGCTGTGCGCCAAACAGGGTAAAGGATCTCCACTCAGGTACTGTTGTGATTTAATGTCACAACCCTGATCTTCCGTAAAACCATGTCCAACGCATGTTACCTTTTTGTTTTTAAAGAGTTCAGATATTATTCATTAGGAGTTATACTTCCTTTCTTCCTTAGGGTACCTTTCAACCATGTGTCTCTTAGCTAAAAAACTATTCTATCTCCAACAAAGCCCTAATGTGTGAGTAACCTTATTACGTGTTTTCCATTCGTATCTTGTTTCCTTTTAAGAAAACAAGTTCATAAGAGGTTTACAAATGAGTATTTACTTTATGGTACAGACTGGATAAGGGATCACAATGCCGATATTGTCTTCAGAGAATAAGACAGAAAGTCCGGTCACCAGTTGTAAGGTCTCCGATTTCTTTCACATTCTAGATAAAACATAGCAACCTATTAAGTCTGAGAAAGCGCGTTGAGCTAGTTTATAGTTACGGCATGGTTTTGCCACGTAGTATTTATGCCATAAAATGGATTTATATATATTTTATTTCATATTTCTATAGCAGTAATGCTTGTTATTTTTATTTTTAAAGGCTCATTTGCAGATACACAATACGGCGTATTTCAAATTACAAGAAAACTTCCATCTCAGACGAAAATTGGCCCCGCAGGTTTAAATGAGATGCCTCGAGGTTTACATTCTTTGAAATGTCCATAAGCATTGTACATTTTATTATTTTTTCATTTCGTTTTGACCGTTATTGTATTAATAGGAATTAAAATAAGACACACGCCTTGGATATGAAACATACAAAAAATAACAATAATACAATTTGTTTTAAAACAATAAAACGAAAATTAGGCTTGTGTTGAAACATGTAAACATTTCAAGATAAACTTTGCTTCCACTGGAGATTATACCCGATGGATGTTTATCGACTTGATGACACGACAATTTTATTTATTGCACTAAAAAAAAATATTATTTCAAATCAGATGTCGTATACAAATTAAAACAAGAAATAATTGATATATCCCGTGGATAAGTGTTTTAATTAGAAACGAAACAAAAGGCAACATAATACGTTTCTCTAATCAGGTAATTACAAGTGTTTAGGGCTCATGAAATTTTGAGTGCATAGATCATGGTGGTTCAGTGTCGAAGTGCTCGTTTTTAATTCACGGTACGCGAACTAATCGAGTTCAATCCCCGGTACCGCACCGACGTACATTGTTTATGACAATTTTAAATGATTAACCACGAGCTCGGGGCGTTGAAGGAAAACTTTCTAAAGAAACGTGCATATAAGAAAGTAATAAAAACGTTTCGAAGGCATGAAAGACGCCCGTATACACTAACCTTTAACAATTAAAGCTTTTAAAGAATCGTGGGAACAAATCCCAATATTAACTTGTAACAAATTAATTAATCTCTTCATTGTCAAAGCGATATGAGTTAGCGATCTCCAAGAAAAGAGTCCTTCGTCTAGGCCGACAGTGCAGCTGCGACTCCTCTGGTATTGTGGATGTCCATGGGCGCGGTAATCACTTACCATCATGAGAGTTGCTTGCTCTTTGCCAGTATATTCTATGAAAAAGAAACAGTGTACAATGTTTCGTATTGTGATTCGGATACGGAAACCCTTATCACTGATGCCGAGGCACAACTTGATGACCTTATGATGAATGTATCTGTATTGTGAATGTATACCTTGGGCCGTAGGAATCATTAACCATTTATATATATTTTTTAAATAAAATACGTGGCAAACGAACATGCGGCCCACCCGATAGTAAGTGATCACTGCTGTGTGCATGAACATACGATTGCGTTGCCGATCTTTATGGAAGGTGTAGGCTTTTACTCTCTAAGGTCCCTAAGTCGTAATGGTTCGGAAACATATTCGTTCGTATGAACCATATTCCTTAGCCACTCTCGATACATTTGAAAAACGTCGAGATCATCTCGCTAATTGGTAAAATTCAGGTATCAATCCGTTCGAATTTCAAACGGGTCGTACCCGCGCACTTCGGACGTGGATTAATAAAGTTAAGAAGCGTCGTATCAAACAACCGCCCGAGCGATCTGTCTGTCTGTTTAATTAACATTCCCGCACACCTCGGTGTCAAGGCGCTGGAATTAAACCGATATCACTCGAGCACTTATTGACAGCCGCTTTCGCGTTGCAGGGATGTCAACTTAATCTTATTATATTTTTTATAATCAAACCTTATGTTCGTATGGAGATGATGCTTCAAACAGATTCATGCACTAATTCCGCATCGAGACCTCGAAGGCTTTTCGTATTATGAGTCAGAAGTATTTTATTGCGTGTTGCCAGTGTTGACCTACGTATCTGAGAGGTGGTCCTTCACCGCTGGCGTTACGAGGAAGCTCGAAGTCACTCAGTGAGTTATTGCTCGGTGTTTCTTCGCGTGATCAAATAAAAGACGTGGATATCCGCAGGAGAACTAAGGTAATCGAAATAGAACACAGGATCAGTAAACTGTTTTCTCTCTTATTTATTTCTCAGACATGATTTCCTCGCAGTGATCCCTTCACATGCTCCACGTGTGTTAATGATAGATCAAAAATTAAAATTGCAATTAATAATTCAATTGGTTAATAACGAGGTGGCTCAGGTGGCCATATTGCTCATATTACTTATAACAAATGGGGAAGAAGGTTCTTAAGCAAACCTTAGAACAGCAGTCGTTAGTGTACGACGACCGTCCACTAGATGGAGCAGGATGAATGAGTCAGCTAAACCGAGGTAGGACCACACCCTCACGGAACACCAGCGTTATATAGCAGCATCATATTGCTCTATTTCAGAGCTTCGGAGACCTTTATTACTGGTGACGAGGCATTTCACTCAGTCCTCAAGGGTGACAAAGCATCTGCATTATGATTCCTTGTCAAGGATGAATGTAGATGTCATGGTCCGCAGGAATCACTTGCCATCAGGTGAACTGTGTGCTTGTTTGTTACTCTGAATGTAATAAAAATGGATGGTGCTTTGTAGCAAACTGTTAAGGTCAAAGTTCAACAGTGGACTACGGATAGGACTGGAATAGTCTGCCCACGTCTGTCTTTCCCTCCGATTACAATGTGGGTGTTTTCAAGAGTAGAGTGAATAGGCATTTACTGAGCTAGTGCGCCTTACCATCCAGGACTGCATTTCCACTTAACATCAGGTGGGATCGTGTCAGGCACTAGCTTAAAAAGTATATAAAAAAACAGGCTCTGATGGTGACGATGATGAAATTACTTGGTATCGACTCCGGAGTTTTAAATTTAGTTAGACCTACCAACTAAGAACATATAAAACACGTTTACTTCATTTTAATTTAGTAACAACATATATAAATTCGCTAGAGTTAATAATTACAAAATTGGATTTAAATATATAAGCAAGAACTAAATTAGCATTAAATACTGTCATGCCAACGTTTATATATATTTGTTTATATATGTTTAAATAATTAAAACTGATTGAACTTAATAAAATATACTACTTATAATCCTTACGCGAAATTTTCTGCCACGCATAACTACTCTGTGGAATCAACTGTCACCAGCGACCTTCAAGAAAAGGTGTAGCCTCTCTTAAAGGCCGGCAGCGCATCTGGTGTTGCAGCTGTCCATGGGCGGCGGTGATCACTTACCATTAGGTGAGTGGCTTGCTCGTTTGCCACCTGTTAAAAGAAAAAGACCGATCCCAAGTATTAATGGGAAAATGCTTTAGAAGTTTTTATTAAAAGAGATTTCAGTTTAAAATATACTTTAAAATTTAGTTAAAAATATATTTTAAAATGTTTACTCTAAGTGTTTGTGTATTTGCAAAGCAGCCGGCACAGCCCGTGTTTAGTCGCAAGACGAGCGTTCGACAGCCCCCGTTACCGAATCGGCACCGGAATTCACTACATTAATGTGCGTACGACCAACAACGGTGCCGCTATATTCGTTTCAAGTGAAGCGGGAGGGGTCGCGTGGCTTTGTATCACAGTACCCGGATTTCCAATAATTTTAAGGTTAGGATCTTTTGGTCCGTTTGTCCCGATTATCGATATCCACAGCTCCGTCCTTTTCTCCGTTCCTTTTTACGGAAGGGCGCATCGCATGGTGGGCTTTTGGTGAAAAACTGGTTCATGCGAAAATGGGCATGCTGTTGCACATAAAATATTTACTATACTGCATGTCCAAGGTACCTGCATAAATAGGATATCGGTTGAAAAATTACATTTGTGTACACATTATATATATATATATATTATATTTATGTATATATAAATATTTATGGATAACAAATTTGAATGGGTCGGACCGGGAAAGGGCCATGGTCTCACAGAATATTAGCGCAAAATAGCAGCATGTTACTTGTTAGGTGTTGATCCGGACTGGTGACGGCGAATTCAATCTTAGTTCTCGGTGTTATCGTATTCACGTATCTGTTATGTATTGAATAACACCGAGTATATGTTTATTTGTTATGCCTTGAGTATGATTGTGAGCGTCATGGGCCGCAGGTAATTATCGTCAGAGTATATCATATATCATGTGTTGTACCTTGTTTGTAGCCTTCAATTAAATAAAACAAAAAACATAATCTCACGGAATTTTTAACTTTCTAACATTTTTTAATGAAAGATCGCACCTGTTATAGTCGAATGTTTTCGATCTCTTGTCTGTATTAATGCGGCCAATTTGTAAGAGGGCGCGGTGTGCTCATTAATCGAGCGAAGCGGGTAGCGGGTCGGGTAGCGGGGCGGGCGGCAGGGCGGGCTGCGTACACGTTTGTCTGTTCATTTTCAACGCTAATTTGACTTTAATTAAACAACGAATCGAGAGTTTGTTAAGATCTGTTAGAGAATTAACGACACCTATTTCGCATGCGCCTTCTCACCGCTTAACGCTCGTTTACTCATTTGGACAATATGCTCGGAAAGAATTACAACTCAATTATATTAAAGTGTTAGAAATATAAATTGAAAGCATTTTTGTTTTTATAAGATCTTTAATCATTTATCTAGAACTATATGCTATTTTGCAAATTAACTTGAAATCTTTTTAAGTATTTCAAGAGTAAAAGTCGTTTTATTATGAACAACAGCAATTGCTCTCTAATTTAAGGTAAGGTAATAATTATAACATATGAAAACTTAATTTTAAAATTAAGTTTTAGGGGCAGCATATCAAATACTGACAGCAGTTTTTTTAATCTGAATCGCGATCCCTAAACCCCATCCCCTTATAAAGGTCATGTCTAATGCCCTGTTTAATATTTAATAGATAAATTAAGTCTTTTGATACGTTATAAGGCACAATATATATTATATTCTCAAAGTGGTAGAGTCACACTACAGTTAGTTTCTAGTAGCTGCTCGTGTGTTGAATGCACTACACACACTTCCGGGTATTCAATTACGGTTAACAAGGTATTCCGTTTCAGTCCGCGGCGGCAACGGATGTGCAACTTGAATGTTTGTTGAGGGAAGATGTAGATATCACGAACCGTAGGTACCGTATCATCTATTATATACTTATATTTATTATTGTTATTATCATCATCTGATTTGTTTGTCGAAATAAAATTTGAAGTTGAATATTTTTTTTTCCTATTTTTTTTAAGGAATATTATAAAGGAATAAAACACGAAGAAATAGATTTCATTAGCGAATGTTACGAGACAGTTTTACTATACATATTAATAAATAAAATTAAATCAATTTACTTATAAGAAGTTTTAAATAATAATCACGATGATGAGCTTAAGGAGTATTGGAGTTTCTTAAAACTAAAGTAAAGAAAAAGTATTTTTGTTTATGACTATTTGACAGCAAAGTAGTGGTTAGAGTGTCTGTTTACGGCGTAGCGGATCCTTGGTTTGATTCCGGCCGAGAAAAAATATTTGTGTATCACAAATTATTCCTTTTCGAATGTGGACGCTGGCGCGTGCCCGTGTCTTCGACTACGCATCTGGTCCTTCCTCTGATCTTATGCACATCGGACTAGAGATGAGTTAGTGTTTCAATGTTTGCGCAAATGTTTACGACACTATAATTAAATATTCAGAGCAGTTGTTGTCGTCTGGTAATAAACTGAAGATATCACCGTGCTCGAAATCCAGACTTCATTGTATTTTAAAATTATTTGATTGTAGGACCATTGTAATCCAGTGCCGATTGTAAAATTATATTTTTTTTGATTTCGATCAATTCATTTATTAATATCTAAATATATAGATGTTACAAAGTAAATAAGTACTCGAATAACGGACAAATCTAACTTATTTTAATCTGTTCAAAGGACGATAAGGACTACGAAGACAAAAGCGAGTTCTGATAGGACCAAACTTCGAAATGGAACGGTAACAAGAGAAAACTCGTTTATCCACCTCAATACAAGGCGAGGTGATAGCATCTAAATGCCATCAGCGATCTCATAATAAAAGGACCCAAATGCCAATCCACACGGATGAAAAGCGACTGAATGCGGCATGGGGGAATCGGTTTTCGATTTCGGTAATTTTTAAATTTATATTCATTGAAGATTATTAAGTTGGTTATTTTTTTCAATTAAGATTTACTTTTATCGACGAATGTCGCCATGTTTAAGACAGTAGTAAATAGAAGAATTGTTGTTATTTTAAAACAAGCCTGATATCTGTTCAGTAATATACCTATATCGGGAAAGTGTATTTGTATGATGATTTTTTGTGTTTACGTTTATACTGAACATTGTATTAAACTAGATCCATCTATCATCACGTGTATTTTAATCTTTTTTATCCCTTTTGAGTGCTTTACAGAATTCACGGTCACGTGGACCACTGGGGTGTTTGACATCCCAATGTTATATTTAACCCGAGCAGTGTTTTTAGAATTTTAATTTTATTATCAGCATTCATATGCTATAGATCATGTACTATTTTGAATAGCGTTACAATATGGTAATGACCTTTTGGTCCACTTCAGACTACGTCGATATCTTCTGATTATTACCAGATGACATAAACTGAGCAGAATATATTATAGTGCCGTAAGTATTGCATATGCCCTTTACGTAATGCATATGCTATAAGATCGGAGGAAGGTTCAGATGCAGTGTCAAAAAACTGGCCAGAATCGAACCTTGTCCCCGGACACCTAGCAGGTATGCTAACGGCTGCGTCACATGGACGTTCATAAATGAAATATCATAAGTAAATGATATTTCTGATCCGTTCATTTTTTCGATGGTCTTATATACAGATATTATGAGTAAATTAGAAGACATATCTAGTTAATTTAATATACCTTAACCCATTATTTAACACAATATCGAGTGGTACTGCTAATCGAGCTGCGATATGCGAGAATAACAAAGAGATCTCTGGATACAATCCAACGACAGACGTTAATATTGGGGCAGAGCAGCGTATTTTAGACCTGGCATTGTAAATGTAAATATTAGTATAGATTAGTAATTAAATTATTATTTACAAGCATCTGACCGCGACTTCGTCTGCGTGTACTTCTGTATTGGGTCCGGAGAGAAATAAAAAATGTATGAGACTACATTGTATGGTTTATTTTTTTCAGCCAGTATATATAAGTTTTAGGCACTCCAGTTAATAAACTATCTCGGTGCCAAATTTTAATTAAATCTGTTATTGAGTAACAAACATCCAAACACACCAACTTTCATTTACCGGAGTTAAAAGCTTTCTATGTCCTAACTTCTTTCAAATCTGTTCAGATGTTTTTGAGTCACAAACATTCAAACAAACAAACTTTCACACTTATAATAATAGTAGGATTTATTTATAAAACTAATAACTAGTTATGGTTAAAATTAAAGTCTATGTTAGTATTTAATATCTAAAAAGGAAGTCCATATCAGTGAATTATAATATCCTTCAGGGATTTCTCCAAAAATTCTGTCACCCAGCAATGATCATCAGTTGGATGCTCAATCAAGCTATGAGAATTTTATCACGCTAATCAAAATTTAAAACTCTTCAAACGTAAAACTAACTTCTGGTTCGCAAACAAACTAAACGACCGTCACGAACATTCTCTTCAATCTGGGTTGTATTTCGTAGACGCTATAGCCTTTTATTGATAATTTGTTATCTAATACAGGTTGTTCATCTACCTGGAGCACAAGTTCTTCTACGAAATTTCTCAGTCGCTTCTTACCATGTAACGTAAGTTGACGAACGATCTATGCTATATAAGAATCTATTCTTTTTATTTCTTATATTTTACTTTCACCATCACAACCTATCAATAGTCGATTGCAAAATCGGCGTCCTCTACAAAAGGTATGGAGAAGTTTTGTAGTAAAATTTCTTTATATAACTTCATATAATAGAAATAGTCGGCTGCTCAATAAAGGGCCTTCTCCACAGAAGTTATGTAGAAGCAGTTTTGTATTCAAGTTATTTTATAAAATATCATATTATAACGTAAATATTCGACCACCGAACATAGGCCACCTCCGCGGTTAGCACGATCCTTTATTTTTTCACGAATTTACTTTGTTTAATCATAATTATCATACTGATAAAATACTCAGATATCTCCTTTTGCCCTCTTCGATTCCAGGTGGGCTTATAGTCTTGGAATCGAGTTAATAGGGCTCACGTACCATTAACTCGCAACCCGGGGAGTTTTGGGAACAAATTCGATTCGCCAGGAAACTTCCTGAACAATACACCTTGTTTGTTAACAGGGACAGTTATCTTGAGTGGATCGATTGTTCCCGAGATGTCGAACATGGTGCGTAGGCTTGCTCTTTTCATATACAAATAGAAGTCTATTATTTTGAAATTCATTCAAAAGAAATTATTTACAAGACTTAGGTTATATTATTACGTCAAAAAAAAATGTCTTTTACAAGAATCTTACACCGGCCAGTGTGCCTAACGAGATAGAAAGCTCAAGTTTATGGCTCTCAAGGCTTAGGAGTGTAGAACCTTGTGGAAATCTAACCATTACAATGCCAATAGTCTAATGGTTAAGGGTACGGTTCGCGAAGCTAAATATCGTGGGTTCGAATGAACCTGTCCTTGTGAACCTAGTATAAACTTTTTTGGCTTAGTAGGTTAATGGAAGTGTTAGCAATACTAACATTGCTTGAGAGCATTAATAACACTTCCTTTTTATTAATTTAAGTGGATGTGGAACTGAGTTCATTGGTTGATTAAGACGAGCTCAAATCAAATGGCTATATAAATATATAAAATAAACATATAAATATATATAGGAAATAAAGTTTCTTGTATTTACTATTTCTCAATCGGTAGATAGATTTTACTTGACATATATATATACGCAATACCGCAACATAAATGGCCGGTTTGATTAGGAAAAGAGCATTCACTCACGGAATACTAGCGTAAAGTAGCATAACGTTGCTGTATTACGTATGGCGAGGGAACCGGAAACCCTGTGGACTGAAATGTCATTTCACTTTAGTCATCACTGGTGACAATGAGTACGCATTTTGAATGTTTATTGAGAACTGATGTGGATATCATCAGCCGCAGTCGATAGAAACCTTGAGTTAAACGGAGAGCCCGTTTGTGTCCCATAATCACTATTAATGTAGATATGTCGCGGAACAATAAAAAGAAATGAGAGTTATCAATATAGTATATGTATGTTCTATTTGTTTGTTTTGACATAGTTCTGTAGGTTGTATCGTGAAATCACCAAACGTCCCCAATGGAAGATCGGCTCTGGTTGCTCATAGCCAACAGATACTGAGTAGAGACCGATTCCTGACAACTAACATTTAATTTTACTTAATTTTTTTAAAAGTTATATTATTATATGCCGTTACCACATTGCTCTCCACAATCTACTGACAAATTGCTCTGAATTTCTGACAAATAGCTCTCAATTTCTTTGGACAGATTATGCGGTCTTCAAAGCACTGTTTGGGGAAGTAGATTATTTTAGGCAAAATGGACGGCAGACGTGGCCCGGGGAGGGCGCCTACAAGATGGTCAGTAAAGAAGGTGGGATGCATCGTGCGGTCCTCCCTGTATATGACCGCACTCAATGGAGACTGTTTGTGGTCGCATTGAAGGAACGAGGAAGAAGAAGAAGAATTGTATACAATAGTGTTAATTTTCTTACGAATAAATACATTCTTTCTTTCTTAATATTATAAAAAATGTTGTCCTGAGCCATCTGCATTCTTAAAGGACATGGGCCACTCTCCATACATTGCACGGCCCACTAAACCAAGTTCAAGGACAGTAATGAAATTAAGTTTAAATAACAGACTATATATCCCTTTTATTATAAACAAATTAAAATAAATATTGTTCATGGGGATACAGAGATATTTAAAAAATAAGATAAGAATTTTAGGTTATATCATATGATTTTGCTGTCAATACACTGACACTTTAATATCATCATCAGCTTAAATATTATTTATATTACTATACTTTATGACACAGACCTAATTCAATGAAATCGAAGATTTTGATGACAAGTATGTAAAAAGGAAATGATTTTTGTTTCATTAATGTCCTTGAGAGCACGAGTAGCTGGGCCGAAAATGGCTCATGTCCTTTATGACAACCTTGTATAAGTCAGGCGTCATTGCATATTATTTTATTTATGGCTGATTAACCCGATAGCTTCACAGGGTTGAAAGGTGGCCGAGCGATTAGGACACTCAGCCGATACCTTTATTAATGGATAACCAGCACACGGGTTCCCGAGAGGGAGCTTCGGCTTGGACCGTTACCCTGGGCGCGAAAGCATATGACTAGTGGATGTCCGAGAGGGCCGAACATCAGTTCGGTCAATACATACTATAACATATTCATATTATAATTCTGACAACCACTGAATGTATTCGGAGATGTTTTTTTATTAAATGAAGTTGTTTTTCTAGAACCTTCTTCCTATTAGTTATTGCCATTTCAATTATCGGTCTCGTGCCAAAAAATTAGTTAACTGTAATAGATTTTTTTTGTGCACAATGAATGTATTGTTAATAATTATTCTTAATAAATAATAGGGAATATTAATAACAACCCATTTCAATAATACGCCAGTGTGTCAGTGTAATCGTCTTGTGTACTTAAACAATGCAGTTAAATGTTTGCGTAGGAGGCAACTTTAAGTTGGCCGTGAATTATGGTTCAAGTTGGAGTCTTCATATTGTTTACCTTGTCGAGTGCCCGTTTACCAATGCTAAGTGATTAAGAATGCTAGTGCAAGTATATGGATAGGGGTGCAATGGAGTCGGCGTAGTTCTTTAATTATATTTATTAAAATAAAAATTAAATAAGTTCGAAATGTGTCAAAAATATTTTCTTACTCATAGTTCGTTCACGATGTTTAAAAATTTATAGATAACTTTTAATTGAATTATCTTAATTTTCTTAATTTTTTTTATGAATTGTTACAATTTGATGAATATCCATCAAGCTAAAACTTGTAAAGGTATTAAGTTAATATTAATATTAACCTAACAGATGATTTGATTTATTTTATTTTCCTTTTAGCGAATATTTTTATTTCTTTATTTAAACTTTACTGGTCACACCTTACAAAAAGCGATATAATGGGTGGACTTAATGCCTTAAGGTATTCTCCAGTCAACCCGTGGCGTGAAGAGACTTTGGGTGTAGTGCTTACATTGTAAATGAGAGAAAAAAAATCTTATAACTTAATTTTTTTAATTTAAAATATAAATATATATACAATTACACAAAACATTTCAAGATATAAAAGGTAGACATTTTAAATGATATAAGTCAAAAATAACAACATAATATACTAACTATAAGTAGGAAAATAAAACAAAACAAACCACTCTACGTATTGCCCGTCAGGGCGTCTGTTCCGAACTACAGAAGATACAGTTCTCTACTCAAATTCCAAGTTAAACTGAAGTAAGTTACGATCGCCGATCGCCTTTGTCGTTCTAAGCTGGAAGGCAATTATCATTAATTATTATTAAATGTGACAACCCCCTGATAAACGGGCGGTGATAACTTGGGCAAATAACTCAAGAGGGCCCCGTCGGCCTCGAACACTCCGATGCCTTTTGATTCGGTATTGGGTATGATTTGTTATCGATCCTCGCGCTTATTGAGATTGTATTTTGATAATTTAATTTTATAACCTTTAAAGTTATTTATTGCGTAATAAAATAACTCTTGTACGCTATGGGGAATAAGCGATCGTTTAAATTATTTTTATTATAAAAATAATTTCACTTAATTGTTCTATTACGTAATTCATATATTTTATCTTTATGTGTCATCATGATTTTTATCAGCATCATCAGCAGCACAATGTTATCCCACTGCTGGACAAAGGCCTTTACATTAGAGGGCCAAGGACCTCAGGAGAGAATACGTATCTGCATTTTGAATCCGCAGTTATCACTTGCGTTAAACATATCCACCATCGTGGGGACAAGGATCAGTTATTGTCGGTCTCGTACCAATTAAAATCCCATGATTTACCATCTTCGCCACATACAGTAGGGCAAGGGGAATGCTCTCGCAGCGCCCGTGAACCCATCAGCGCCGGCCTACAATCAGGAGCCTCGTCTTAAGTGAGGAATCATTTACTTTTCCTTCTCCACTCCAACGTATATCACCGAGATTGCTATTTAGAGGCTACAAGAACCAGGAAAGTAAGAACTACACCAGCTACCCCCACCGCAGGGAGATGATTACATAATATAATGGAGGACAAACGACCATATAGTTCACATGTTTGTCTTTGTTTCTGTTCTTGACATACATCCATCTGCTAAATAGTTTCAGGATACGATGTGAACTCAGCAGTGAGACTGAGATGGAATGTCTCGTTACCTGTAATTGGGTTCTAAAATCCCTACTGCAGTATTATGCTATTAGAAGTTGGTATTCTGTGAGGGCGTTCCTAAACCATTGCGGAATATTCAAAAAATTGAACTTTACTGACGCCTTCTTGTAAATGGAATTACCGACAGCGAAGTGCTTGTAAAAACAACAAAGATGGTAATTGAAATTAATAGTTGTGAATAAGTTATATTGTTATATATACATATAGATTGAGTATAGATGCAGGGTCAAGCCTTTGGACTGAGATGGAATCCCTGATTTGGAGATTAAGGGATCTCTGTAAGGGCTAGCCTACCCGGTTGTGTCTACCCATTCATGTTGCATGGAACTAGATCAAGTCTAATTCTATCACTGTTAATAAATTTAGTACGGCAACACTGAATAGATATTTATTTCATAAATTTGAAAATAACATAACAATAAGCAAAATCAAAACATTTAGCAAATGCGACTATTTACCAACATGCATATTAATAATTTAGGATATTTATAAACGCATTTTGTCCATCATTTAATTTTATTACACGGCGGGAAAGCGATATTTTCATTACAATTAATAGTTCATACAAATAAATCGCAACCCGTTCCGGCCATTTGTAACCGAAGCGCTTATCTATCACACCTTTATCCCGACGTAATCATAATAAATAACTGATAACGTTCAGGTAAATATTCGTGTATTAGCTAAGGGCTAACGTCACTCGCGTTGAGTTACAACGTCGGCCCAACGTTGGGGGATACGGTCGCCATTATCATTAATTTAAAATATTATTTACCGTTTGCGGTTTTTCGTCGAGGCGTCGAAAGGCTTAGATAGGATAATCATGAGGTAATTATTAATGGTGTCTTTGAAATGGCGCAAGGTTGATCTCTTGTAGGCCTCCGTTTTATAGGATACATTTTGGAGAGTATGCACAGGAGTTACATAATATAATTTGCCCAACATCGGACATCAACGTACGGCGCTCTTCCATCCTTTCATTGTGGACATTCCACGTCTCCGAAAGAAGCAATATGCTTCGTAATTTTTAATGCGAACAGCGAAGGATTGTAATAATTTGCATGCAGCAGTCTTTCTGTCCGAGTATAATGTGTGCGTCTTCAAGAGAAGTGTGAATAGGCATTTGCTAAGATATTATGCTCTGTCATCAAGATCTATTACCACCACAATTAGCAGATATAGTAGACAAGCCCTAGCTTATACATATATCTTGTATAATTGGAAATAATTTTATTTTAGGGCGATGTCGTATAAAGATGCGTATTAGTACGAGGCGATGTTAGTATTGCTTGCGATACTCTCCCATATTTCGGGTAAATCTTGATATTCTAGATAGAATTTATAATCTTGAGATGCTAAATGCATCGCAGGAAAGTCGGTAAACCACTTTTCGTACTATTTTTTTATTATATTGAGAGTATCAAACGAGCACACAGTTCACTTGATGGCAAGTGATTCCTGCGGCACATGACATCTACATTCATCCTTGCAAAGGAATCATAATGCAGATGATTGCCACCCTTTAGGACTGAGATGTAATCTCCTCGTCACCAGTAATAAAGGTCTACTTCTCCTTTTATTCTTCTTAATAATTACATTCTGATGGGTCCCAAGGTATGCAGAGCTCACTGTCCTACCATATTGGACCTCAACTTTCATTGTTTACAATTTGTGTGAAGCTGTTGATCCTGGTGTATTGGGGATATAGTGTCAGTTAAGAATGGTGGGTTAACGTGATAAAAAACACAGATGAATTAAAAATATAACAATTTAACTTTCTTCAAATTAACTCAGAACATTTATATTGATTTTTATAAAAGATCATGAGCGTAACGTTTTTAATTACTTAGTTGTAGGTATTTATTTTATTTTTAGCTAGTGAGTTATATTTGTTTTAAGCACATTATATTTATTAGACGTTCAAATTTCTCTTCATTTATATTATTAAGGGGTGGCAAACAAGTGCGAGGTATGACATGGGATCCTTGGACCAGTAAAATCGATAGTTCTCCTTCCTACCTTTAATGATATCTTTTTAATCTGTATATATTTCTCCCCTGTAGGCCATTAGCACATACACCGAGTGCGTTACTTAAATCTTCTACGAGATAAAGTCAAATTTAACATAACATTTCACAGTGCACAGTTCCCCTGACTCCTCGGAGAGCTTTAGTGCCTCCATGCCGACGATCTCGTTAAGGGTAAGATGACACCAAATTGCCCTAATTATGCCCAGTTAAAGGGGAACACTCCGCGCTGTTTTCGTCAAATTTACAGGGCGCTCGTGTTTCATTGTTTATTAAAGTTTTTTTATGGTTATTGTTATTGGTTGGGGAGGTTTAATTGCTGCTGGGTTAGCGTGACTAACAGGATTTACTGTATAACAAGCTGTGTGCAACCTTGGTGATATACTTTCAAGTGCAACTTAAAGTAAAAATAACTTTAGACGAAAACTAGAAATATGTATAGACAGAAATTATTTTCATGATTTTTTAACAATAATAAAGCCGCATTTATAAGTGCAATGCGATTGAATCGTCACGTCCGGGGATGGCATACGCCTTTTACAGGATACCGGCGTGAAATAGCATTATAATGCTGCTGTGTTCCGTATGGACACCAATTACTGATACAGGGACAGTCTATCACAGTGCGTTAGTTGTATGCATGTTTGTAAATCCTAATATTATAAAACTATCAGCATAATCAGCCCTCACTACATAGTGAGTACAGGAGATAGGCTTCTTCCAAATGGGCGCCATTTTTTCGCATTCAACAGGAATAAATATTAAATTTTTTTTACAATACTATGGGTGTATAACTCACAGCTCACCTGACAGCATTCCATTTTGCATTTCCATTTTTTTTATTATTATTATTACATTGAGGGTAACAAACGAGCACACAGTTCACCTGATGGTAAGTGATTCCTTCGGTCCATGACATCTACATTCATACTTGACAAGGAATCATAATGAAGATGCGTTATTACCCTTGAAGACTGAGATAGAATGCCTCGTCACCCGTAATGTAGGTCTCCGGATCCCTGCACTCATCAGATATAAAATTGCGGCATTATACTGATATTTTGCGCTGGTATTCATAGTGGTCATACCTTATTATATTAAGCTGCGACTAAAAGCGCACGAGTTCCGGTCGCGTGTTAGTGTTGCCCCTCATCTCCACATGTTCAACGGGCCGTACCGGATGCCGGGCGACGGCGTCGAAACAATTCCATCACTTTTGACGAGCCGTCGAGTCATAAATAAGGACGAGTCTAAACGCATGACTGGAACATCGGATAGATACCTCAGTATATCGTCTTAATTTTATTATAATGTACTCGTACTTTGGACACGGACGACGAGAGAGATTAGATAGAACATTTATTTTCCTCATTAATATGATAGTATTGTTTTTTTTCTGTAGTAGAGCTACAACATGTAAAGAACACCTTCACAGAGTACCAGCTTAAACAAGCACTACAACGTCTGGTGAGTGCAATCCGGAGACCCTAATTACTGGTGACGAGCAACGGATTCCACCTCAGGCATCAGGGGGAAAAGGCATCTGCATTATGATTGCTCGTCGAGGATGAATGTGGTTGTCATACGCCGGTGGGACCACGTGCGTGAATTGTGAGCTCTTTTCTGACCAACAACTAAGGTGAGAAGACAAAGAAAAGTCGATAAGTCAACTCACTGCACATCACGGTCGCCAAAGCTGTGCCCTACGATCGGACAAAAAACAAATGCGATTTATTGAGTTTTAATCATCTCTAAATTTTGTACAAACCTTCATCAACACATCATAATCACAGCCTATACACAGTCCGCTGATGAACGCAGACCTCCCCCATAGACTGCCATGAAGCATGATCCAGAACCACCTGCTTCCATCGACTTACCGCAAACTTGCATAGTACGCCAACCATTTTTGGAGGTTTAAAAAACTACACCCAGGCTTTTATTTATTGTATTATTATCAATTCTTAAGACGTCACCAAATTTTCAGATTATACAGACGTCTGGAAGTGGGGGAACATTTAGGTGAAAGATTCCATTACATTCACGAGTTGTGATTATGATGATCCTGGTTGATTTGCAACACGGCGATATCTTTTGGTTATTTCTAGATGACATTAACT
Organism: Teinopalpus imperialis; assembly: GCA_029286865.1. NCBI lineage: Eukaryota > Metazoa > Arthropoda > Insecta > Lepidoptera > Papilionidae > Teinopalpus > Teinopalpus imperialis. The sequence continues at coordinate 1,608,899 of JAGSMU010000045.1, read as the reverse complement.
GCGCAAAATAGTTCATGGTGACGTAAATGTGGGCGCTCACTAATCCCCTGCCCTTATTCTGTTTTTTTACTAGGCTACTGCTACTGTTTTTTAAATACGGAAGAGGCAAACCGCTTCGTGCGTGATGGAGGAATGTCTACAAAATAAGGCTGAAACTGCTCGCCGCGTTATGCAAAACCTCCGCACACTCAGCGAAATGTAACCGATAAAAACCGAGAGGCAGGCCACTCGTCTGCGTCTGCGTGTTCGAGGCTCAGAAGATTTGCCTCCACGAGTGAGTCGCTGCCTATGATCCTGTTCGCTCGGCGCTCCAACGGAGATGGGAACAGTATTCCATGCAAGAGCGAACTTGAGCTCTGTAAAGATTTAAGAGCTGCTCCGAGGTGAAGTAATGCATGTGCAATAAGATTGGAGGGAGATGCAGCATCAGGCCTGCCGTGCATGGTCCCATACGTACAACACACGCAGACACGAAAACCAACTATTTGTGTGCACAAATATTGTTCTGTGGCTCTGGTGAACCGAGGAATCCTGATTTAATTTAAATCCATTTCATTCAGATTATTATAAGAAAAAGCTTTTTTGTCCGAGGACGTCAATTGGTCTGTATGTTGAGGTGTTTAACAACGATATCTATCTAAAAATTCTAAAAATCCAGCTATTTTTGTATGTTACGTTACTATTGTTGTTTGTTTATAATTATTAATATTTAGTAGACGGAGTGCGACCTGAGCAGGTTTGCAGGAAGTCGACCTTTCCACGTAGCTCACGATCGTCTGTAGCAAGCTAAGTGGGAGGTCTGTGTTTAGCAGTGGACTGGAGTGTGGTGGAGGTGATAAACGAATACAAAACTAAACAAAGACATTAAAGTATGAGTCATCACTCTTTTTATATTTTTTATTTATATATTTTTATTACTCATGACCGATGAGCGTAAACTGCACATTACTTGAAAATTTTCCATTTTTTTTACCATTTCAATTATTTATTACAATCAATTATAATACATTTTTTTTGACATTCGACAATTATTGTCCGCCAATAAACCGTTCTCTTTTATTTTGAAACATTAATAAGCCTTGCATTTTTAAATAAACGTCGTATTAAAAATTGAAAAGGAAATCCTTAATAATATAAGCTTAAAACCCAAATCTAGTTAACATAACGGCACCCGAATAGTCGTCGATAGCCAAATAGCGAAACCCTCAATCATACGTTGGGCAATAAACAAATTCGCTTGTAGCCCATTCGCTCCACCTGGCCGCACAGACTCATAAATAGCGGGCAAGAAAAGCAAAACGTATGTGCCCTATCGGCGGCAAAGCCCCGTACAAATCTGGCCAGCGGATAGCGGGCCTGATCGACAAATCCCGCAGATTACTCGCTGATACAGGGGCATGTTTATGAGACAGTCGCCGGACTACGCCGGACTCTATCCAGCGTGCTAGGGTTGTCGATTATAGAAATTAATGATACAATTTAAATTTAACCTCATATATAATATCAAAATAGAATTTTAAAATTTTTAACACGTCAAATACGTCCCAACCTATGCAGATCGTAAATCAAAATTGAAAACTTAGCACGAAACTTAGCAGATGCGTTAATTGGTTTTATTTTCACATAAAGTAAATCATCTTCCAAGCATTTATACCACGCATGTAAAATGGGGAAGAAAGGGTACATGAGTGGCAACCTCGGACAAGCAGTGGTAGTGTAAGAGGAATATTGTTTATATATGCGCTAAGGTAATCGACATAGTTCAAAGAATAAACTGGTCATATGACTCGTGGAACCCAAAGGGTCTCGACTGGCAACTTCATATTGGCCTACTATAGCCGTAGGACGTAGGTCGACCCCCCACTAGATGGAGCGACGACCTACGCTAGACTGCTGGAAGTCGATGGACGCAGGTGGCTTGGGATCGTGTTTCGTGCCAATCTATGCGGGAGGTCTGTCTCAGCAGTGACTATAGTTCGAGATGGTGATGTTAATTTAGTATATTAAGAAACAATTTATTATTTTGCGTTTATAATTGTTCAATTGGCAAATCTAAAAGACACATTGGAATCTTATTATAGACAAAATTGACAGATCATTTTTGAATGGATTCAAATGAAGATCGAGTTTATCTCAATACAGCATTGAAAACCATATCTAAAGTATATCAGCCATTGTATAGATTAGCGTGCACAAATACACAGACAAAGGCCTTTTAAGATTTAATTATATGTATATAAGATACATTCATGGATCCGTAGAAGAAGTTAGTTAACCGTCATAATCTGGCAAGCTGAAGTGGTAATGTCCATATAGCTCGTAAAACCGATGGAGATAAAGGTTCTAGAGTGGCAGTCACGTATTGGACGTCACACGACCCCGACCAGAGGGAGTGAACCCATGAAAGTCTGCGAGAAGTCAATGGATCCAGGTGGCCAGGTGGGGAATATTTTATCGAACATTTCCTATAATATAAATATATTATAATGGAACCGTAATTACGCTCTATTTCAAAATATATTCTTTTAGTCATGCTGACTGCTTTTTCTTTGTGTTTAATATTTATTTGCACATAACGCAGAATTTTGGTGAACGGTGTGAAATGGTCGAAAGGCGAATGCGAACCTACGCCCCTAAATTTCGCAGTCCGTACCCTAAAACTGGCTATTTGCTTAATGAAAACCAAAGAATGAAATCCCATTTGGGTTAGACAGAGAATGCGACGGGCATATAGTGTTCATAAATCGTATATTTCAGAAATATATGCTTACATAATATACATACATGCACACTTATATAAATATATACATATAATGGTTATCGAACTGTGTAAATGTTATACAAAACACATACGAAAAATAATTGCCACGTATTAATTCTTAGTTTGCGGATCTTTATGGCATTGTCTTGTAGTTTTGACGCTGTATTTAAAGTCACGTATTAAAGCGTGACGTAGGCATTCATACTGACGGCACTATATAGCGGTGTACTGTCTACTATTGAACATAATTTTCAAAAAAAATTCTAGACCAGCTTTTTGTTTTTCAATCAAGCGTCTACCGGGTAATGCTTATATTTCTCACTTTATTACAGCTTGAAATAATGAATTGGATATAATTTGTCGCAGTCATTCCGATGTTGAGGTTTACTGTAGCTTCAGTCTAGCTACAGCTTTAATGGATCGGCTCGACTGGGGAAGGACCATACGCTCACAGAATACCAGTGTAAAATAGCAGCATTACGCTGTGATGCTATGGTGAGTGAAGAAATTCTTTGACCCAATTATAGCGACGCATTCTATCGTATTCCTCAGGGGAAACATTCCTTTGGGTTCAGGAAAACCTTTCATTGTTCGAAAGCTTTTAAAATGATACTAACAATTCAGACAGTCAAGGTTCAGTTATAAGAGATTGAACAGAAGAATAGGTAGTGGTTTTGTCCCGTCATGAAATAGAAAATGTCTACACTACTCGTACTCTATTTTTTTTTAAATATCACATGCAAATCTATACTTATACGCACTAAATATTTTCACAAAAAAATCGCTATGTAATTTTACACTAAATCGTATATGGTATACAAACTTCTATTTCCAGTTTCATATATTATTTCTGTATAGCAAAACATCGAAAACAAGTCCGTATTAATAAAAATATACGTTTCCTGATCGAGACAACATCGTGCAGTCGAATAAACAGAATCAACATCGCTAACGTCACCTAGATAACAAAATAACGGCCCTCCTAAACCGTAACCCGCCAAGTTTTAAAACCGAAACGAAACTAGCATACGCAACGTGTAATAAGATTAAATAAAAATGCAAATCTGTTGGCAGCCCTGTACCCGATATAGAGATAGAGGGAAGGTAGTGGAATAATATTTCGGCTCACAGAACGAGTCCAACTTTTAATAGTGTACCGTCATGTTTATGTTATGGGGTCCGGAATGGAGAGAGCTGCCCTCGGAGACTGTGATGTAGGAGTTTTCGGTGTTAAAAGGCTTCGGTGCAATCTTTTTCTTTTACTTTTTCCAGTTTAAGCGAGTTGTGCGCTTTTGTTTATAGATCGATGTTTAAGTGTTCTTGATTCTTTATTGTTTATAGAATTTTGTTTTATATATTTGCATTGTTTTATGTTGCCAAACTACAGTTTAGTTTAGATTAAAACATTTTGAGATATGCGATATGATAATAACTGTGCTGGACTTTGTTTTATTTTATTTTTACCTATATGAGATGTAGATTGGATTATATTTAATAACTCTTCATAAATAATTGCACATAAATATTGTTTATTTGTTGCCTGGGAGGTACGTATATGAGACGTGATGCTTAATGAGGAAGCTCAAAGTCGCTCAGCAAGCTACGTAGAGGGTTGTGCTCGGTATTTCTCTGCTTGATCACTCGATCAAAAAAAATCGACGTATTTTTACTCAAAAACGTGTTATTTTTTACATTGAAAGTAACAAAGGAGCACACAGTTCACTTGATGGTAAATGATCGCTGCGGCCCATGATATCTATATTCATCCTTGACAAGGAATGATAATGCAGATGCTTTGTCACCCTTGAGGACTGAGCTGGCATGCCTCATCACCAGTGATAACGGCCTCCATCCCCGCACTCATCAGACAAAACACAGCAACATTGTGCTACTATTTTACGCTGGTATTCTGTCAGGGCGTGGTCCTACCCCCGTCCGGCTTGCCCATTCATTCTGCAGCTAGAAATAAATAATGCAGTGTAGCTCTATCACTGTCAAGAGTTATCCTCAGAAGAACTAAGGTAACTGATATAGCCCAAAGGATGACAAGGAGCAACCTCCTAAAGGTAGTCGCAGAGTAGGACAACTCCCCACTAGATGAAGTGAAGATGCAAGTCTGTGTAGCCACCCAGCTAGGGATCGTACTCTACGACAGTCTGTGGGACAGGTTTGTGTCCAGCAGTGGACTAGTGATGGGCTGAAATGATGATCATTGCATATTTACTATAGTCGACGCATTATGAACTGAGGCTTCGGGTCATAAATCATATTAATCTCTCTGTCTCGCTCGAACTTACAGGTCTTATGGAGAGGAGTAGTGATGTGCATAAGAATTCTAGAGGTGTATATCGATAACGGGATAGGTACGATCGATATACTAAATTATGTTAAGTATTAATAGTATTAATTTTTCGCTATCTGAAAATAAAAGTTTTTAATTTGTAAGATAAAATGTTTGTTTCGACGTAATTATAGAGAAACTGTATAGATCGTTATGTGGCCCTGAAAAGGGCCGTTTTTATCTTTTCTAGGGATCACGCATCGACCCCGCGTGCGCAGGTATCGATAACGTATTGCATTGCGTGCACATTCCTACTGTCAGTGACATTTATTGCCTGACGACTCAGTTTAAAATGCGTCGACTATAGTAACAAACAAAGTTTGTCTCCGATCGTAAATTATTATTATAACATGAAACTATATAAAAATTACTTTTTCTATCATTGTCGTACAAGGGGGTTTCTTTTTGTGGGTAAGAGAACATAGCTATGTAGTTTCACTAATAACGGACGTCTATGAGATATATTGGATTTATGTATGATATCTCCGTGAGCTGTGGTAGTCAATTGTCTAACCAATACGTCTATAAATATATATATATATATATATATATATATATATATATATATATATATATATATATCTATATATATATATATATAAATTTAGTTCATTTGTTAGATGCCCATATATAATGAAATAGTTAACATATAATAATACATATATATTAACTATTTTAAAATAGTTTTTTTTTTTTTGTATTGCTGTGAAACCTTTACTATCTAATTAAACTCGCGAGTCGGAGGCCCGCTGAGTTGGGTATATGCTGAGCTAGTGCGCTGCAGTTAAGACACTGTAGTTTGTTTCTAACCGCAGAATTTGTGTGGGTATTGCTGTTGGTCGAGGGGGGTGATAATACGATCCGAGGGCCCCTCATAAGGAGGTACGACACCTCGACTCGGATCGCTATCTAAAGGCTTACTCACTCTCAGGTGAGCTGCTTACTTGTTTGGCACTTATTCTATAAAAAAAAATACCATTAGGGCCAGTTTAGTGTGAATAGTGCTTAACGTGGTAGGTTGTCAGAATAAACTGCCTAATTAAGCCTTGGTAGCTCAGTGTTTAAGCGCTTGCCACAGCATTATAGTTAAGCTGGCCCGCCCTACAGCAAATTTTCTATTTTTGTATTATGGTACTAACATATTTTGAATTGATGGTACCGAATTAAATTGTAGAGCTGCAATGCTGTTTGTTTCTGGCTGCACAATGAATGAGTCAGCTTGACCGGGGAAAGGCCCTTACAGAATACTGGCGTGAAATACGAGGGCACAGTGAAAAGTTTTGAAAAAACGATTATTTTATTTCCCTACATAGTCTCCAGAATGATATATACACTTTTGCCATCTTGTCTCTAGCTTTAGTATTCCTTCTAAAAAAAAAGAATCTTCAATTTCATCAAAATATTCAGTCACAGCTTCTTGTACCTCGATATTCATCGAAAATTTTCGTCCTGCCATGTGTTTTTTTAGATTGGGAAAGAGATGGTAATCAGACGGGGCCAAGTCCGGCGGATAGGGTGGATGCGGCAACAATTCAAAGCTACAATTGTGTATTTGTGCGATTGATTTCGCCGCAGTATGGACAGGAGCGTTATCTTGGTGGAACAAAACTTTCTTAGTTAACATACCAGGTCTTTTTATTTTTATTTCTTCAGGAAAACGTTGTAAGAGTGTGCAATAATAGTCCGCATTTATGGTTTTACCTTTTTGAAGGTAGTCAACTATAATGACCCCTCTACAGTCCCAAAAAACTGAAGCCATTACCTTCTTGGTTGACAAAACGGCCCGAGCTTTTTTAGGAGGCGGTGACCCTGGTCTTTTCCATTGCTTGAATTGTACTTTGGACTCTGGTGTATTGTGGTGAACCCAAGTTTCGTCCATAGTTACGAAACGGCTAACCTAATCTTGAGGATCACTTTGAAAACAGATCCAAACAATCCTGTGATACTGTTTGGCGGGTGCGTTTGTTTTCGGCTGAAGGCAGTCTAGGTACCCATCTGGCAGAGACCTTAGAAAATCCAAGATCATTGGAAATTATGTTCTGTACTCATTCATAGGAAATGCCTATTGCTTCTGCTATCTCTGCAATAGTCAATCTCCTGTCATTCAAAATCAGGTCTAATATTTTATTGGTATTTTCGTCTGTGGTAGCCATCGGCAGCCTACCACTCCTAGGTTCATCTTGCACTGCTTCTCTGCCACTGTGTGAAATCCGCTACCTATCTTTTGACAGTGGCATATGATGGAGCAGATTCCCCCAAAGTCTCGTACATATCTTCATAAATTTGTTTTGGCGTTAATCCTTTTTTTTTGTTACTATTTTATGACGGAACGGTGCTCAATTTTATTCATTTCTACGGAAACCGCGACCTTCGTTTGTTAAATCAATCACAAATTTTGCAATTTTGACAGAAGAAAAACAAAAGACAGCAGATTATAATTAAAAAAGAAATGGCTATTACGTGCCAGTATTATTTTTTATTTTGAATTTATATGTCAACTTTAGGCTCAAAACTTTTCAATGTGCCCTCGTAGCAGCATAATGTTGCTGTGTTTCGTCTGGTGAGTATAGTGAGACCCTTATTACTGGTGTCGAGGCATTACCTCTCAGTCCTTAAGGGCGACAACGAATTTGCATTACGATTCCTTGTCAGGGACGAATGTAGATGGCATGGGCCGCAGGTGGACTGTGTTCTCGTTTGTTACTGTCAATGTAATGAAAAAAAACTTTCTTAATTCCATGGTACACGAGGAAACCGAGTCTGATCCCCGGTGCCAGCGGCAATTTCTGGTGCTAATTTTCCACGTGATCGGCGTTGATGGAAAACATCGTTAAGAAACCTGCATATCTTAGAAATAACTACAAAAAAAATATCTCAAGACATGTGAAGCCCGTCAATCCGGATAGACCGACACGCAGCTCCACTGCGTATTGTCGGACTTCCCACGTCGCGAAATATATTTTTTTATTTAGATTTTAGATGTGCAGGTTCTCTCACCATGTTTATTAAATTAAAGTAAAATTGTTGATTAACGATTCGAATGGTGTTGGCATTAGGGATTGAACTCGGTTTGCTCGTGCATCGTGAATTAAAAGCGAACGCTTACACTCTGAACTATCGCGGTTCTTATTTATCAAATAATATATTACCTATAAAATAAATTATATCGATTACCATAAAAAAATATATATACATACTAATATTATTATATAAGAAATGATAACCCATACCGTAATTCCGTTCCACGTAACGCATAACGTACGCGTCCAAATCCTGTTCAGAATACGCAGTAACACGCCTAGAGCATTCATTTTCGTATTACGCATATCTGAAGCGGAATTATCTAGCATTGTACCTCCGAAATGGTGCCCCTAGTGTGTTACACTCACGAGAACAATTTGTGTCCCGGACCGGACATATTTAAGCTATTTTATTTATTTTCAGATACAAAAGGCCTTATCGGCGGATGTATAGCACGGTGGTGTGTTCTCATTAGGGTACTTATAGAAGAGCTTATAACCTTATAATATTTATAACATCATAAGTTATGACTATCACCTGATACCATGGGCATCTCACTGTCTTAGCGCTCGCCTTTAATTTCACGGTATGTGAGTTAGATACCCCTTAAAATTGTGAGGTCTCAGGGTTAATAAATAAATATAAAAATATATATGTATTTCACTACGTTTAAATTTCGCAATCCGTATGGGAGCTGCGCGGTCAATGGATTATTTAATTACATATATATAGGTGGTATATGTCGATTAGGTATATTTTTGTATATATCTGCTAAACTAACTTTTGAAGAAAATTCCTGGATAAATTGACTTTTCTAGGAATATTCTCCCATATATATTACCTTTATTACTTAGGACACGACGAGCTTAGTCCTTGGGGTTACGACGCCCTAAGATTCTTTATCATAAATGACATCTGCATTAAGATTCTTTATTTAGGATGAATGTGGGTGACATTGTGGCAGGAAATATACTACTCACTTAACTGTATGTTCGTTTGTTAGCTTCAATATAATAAAAAATTCAATGTGATTCATAAATACCTAAAATAGGTACACGTAATACATATTTTGATGATATTAGGGGTGACAAACGAGCACACATTTCACTCGAAAGTAAGTGACTCTAAAAAATGTCACTATGATAAAAAAATATTCGGACCATGAAAGTGATTATAAAATACTAAAGCATCATTGGCTTTTCAAGATTTTTTTATTATGAATAAAAGCCAATGCTTGTCTTCAATCCCATCTGAAGGTAATGGAAATGAAAGCGTTGATAGTAGAGCGCACTAGCTCTGCAAACCTATTAATCTTCACTTGAAAACATACTCGGACGGAAAAATTGTCACAGGATAATTATTACAAACTTTTGATGTTCGCATTAAAATTGACTTGTCAGTGCCTTTGCATATCGCTTCGTCCGAATGCGAGGTATATCCATAACGAAGGGATGAAAACTAACTATGCGTTTTAATGTCTGCTGATGAAAAGGAGATGGGAGGGTCAAGTTATGTATTTCCATGCCTCTGCACACTCCAAAATCTATCATGTAAAACACCGACAAGCTGGCAACCTTAGGTCTGCGCTCACGACTGAGCAGGTTTGCTTTAACTGAATCTGGGTCACCAATTAGTCGTTTGGCACGGATCTCTGTTGAGTCTAAACTTGCAAGTTGATATTTTGCAACGCCTCCCCAAGTTCGTAGCCGATATAACGTGTGCTTTTAATCGTTTAGATTTTAGACTTTCAAATCTTCACACCGATACGAGCGCTGCTTAAAACGATACAATAGAGCTACGAGCGCTACCACTACGCTACAAACGCTTTTACTGCTCGAAATCTATTTCATAAAATGTTCAGTTTATTAATTATATTGGACTAACATTAATATTGGAAATAAGTTTAATAAAATACCCGTCGATGTTTTTATGAATTATTAAAAAAAAAGTTATCGTCGAATCAAGCACAAGACTTGTTTTATTTGAATGTAAAAATGACCGTATGATGCCGTATGATGAGCCTGTTTATAAACTGAATAAGTATCTCAGTTTGAACAACCAGGCCCCTGTGACAAGCTGACTATAAACAAGGCATCTCATAGAGGCCCCGCGCTATCGGACGTTGATGGGCGAACCGAGCTAGTTTTAAACCATACGCGACCCCTCCGCCAACCGTACTTCTAAATATACACTGTTATTGGAGTTTTGATAATATAATTGTGTACTGGTTTATAATATTTATATATATACATATATATATATATATATATATATATGTATATATATATTTATATTTATATATATATATATATATATATTTATATATATAAAAGTAAATTAAAGTATCAGCCTATATTGTATAGATCGTACTGCTAGGTTTCTCAAGTAGTAGGTAGAGAAGCCACGCAGTGGACTATTCCCCAACATCCTCTCTAGAGAGGGGATAAGCTGCGCAGTGGGCAGAAAGGCCTAACAGTAGGATCTATACAATGTAGGCTGTTACTTTAATTTACTTTTACAATAAATCTTTAAAAAAAATCCACGCGATGGACTATGCTCCAATATCCTATCTAGAGGGATAAGTTCAGCAGTGGAATCTATATAATATATAGGCTCAATATATTTTTGGAATCAACCTTCAATTAACTGAACCGATTAAACAAGACAGAACCACTAGAAGCAATTAGATCCGGACACTGGCAACACATCGGCTCTCAATCTAACAGTGACACGGCGGTCTACGTCTACATCTTGAACGGGCTGCTAGGAACAAGGCTCGTAAATCGAGCGGCCCAATTTACGCCGCGTGCTGCAGACCAGCCACTTTATTGATAGGCCGATGTCGTCTTGAGATATGGGACAGCTATTTGTATAGCAGTGGTTCGGCTGAATTACTGGTGATCGGTTAGAATGCAAGGTTTATGGTTTTTTCTTTTATTAGATTTAAACAACGAGCACACAGTTCTGATCCCTGGCCCATGTCATCCGTCCTCAACAAAGAGGCGAAATACATATGCGTTGTTACTTCTGACTGTTATGGAACGCCTCATTATCCTTCACTCGATTCCTACACTGCACGAAAGCAGCTGCTATTTCATGCTGGTGATCTGTGAGGAGCAAGATGGTTATCATACATAAAGGATTTTGTAAGTAACGTAATTATTTATTTGAGTATTTTATATAATTAAATTATAATAAATTTTGATAATTTGACCTTGATAAACTTAGTATCTTGCGTATTCTCTTACCGTCTCGTTATATGTAACCGAATTAGATATTAAACTTTTATAACATTTCGGGTGATAATCGAGCAAGCAGTTGACCCGATGGTAAGCGAGCACTGCGGCACTTCCTCAACAAAGATTCAATATGCACAAGCGTTATCATCCCTGAAAACTGCGGTTAAATGTCTTGTTACTTGTAATTTAGTCATCGAATACATTCATCATACGAAACACAGCATCGTTATGCTGCTATTTGAAACTGATGTAAGCGTGTGGTCTATCCCCGATTTCCACTATTCATTTTCTGAAATCAACTGCAATGTGACTCTACCTCTATTATTTAGTCAAGGTAACTAAATAATGTTAAGGATAATAAAAATATCTCAACATATTTTATCTCGAGATAAAAATGTTAATTATATATATATAGATATATATTTATATATACATATATATATATATATTATATATACACATATATATATATATATATAAATATATATATATATATATATATATATTGCTTTTGGCTATTTTATAAGTTTATGTTGTTGTTGTAAGGAATTGTTTGGATAAATTCCAACCTATGAATTTATTTGCACAAAAAGGCGGACTTAATGCCAAAAGGCATTCTGCCGCCCCAGGCCGGCAGCCTGCCTACCTTTGGGTTTTGAACATATTGTAGGTACAAGAAAAGAAACTTATTTTAACTTTAGGAATAAATAAATGCAATAATTAACATGTTGATAGAAAAAATATACATATTAATTAAAGTTATCTGTAAAAATCTGAAGTGTCAATAGCCTAATGGTTTAGGGTACGGTCTGCGAAACTTAAGGTAGCCAAAGCGTTTTAAGTTTTGTTGAATGTTAATAGCACTAAAATTAAATGTCTGTTAAACGCGTCAGCTTGTAACACAGTACGCATGTCACAAGTTGGAGCGTATATCAGTCGCTTAACGCACGCGTAGCACAAGCTCACACCGATCAAACTAAGACAATGTCGTGAATTCGTGATCCACCCTCGACTAGAGCGGATTACGTAGTATTTACTGCAAATTAACCCAACAATTGATGACCAATTGATCGTCTAATGTGCCCATATGGCCATTATATTAAATCAAACAGGCCCGGATGGCACTCAGGATACCTGCACAAAGACCTATTGATTTAAGAGCGTGCTTTGGTACGGGATTGCTTGTAGCTTGTTTATGTAGATCGACGGTGGTTTAGTGTTAATATAATTAACATTAACATCCGATTAATTGTAATGTGTTATGTCAATGTGAATTGTATTACCTATTGATGGACATTTAGTTTAATTATACTCTTTAATAGCAAATACAATATAAATAATAAAAATATTTACGATTTTTTTTCCGCGTGCACGATGTATTTATGTTACCTATCGTGCGTACAATTAACCAGATAGTAGGTAGTAGGTAGAAGTCACATCTGCAGCTAGTCTAGATTTATCATAGATAAAGAATAATGATGAAGATAGCTTGTCTCCTTTGAAAACTAAATGGAATAGCTCGTTATCATAATTGGATCTCCGGTTTGTTATTTCATCAGACGAAACACATCAACTCTAAGCTGCTATTTTATTCTAGTACTCGTTGAGGGTGTAATTCTGTCCCGGTTGTTGACCCGTTCGCCCTTTTTATTGTTATGATATTAGGGGTTACAAACGAACACACAGTTCACCTGTTCAGATGAAAACTACGACCCGCAACGTTCATCCTCAATAAATTTTCAAAATGCACACGCGTTCTCTCACTTGGGGATATCTCGATACTCACCATACGAAATACAGGAGTACGGCGAAAGAGCATGCCCTAGGTATACTATTTCCCCTACTGTATGTATGCCCGTGCGCATATCCTTGACACAGTATATGAACCTTCCTCATATCTTGTTGTCTCCACGTCGGATTAGATAACAGTGAGTGCTTCGGGGTTAACGCGAATATATATATATCATCCACAGTTAATAATGATCTGGTAATTAGAAGATATCTTCGTGGTTAGACCAAATATATATTATAATAATATAAATTTAATTATAATCCTTTCAATAATTTATACTAATAACCCTAACTGCTTAAGATCATAAAAAGCAAAAAGTAATTTTTCAAATTTCAAATGCCGAACTCTAAACCGCAAACGTACTCAATGCAACCGCAATAATACAACACTGATAGTAAGCTCCGCGACTCAGATCTCACCTGACTAACTGCCTCTAACCGCCTCTAACCACCCCGCGCCGGCAGCGACCGGTGTAATCCGGTGCAATCCGGTTCGCAAACTTTGTTCCGCCATGCTTGCTTTGCGGTTCGCGCGCTTTGCCACTCGCTGTTACGCCCGCAAACAATTTGGTAATGGATTCCCGTTATTGTGTTACTGCTCTATAGAGGATTTGAAGCGTTTATGGGCGCGTTAATTGTGTGAATATATATTTTAGGCCTTATGTTTTAAACTCTTTGAACTTCAAGATATTAGGAAGCTATTTTTATTCAAGAGTCAGTTTTAAATATAAATAGAATCTCTAAAAAACCATTACTTTTATTCGTATAAAATGAAGCTTGGTTCGTAAATCTTATTTTTATGCCGTGTTTATTTTTTAAATTATCATATATTATTAACACATCACACTTAGGTCTGATGGTAACTGTCGGTGCATTGGTGGCATACAATTAGTTATCTAATCTTTTAATAATATTATAATTGTGTTATTTTATCCTACAATAGTTTATTCACTTAAAGGTGAAACCACATAACGCGTTTGATTATCATTTAGCAAACCACTTAATCCAATCGTAAATAACGTTACACGATTTTTTTTACTTGATGATTTCCACTTTATATTGGATAGTGTTATCCATTTGCCATGTTTGTATAATCCACAGTAATTATACTGAGTAGACCGAATAAAAATAAAGGCGGTCACAATTACACTGTACCCTTTTAGCTAAATGTCACGGCGGCCCCATAGAATCGCAAATGTCTCCAAATGGTCACCGTAAAGATTCCGACATGGACAACTTAATGCACCGTGCTGGCTGCCTTGGATCATTGCACCGGCCCGCTTTGCGAAGCTTTATAAATTGAGAAATTTGAAAGTTGGAATAGATTTTTATGGAATTAGGGTGACAAACGAACACATAGTTATAGTCCTTGATGCTACGTGATTTCTTGGACTGATTATACTTTTATTCATTCTCCACAAGGAATGACAATACATACCTCTGAGGTCTAAAATGGAATGTCTCATCACCAGTAATAAAGGTGCACGGATCCCAAAAATCACCAGACGAAACACATAAACGTTATGTTTTATTTTACGCTGGTTTCCTATGAGGGCGTGGTTCTTCCTACTACCATATTTCACAATAACTAGAAGTTTACTTCTTTCATAATAATTAATGAACTACATAACAATAAAAAACTAATTACTTAACAATAAAATTTTCTTGTAAGTTATAAGTTCTTTATTGCGTCTTCTTGTGTGTCTGGGATTGTAAATATACTTATTTTTTCTGGCTGTCACCAGACCAGGTACCCTCAACATCGCTCGTATGGTTCGCAGGTTTCTTTTCTTTTAGCCCTAAGCCTCGACCGTTTGCGCTCCAGGAAGGACTAACTCCCCATTATATATATCTTATAGTAGTATTTGTATTTTATTACTATATTCATTTGATTTGTTTACTTAATTTAATATTCATTAAAATATATAGGCACGCCGGCGTGTATGTCGTCGATAAGATCTAAGGATTATTCACGTGTACTATCAAGGGCACGGGAGAAATGTATTTCATAATTAGTTGAGACTTAGGTGTTTTATAACGTACTATATTATACCAGATCTCAATATCTCCAATGTTTACTGTGTTATCTCACATCACAGCAATCGGTAACAAACGAGCACACAGTTCAGATGGTAAATGATTTCAGCGGTCCAAGATACTCACATTTATCCTATTAATAATTAGATAGTTCATCAACCCTGATAGTTAAGATAGAACGTCTAATCACTAGTAATAAGATCGTCGGTTTCTATCTTTCGTAAGATGAAACAGACAGTAATTCAATTAAATTCAATTCAATTAATTTAGTATCGGATAACAGTGATCCATTAATACATTTATACATTTAAATAAAAAACAATTAATTCACAACACACATAGACAAAAACATAAAATAAACAGAGAAAATAAGAATAACAATAAACAATTAGGTCTGCTCCACTAAGATTATAAAATTATTAAATGTCAAATATAGTTAAAATGTCAACTTAAAGCATTAATTACGACTTTATCATTATTTTTATTTACCTATGACGTTATTATTATTCATTATTTATTTATTTATTAGTCAGTAAGTGAGTCATGGCACAATGGTTCAAGTACTGACAGTCATAACGGTCTGCTAATACCCTCAGGATGCTGTTCGGGCTGACCCGGACCCAACGATACAGGGATGTGCACCGTTTCCGCATGGTTGTATAGAAACAATCGACTCGGAGAACATCCCCGACGCGCTACAGAACCGAGGCAGCCCCAACAACGCCCTGAACGCATTGTTGTATTGGACGCGTAAGGCACTGTACTGCTTTTGAGTATAGAACAGCCACAGGCCGCTCGTGTAGAAGGATGTACAAATCGCTCTAAATAGAGTAATTTTGACATCCCGTGAACATCGAGCAAACCTGCGGGCAATCATATTACCCCTTACAGACAGCGCCCTCCGCGCCCGCTCAATGTCTGTATCGTCCCTCAGGCCAGAGATTACAAAGTGTCCTAGGTATTTAAGCTTGTCTACTCTGCGAAGTGGTGTACCATTCAGCTTGACGGAGGTAATGTTACCCAGACACCTACCCCTGGCCCGAAATACCATACACTCACTCTTCTTTGTATTTTATACCAGACCGTGATTTAGTGCATAGCTTTCGCATATGCCAAGCAGCTTAGACAGCCCAAAGGCCGACGCACTCAGCAGCACCATGTCATCAGCATAACTAATATTATTGATACATGCTCCATCAATATGGCAGCGTATATGAGTACTGCTGAGCTCCTCGATTAGTGCATTCACATACAGGTTGAACAGTAATGGTAACACACTATTTTATGCTCGTATTCCGATTAGAAAAGGATTTATAATTAATTATTTTATTTATTTACATAAAGGAAAGTTATTTACTTTATATAAATACATAAAAGAATACAAAACTCAAATTAAATAAAAATAAATATAGCTAATCGTATTTCCACTATTTGACTGATAGTATTCTCAAATTTGAACATTCTAATTCAACGTAAATCGAGCTTAAACCAGCTAGAACCGATTCTCGTCGGCGGTGAACTGGTTTAAAGCGGTTCGAGCCTGAATGCGCCGGTGCGCAAGTTTGTTTTGTCACTTACTTTAATAGTTGGGCAAACATTTAGCGACTCTAATTGAAGGGAGTTGTCTACTCTTGATATTCCCGCATTGTATTTCACGAGAATCTGGCGATTAGACTGTACAACTTGGATAAACGAAATAAGCTACTTTAGTTAAGGATTTTGGGAAATCTTTTGGCACTATAATTAAATACGTTCTATTTAATGAATAATGCTTGAAGTGATATTTAGAACCATATTAAAAAATTGATTAAATTTAAGATAGGTTAACCATTACCTATTTTTATAGGATATTTATACCAGATAATTAAAAGTAACAAGTGTGAACATATATGCGGAAAGTGTACATCTAAGAGAAATTCTTTGTGAAACGTGTGATAAATGTATTGAAGACAATAGTAAATACAAAATTTTTTCGTTATATTAAATAGTTAGTAAAAGTTATATTTCTTAGTTAAAATTCAAAATTTTATCGGCACAAGCCAGCTGGTATTCGAGCCTATGAGTTAATCCGATGTCAGAAATTGTATATTATATTAGTTTTATTGCGTTTGTATTGTTCTTGTACACTTTCCTAATAAATGTTATAAAAACAGTAAAATCTATAATCCCACTGCTGGGCATAGAACTCCTCCCTAGAGAGAGTGATAGAAGACTAACATGTATTCAAAATGTTTTTTTTTAAATTATTTCCCATACATGCAGGTTTCCTCATGATTTTTTCCTTCACCGCCGAACACATGGTATCAGCATTTACATTTGCACAATTTCATTGGTGCTAGAGGGGAACAAATCGGTTTACTCGCGTACCGTGAATTAAAAGCGAGCTTAGACACTGCTCTAATTATTATAGTAACGAATAGTCTTATAATGAAAATATTTTGTTATCAAAAACTTTAACAGTATTACTAGTTTAGAAATTGATTTTAACCGCAACATGAACGGGTCGATACGATTGGGGCAGGCCCGCCGTCTTGCAGATTAGCAGCGTAACGCTGATGTGTTTCGTATAGTGAGTGTAGAGATTCGGAGACCCAGTTAAAGTTAACGGGGCATTCCACCAGTCCTCAGGTTCCATCGTTTTCACCATGCTTGTGCATCTTGAATCTTTGTTGAGGATGGATGTGATGGGTCGCATTCATCACTTACCATAAGGTGAACTGTGAGCTTTTTGCTTATCCCCATAAACAAAAAAGGAACTGGGTATTTAAACCCCAGGATATAGGACGTGATAATTTAGAAGAAACCAGCCAAGTAGTGAAATAAATTGGGCTGATGATCTTAATGATAAAGTCACCTTATCATGACCAGAATCTCATCATTATATCAACTAAACTTCGTATACTAACTACTGTTACTTAATCTACGATTATAAAAATACAATTATTCTTGTACCGTTTCAATATTTCACAAAATATTAATTATATTATTTTTGTATTTACGGTGACAAAAGAGCACACAGTTCACCTGATGGTAAGTGATGCCTGCGGTCTGTGATACCCACATTCATTCTTGATAAGAAAGCAGATGCGCTATCACCCTTGAAGACTCGGATCAAACGTCTCGGCACCAGTAATAAGAGTCCCAGATCCTACACTCACCAAATGAAACACAGCAGTATAATACTGCTGATATTTTACGCTGGTGTTATGTGAAGGTGGTCCTTCAGATCAAGCTTCACGATGCAGCTAGAAATGAACTTCATCGTGGCACTATTTTGTTGAATCTACATTAATCAGAATCAACGCAAACCAAATTGTTTTATTTCTAATGGGATAATATTAACTTCACTGTATATTTTTTGGCGGAGTTTCCCCGTTTACAATAGGCCACGTTGTCTGGACAAGGTTCGATAACGTTTCACAATGTCGCCGCTTATCTTGGCAGCGTGGTGTAATCCTTGACGTGGACGTCACTCCGACCCTTAGGAAAGCCTGAATGGCGTCAACAAGTTGTCAGGATTAGTTGTACCTTCGTCCTCTTGACGTTTGTACGATTTCTGAACGTTTTTGTTAAACTCTATATGGTTAAAAAATGTTTAGGTAATAATATATTTATTTTATTTTATTGTGTATGTAGTTATATTATAGTTTTCATTTATTTGCTAAAGACCAACTAGACGAGGACGACAATATTATCCAAATAGTAAAGAAGGAATATTTATTCCACAGATATAGATATTATAAATGATTATATTATAAATCTTAAATCATTGTTTCTCAACCCAAAGCCTTGCGACATCTTTAATACAAAATTATGAGAACATTTTAACTAATACTTTATTTATACTTTTACTTCAGGTAGGCTCGATTTTATTGCAGGAGCAGCTACACGCTCACAAGTGTTCTAATAGAAAATTTACTAAGAACAAAATATCTCAATATCGCAAGCGATAGAAACGCAAGAACGTGCATTACAAATATAAATTATCGCGCGTGTAAATCTGTCTGAGGATGTAAAATCACGAATATTTAGGTGAGATTTCAAGCTGCGTGGTACTTCAATCTTGTCAAATAAGCCATTCAAATTCATATCTTCAATAAACGAGCCTTTTGTACACAGATCTTATTTATTGAAAGATTGCGATCCCCTTTAATAATCAACGCGACCTCCCCAGGTGGCGTGATCCCCAGATTCAGAAACGATGACCTAAATAAATAAATATACAAATAATATATTTCATATATTATAACGATATTTCAGAAGTCCATAGCAACTGATACAATTTGTACTTAATAATAATAATTATAACAAGCAAATATGTTTTATTTAAACCCAAAATGTGTCAAAACTAACTAATTTTGTTTCAAACAATATGTTTGATTGATTATATTTACTTTACTATTTGATAAAGATATTCGAATCATAAAAAAAAGTATGTCTTACGTACGTACTACATAGGGTAAATTTTTGTAAAAATCGTAACGTCATTATTTACTCGTATATCACGAAATGACTAAACCGTTTTATTTGTTTAATCAATGACACGATGTAAAGCCAGCCGTACAAATCGAATCAGAGCCCAATAGTTGAGTGCAAGAAGGGTGTCCATTAATCATTTCATTGTTGTGCTCGGGTGACACTGAGTCAGGGTGTATTGTGGATTTGTTGACAGGGATCAAGCCCGTCCGACAGACGACTTATTCTGTATCGCGGGCGTTTGTGACTTCGGTACGTAATTCATTCGTGAAATTAACAGTTGTGTTATGTTAAATACATTGAAACTTGTTTATATGTTAATGATATATTTTATCACTAGACAAATATATAAATAGTATAATAAAATAACAATAAATGGTTTTTGTATTCAAGAAACTAATTTTCTTGAAATTAAATTTATACTTACAACAAAGGGGTATTTAATGATTCAAGGCATCCCTATCAGCTGATCAGTGGCACCAAACCGGCAAATTTTTATTAATAATGTTTTAAGTACATTTTTATTTAATTTTTTTATAAACCTACCCGTGAAATTAAAGATTTTTTTCTTATTATATTTAGAGTAACAAACGAGCACACAGTTCACCTGATGGTAAGTGATTCCTGCGGCCTCTATTTATAACTACATTCATCCTTGACAACAAATCATAATGCAGATGCGTTGTCATTTTTGAGGACTGAGATGGAATGCCTCGTCACCTCAATAGTAATAAAGGTCTCCGGATCCCTGCTTTCACCAGACGAAACACAGCAACATCATACTGCTCTTTTACTCTGGTATTATGTGAGGGCGTGGTCATACCCCGATCGAGCTGACCCATTCATTCTGCAGCTAGAGACAAACTGCAGTATAGCTCTACCACTGTTAAAAGTCGTCTTTATTTTAAAAAATCTGTTTTATTCTGTTCTCATATATTTAAATATCATTTAACATCACAGCATATAATATTAGGTAGATATACTTTTAAATTGAAAGGAAGTTATTTAATTCAAAAAAGAAATAATATGGAAAAATAAAAATAAAATATTATTAATTTTGTATGTTATATAATGTTGCAAAAATGTTTTTAATACAAAAATGAAAAAAACCTAGTATCCTAGGTAAACTTTTATTCAAATAATTTTGACGCGTTCCAGAATAGGCCAGCCGAGTCGCAGTGAACAATCACAAATGAAAGGTCCCAGACAAAAGGGGACTTCCTTTGTACTAATGAAGAATGGTCATCCTAACTCCACTCCGCCATGTTAGTGTGTTAGGCGTTAGATTAATTTCAGTCCACTCCTGTCGCTAATTGATTCACTGCAGTGACATTTAAAAATGCTTTCGAGAAAATCTTGTGTGACAAATTGGTCATTGTTTATTATTTCCAGCATGAAAAGCTTGACCGAGCTTTCATAGAATACCGGCATGAAACAGAAGCTTACCGCTGCTGGTTTCGTCCAGTAAAAGAAAAATCTCTGACCTCGACCTAGAGACATTACGGGCGACAAGGTGTTCTATCACAGTCCGCAGGGGTGACAAGGAATCTTCATTATGATCCTTATCGAGGAATGAATGAATATCATGGGCTTAATTGCTTATAATCAGTGAATTTAGGGCTCGTTATCCCATATTATTATTAAAATTTCGTCTCAGGCGCGACAAGTTTCCTTATTGAGTATGAATTAGAATTATGGACAACAGTCAACATGTATCATCAGGTGAATTGTGGGCTCGTTTTTCACCCTTAATAATATTAAAAAGAAAATGAAAAAGTCGCTTAGAGTTTAAACGAAAAATTCGAAAGTATTTATTGGAAGTAGTGTCAGCAGATTCAGTACATCGATAATAATTATATATATATTTATATATATATTTACTTTTAGATATATTTGTATTTATAATATGTATATTTTTTTGTTTTATTGTTTATGTAAATGTATATAAATATCTATTATTTTACTTAGTATTATAAATTCCTAAGATAATATATAATGATATGTATATATAATTGTATAAGCATTTAGATGTACTGAATGTCTCTTTTTTCTTTATTATTATTCTTCTGTCCCTGCCTTGATTTCTCTGAACCCTCCCAAGGTTGACTGGTAGATAATGCCTTAGGCATTAAGTCCGCCTTTGTGCATATGTTAGTTGTACAAAAGTTTATAAATAAATAAATAAATAAAAAAATGATAATAATGATAGTAAGTAAGGACCCTTCAATACTTCCTGGAAGTATTTTACATTGCACCCCTGGTACATGGTTAGTTTATAATCAATTTAAATAATGAAGTTCACGACGTTTTATAGTCAGAGCTTTGATCAAATATAAAACAATTAACTCATATATCGTATAGAAAAAAAAAATTGGGTTTTAGATTTACATTTTTATCGTCCGACTGGATAATAAATTTTTTCAACTGTCATTATATCGTATTACTGAAAGCGAGGCGATAAGTTTGAATGTATGCTTGCATATTTAGTTTGATAGAAAGCTTGATATCTAATCACACAGTTAATAATAGTAGCTGAAGTCCATGACTTTATTTAGGTAAGGAATAATTTGTGAATTATTAAAAAAATATTCAATATCTTCAAGGAAATATACTTTAGTATACCTCCAAAATAATACCCTTATAAACCACCCCCATGTTCCCGACTCGGCGCGGCGGCCCGTTGACTGAACAGCCCTGATTAATGTGCTTGACCTCGGCACGCTAACGAACCTAATTACGAGCGCTCGATAGTTGGATAAAACAATTACTCAGCCACAACGGACCGAGTCAATGTTACGTCTAAATAGAAGGAGGCTTTCTTCTGTATTGAAGGGGGTTTTCTTCTGTTTCGTATGGTTTCATCCGAGTTTCGATGTTGATTTTACTTATGAGCATATTCAACCCCTTTATCTTATCATATTAGGGGTGAAGTAATCAAATGAGCACACATTTTAAACACATAAAATTGACGACGGTAGCCAATGACGTCTACGTCCGTCTTCAAAGTTGGTCATCTGGATGCACATGCGTTGTCAACCCTGAGGGCTGAGTGGATGAGGATACATTGTACCTCAAGATTTGTACCAGCAACGGGAATGGGTCTCTTCCTGGGAAGGAGCGAAGGAGCGGGAGAAGGTGTCCCCACAGAATTCTACCGTTAAATAGCAATATTTATACGGCATCATGATATAATTGAATCTCCGGATCACAGAAGCACATCAGCATTATGCTGTTAATTCACGCTGGTTTCCAATGAAGTCGCGTTCCTTCCCCGTTCGAGGCGACCTATTTATCGAGTATGAATGTGGGTGGAGACATTACCATCGGTTGGACCATGATTTGGTTATCCTCCATATACAGTTATGGTCACATAAAGACACTCAAGAGTTATTATTTTTAAAAGTTAATTGACATTTCCGATTTTAATAAGATATGTTTATACAATAGGAACTTGTAATAATAATTGGTGTGGATATTGAGAGATAAATATTAGAAATATTTTCAATAGCTTAACAAACTGTTTTTACTATTTCTTTTTTGATTCTGTTTATTTGTTTTCTGTTCAAGCAAATGTCGTTGTTTTCTTTATTATTTCAAATTAAGTCTGTATACATATATTATTATAGCTTTGCGGTGAAGTGTCTGTACTCAAGGGGTCTATTTTTAGATATTTATATGTGAAAACATGTTATTAGCTTATTTATAGTATGTATATAAACCTAAGTTTATTTGTATTTTGCCGTTTGTTTTCCAAATAAAGTTGTAAATATTCTTGTACCGCAATTTATCCATATTGCCTACATTTTCTCTAAAAGGCCCAATACCATGTTCGGAAAAACAACCCCAAACTTAGATATACCTCCATGTTTGATTGTCTTCTTCGCATACTTTCGACCATTTCTTTATTCCTCTCACTTATTGTTCCCGTTAGAATTAAAGTTATTAATTTTAGTTTCATACGAAAACAGTACATTTTTCCACACATGTTTATATTTTCTTTCCTTAAAAGTAGTACCTTATTAGATAATTTTCCAAATAAGTTTGCCTCACATAATTGCCTTCTAATTGTTCTAGACAATGTTCTGGCACCTCTCGACTCTCGACCAGCACCAAATAATTTTAAATAAGTAAGCTCGTTTTTGGCTAACAATAACATTCTTAAGGGATTCATGTCGGATTGTTGTTCTAGGTTTAGGTTTCTTAGATACGTTTTCTGTTGTGTTATACTTCTTGAAATGATAACATTTATTACCTTGTCTTTAGAGCATCGCAAGTGATCGCCATTTTCCAATATGAACAATTATTGTCATAAAAAGCAGAATGATCTTCCTTGAAGAGGATTGCTCTACAAGGAAGTTCATTCCATCATATTTTTGCATCATCATTGATATTCCCATGGCAGATTGTTGAAAATGATCAAAGTGATATTAATATTAAGATATAAAAAGAATAGAAGAAAAGTAAGAGAAGAAGAGTGCTGTTATTTTAATTTAAAAACTAAATACAATAATATTAAACGGTCTTTAACTAGGTTCCCAGCAGCAAGAATATTGTAAATATTTGTGATTTATTAAAAAAAAAAAAGAATAAGGTCACAAACATTGCTAAATACAAGTCGTATGTAAATGTAATGTAGTGATTAAAGTAGAATGAATACTTATTTTCACTATTGATAACATTATTAATAAAGTTATATATTTATATATATATATATATATATATATTTAACTAGTCTGACCATAAATACTTTACTTTTTTTTCAACTTTTTAATTATTTTGACTTTCGAACACGTATTTTAATCTTTCTCCCGATTTTGCGATCTTTTCAGACACTTGAACAGAGTGGTATCAGCCGTATGTTCGTATATCGACAGATACAACAACACTTCCTCCGTCGAAGACGAGAAAAGATCGGGGCGGCCGCGTGCTGTTAGAACTACAAAGGCTGTTAATGCTGTTAAAGTCAGAATTCGTCGAAACCCCATTAGGAAGCAAAAAATCTTATCGCGAGAAATGAAGATTGCCGCTAGGATTCTGTCGCGTATTATAAAACAAGACCTGAACCTTGGTGCTTATCGTCGATATACAGGACAGACATGTCCTAAATAAATCTTTACGATTAAAGACAGTGGATCGATCAAAACGCCTTCTGTCGCAATACGCAGGTTTAAGGCACAGAAATATCCTTTTCACCGATGAAAAAAGTCCCGATGGAAGAACACTACAACAAGCAAAATGATAAAGTGTAAGCTCACAGTTCAAGATACAGTCTTGGATCATGTTGTGAAACCCCTCAGCAATACACTTTTTAAAAACATACCGTGGACTTTCCAGCAGGACTGCACCTGATCACAAAGCACGAACAACCCAAGGCTGGCTAGAAACCAACGTTCCGGACTGTATAAGAGCTGAAGACTGGCCTACATCTAGCCCAGACCTCAACCCATTAGACGTCAAATTATGGTTAGTTTTAGAGGACATGGCCTGCTCTAAACGACACGGCGACATTGAGTCTCTTAAAAAATCTTTGAAAACAGTGCGTAAATCCATAGATTCGTGGCCAAACAGATTAAAGAGCTGTATAAAAGCCAAAGGTGGCCATTTCGAATAGAATATTTTTTTATTTTTACTAATAAATATGTAGGTATAAATTTTAATAATATTACATTACTTCATTAAAATATGTATTTTCAGTTGTAACAGAACTTATGGCCAGAATAGGTAATTATATATATATATATATATATATATATATATATATATGTATAGATATATATATATATATATATATATATATATATATATATATATATATATATATATATATATATACAAACATTTTGTTAAACTGAAAAGTGATACGTTAACCGGAAGTAGGTTTATAATTAGAAAATGAAAAGTGGCGGTAATTGTGTCCGACGGGGCTGAACGGGCATAAACATGTCGCGGGTAGCGCGGTCCCCGGTGCGTCGTGTGCTCCGATACCTCGCCAGATAAGCTCTGGACTTGATAACTTTACCGTGTTAATGATCACGGCTCAGCATAATGATGCCGCTAATATTTTACAGTATTTTAGAGTATCGTGTTAGTGTGTGGTGTATTGGTTTAACAGCGGTCCGTTCATAATGGTAATGATTATAAAAAATAACTATAATAAAATATATTTATTGACATAAATTTTTCACATATGTAATCTTTGTCTGCCAAGACTTCTGAGCTAGGCTCTAAACCTGTGTGACAGACTTCAATGTCTTCTCCGATTAGAACACATGGATACAGAACCTACAGAATATCTAAAGTAACCAACATAGCTCTGAATATCAGTAAGCTGAAGAGGCAATAATGATGAGTAAGGTGAAGCTTGTAGAACCGATAACCGATCGGGAAGACAGGATCTCGATTCGCAATCTCGTATTAGCCTTCTCGGTCCAAGACGACCCGCAACTAGATGAAGTAAAAGTCTAGGGCAAATGGACCTATCGGTTCAGGGTCGTACTCTGTCGTAGTCTGTGGTAGGCTATGTTCAGCAGTGGACTGGTGATGGGGTGAGATGATGATGGAGGACACCACAACCGTTTAACATCATTAGATTTAAAAAATTCGACATACATTAAGACCAGTTAGATTGGAACCAATACGACAAAACATAACGTAGTAACATTATTTAAAAATAAAAATATACACAAACATACATAGATTGCTAATATAATATTAAATAATTAAACATATCAAAATAAAACTGTTGTAGTAAATTCTGACAGTGGTAGAGGTACACTGCAGTTTGTTTCTAGCTGCAGAATGTATGAGTCAGCTCGACCGCGTAGTAGGACTACGCCTTCACAGAGTACCAGCGTAAAATAGCAGCATAATGCTGCTGTGTTTCGTCTGGTGAGTGTGAGTGGGATCTGGAGAACATTATTACTGGTGACGAGGCATTACATCTCAGTCCTCAAGGGTGACAACGCATTTGCATTTTGATTCCTTGTCAAGGATGAATGTAGATGTGTGGCGCAGGAATCACTTGCCATCAAATGAAATGTGTGCTCGTTTATTACTCTCAATTTAATTTTAAAAAAAGTATGTCGAAATGAGCTTAAAGTTTTTTTTGCAGACGGTATAATATCAATCAAAAAAATATTTTCTAAGTTCGAACGCCAACGCCATCTCTGAGAAAATTGTGGAAACCCGCGGCCAAAACCCTGCAGCACCGCAAACATCTAATACCAATATATCACACGTCCACCAAACGTTGGCTTATCAATTTATGGTCCCATTGTATCGAAACTTGGTCCCTGCATGGTGCAACAGACGATAAACTGCGCAAGTTGGCACATAAATTAAAACGTGAGATATTTAGCACTGCACCGCAATTTAGATATTATTCAATATACGGTAACTTCTGAAAATATATATCAATTGCGATATAAAATTAGCGTGCGGTTTTGCCGTCTGCAATAATTTGTTTATTTATAATTGTACTGAACGAATGTTTGAATTAATTTCAACAAATATCCACTCTGTGGAATCATCTATCGCCAGCGGTATTTACGAAGCGATACAACTTAGGGACCAAGAACACATACACCTTTCTTAAAGTCCGACAATGCACCTGCGAACTCTCTTCTTGTTGGTGATTGTTTCGTTATTAACATGTGAAATATACCTACGCCGCATTACCGGAATATTGTTTCGATGTAATTTGAAGTAAAACTTTTTTTTGGACAAAAATGAAGTTCATTTAAATCCATAGTTCGTGTTTTGTTAAAAGCAGTAACGGACTAAAGTATATACGCATATGTATAGTGTATGTTTAATATTAAGACATACTTTATACTTAAATTTATTTCTATTGTATTCTCATATAGTTCGATACTTATGATAATTATTAACTATTTTATAAATAAATATTTTTTAATATATAAAAAAGTAATTAATAAAGTAATTAAATATATAACAGAAAAAATATTAATAATTATTAATTTAATAATTTTTTTATACTTTAATGTAATCATTAATCAACTGCGCAAAATCACTTTATTAAAAGTCAAAATTACACATAATTTTTTGTTTTATTTGACATTGATATTACTATTTTAATTTTATTATTATTTTTTTAGACATTATGGCCGGTGTTAACCCGAGGACTTTTACAGTTGCACGGGGTTGAGAGTTGACTGAACTCCAGGAGTGGGTAACCAGCACGGGGGCTCCCGAGAGGGAGCCTCGGCTTGGACCCTGTTGCGCGAGAGCGACTAACTCGAGGGTGCCCGAGAAGGCCAGCCGCAAGTACATCGTCCAATGCAGTTGTGAACAATTGCGAATATGTCAATAACCTTATCATTGTCAAAAGCCTATTAGTTTAGGGCACGGTCCGCGAAACTTAGGGTTGTACGAGCTAACACCATTTGACTACTATCGTGAACTATTTAGCATTTTTAGCTTAGTTGGATTTGTTAACCGGAATATATGTTATTTTTAATATCACCGCTATAAAAAAATAACCACAAGATATTCCGTGTGATATAAAAAGTAAAGTAAAATTACAGCCCATATATATTTGTAAATTTATATATATTTAAATTTAAATTTATATATATATATATAAATATAAATATATATATATATATATATATATAAATATATGATAATAAAGTTTATTTGCTGTAGTCCTAAATACAATTTCAAATCTGTCTGGCCCCCACACTAGGCTAAGCCTGTCCTGTGGGAGAGGACAACTTGTCGATTTCCAAATAATTGCGGTACATTGCAGCAAAGAAGACAACATTACATTAAGAAATAATTGTTAATTAAATTAAATTAAGACAAAATTACACGAAAGTTACAATGTAATCAACATAACATTAGCCCAAAGAAAAAAAAATTGAATATAAATCAATGCCTTGGAAAAACAATGTAAATGAAAGAAAAATAAAACTATAGAGAGTGTAGTAACTGTGTGTGTGCGTGTGACTTGTGTGTCTATGAGTATGGAGTGTGTTTAGGTGTGTGGTGTTTGTGTAAGTGCGAGCAACATTTGATCTCATATCGATATGAAGCGATCAAATTTTTCCTATTTTACAGCAACTAGATCTTCTGATTCACTGTAGGTCCAGTACATATCACAGTGAAGCGGAAAGAATCTTTTTTTTCTCTTTAACAGATTTCTTTTTAAGGTCAAACATTTTAATGAGCTTGTTGTATATTAATGGGGGAAGAAATGGTTTAAAATTGTGGGCAAAAACTGTTTTAACTGTTGGGACAGAAACCTTAAATTCTGTCTTTGTGTGTTCTTTTATTTAGTAAGTCTACGTAAGTCTCTGAGGAGATGACTTGTTTATGCTCTGCTATAGCAGCCCTCACGATATATAATCTTCTAGCACTAAACACTTGAGCATTGTAATAAAGCTCAGTTGTTGGGTATCTTATGGTTTTTTTAAGGGCAATTTTCAAAATTCCTCACGTGCCTCGTTCTAAAGTCATGAGATTGGATGAGGTGGCGCCGCCCCACGCTAAAATGCAGTAATTTATTATTGACTGACATAAGGCAACGTAGATCATCTTGAGATTCTTTGGATCAGCAGCGTCTCGAAGGCATTTAAAAATAGGCATTAGTTAGTAGTTTTCGTACTTTACTTGCTATATTGTATATAGTTTTTCATCTAACCCCACACCTAGGTACTTTAATGTTTCAGCTCGTTTTATAAAAGTGCAAGTACAAGGACTTTTGCTTGTGAGAGGTGAACAATAAGGAGCGTGTATTCTCAGAACAGCTGTGGATTTTGAAGCTGAGGCGGCGGTTTTGTAAAAACACAAGAATTTAGTTTTTTCTACGTTTAGGGTGAGTATATTTCTGTTTAACCAAGATGAAATCCTTGCTAGATCTTCTTCAGCCCTTTTACAGGCCTGAGACCAACATCTGTCATGGAAAATAAACACTGTATCATCGGCATAACATAGTATGTCAGCATTTTCTAACGGTAAGGAAGTTAAATCGTTCAGATATAAAAGAAATAGGGTCGGCCCAAGGATACTGCCTTGTGGCACACCAAAGCATATTGGTTGAATTTAACTGGTTGCATTTCCACTTTTGGTACATTGTTTTCTGTCAGACAGAAAGCTAGAAAACCTTTTCAGAGTGTGCCTCTGATGCCGTACCCGTCAAATTTTTTCAAAAGGATAGGAATCGAAACCGTATCGAAGGCCTTAGTAAGGTCAAGGAAAACTCCTATACAGCTACGACCCCTGTCCAATTGTGATGAAATGATCTCCGTCAAAAGAGTCACTGCGTCTTCAGTCGATTTTTTCTTTTGAAAGCCGAATTGTGTTCGGGAGATTATACTATTGCCTTCGAGATAACTATACAAACTTTTAGTCTCTCTAAAATCTTTGAGATAGTGTTCAGTAAGGAAATAGGGTGTCCCAGAACTCAACGTCAAGCGGAAACGGGGTGACAGGATTGATCGTAACCATCATGAGAAAAATTTATCCCATGCAGTTTGAAAGTTATGGGCATTTTAAGAAAAACTGAGAAATTTGGTCAAATTGTAACAATTTTTCGGTTATTATGGTTAATTTTTATTATTTTTATTCATTTAAACTTTGGAACTATAACCATAAATAACATATCTGAATGACAGTTAAAAATAATGACACAATTGCCCCAAGTTTCCCAGAATTAAGACTAATTTGTTAAATTATGAATTTAAAAGTTTCAAAATTAGTCGACTTTGAACGGCCCTCCTTTAAAAAAAAATGTACTAGAGTGCCCTGGCAAGTGGCATTGAATCAGGAATCTAAAATGGTACAATACTTGTTTATTTTCATACTAAAAAAACGAGTAAAAAAATGAAAACCTCAAGTTACCCGATTTTGCTAACCCATTTTACTCAGTTTAAATGTTTTTGATTTACACAGCTGCCTGAGAACTTGAATGGCACGAATGACCTACATTTTTTACGAGAAAATTTACTTTGTTAGAAGACGTACCACTAGATCGTTCCACATGTGGTATCAACAAGATGACTGCCCAGCGCATTTCGGAGTACATGACAGCATTTAAATTTGCAAGTAACGATTAAATTGTTGCCGGCACCGGGGATAGAAATTGGTTTGCTCGTTCACGGTGACATTAAAAACGAGCGCTTAACTACACTAAGCTATTTCCATGAAACCAGCTCGCGGACCTCTCGGTCCCGTGAGCCCTGTGTCCGATGAAGCTGTAAGACCCTCATAGGCTAACAACATCATCATCAACAGAATCTAGACTAAGCTATTACGGCCCGTGTGATATGCGGTCATCGAAAACATTGACAGAACAATATGGACATCTTAATAGAAGTGTAAATAACTCTGAAAACTATCCCTGAAATAATCATATTACAGATGTTCCGAATTCAAATATTTGGACAAATGCAGCGACAAACACGGGTCGAGCTAATCTGGTCTAACGTGACACGTGGCGGCCGCTTCGTATCCCGGTTTTGTCTAATTCCTGCCTGTGTTCTCACGATTCCATTGTCAGCATGTATTGATACTCGTAGCTCACGCAGACTCAGAATTGCTAGATGTGACACGTGTAATTTCGCAATTTTCTAATAGGTGACAATTGAACACACTTTTATGATAATAAATGGTGACGTAAGGGCGAGTACATATCTGGTAAACGTGCCTGTTTACGAAAATCTTGCTAGCTTCACGATTATGTATGCCTTTCATAAATTATAAGTAAAGATAACCGATCAGTTGCAGTAACTGCGCTCGTGTAGCGCTATTGCCTCAGATACTAGTATGTACACACCCTTAGACATTTATATCCATATTCAATATAGAAACTAGATGTATAGGCGCATTTTCTAAACTCAAATGTTTGGACAAATGAAGCGACAAACATGGGTCGAACTAATCTGGGCTAACGTGACGCGTGGCGGCCGCTCCGAGTCACGGTCTTGTCTAATTCCTGCCTGTGTTCTCACGATTCCATTGTCAGCGAGTATTGATAGCTCACGCAGACTTAAGATTGCTAGATGTGACACGTGTAATTTCATGCTGGCTTCACTCTTCGATTACGTATGCCTTGCGTGAGTGGTGAATAAAAAATAACGATATGGCCAAGAAATGGGGATATGATGCTAATTGCCAATTGGTATAGGCATGCGATGTTTTAGAAATACCACGTTAAATGCATTAATCTTATACTATTGACGCTATTTTATAACTTGTATGACTTTTTTGTTATTTTTGTTAGCTTCTTTATAAGTAAAGTAGATAATGGGTCGGTGACAATTTTTTTCGTATTTTATATACAAATTCAAGATATTTTTTTTAGTTAATGTGCCACCCAAATGTCGAGCTTTTTTGTATAACAAGCCATGTTTAAATAGGTCAAGACTGTTTTGTGCTTAACCTATGCCTCTCCAGCTATGTCGTTGCTACTAATATGCCGATCATGCTCCACTTTTTCAAAAATGGCATCGATTTTATCTGTAACAGGTCGACCAGAGCGAGCCTTATCAAAATTCAACAAATTACATCAAAATTCCCAGACTGAAAACGGTTGAATATATTTACTGAAACTATGATAAGTTCATAAACGATGCATTTTTTCCTAAATAAAACTTCAAAATTTATCGAAATTATTCGTTAGATTCACTCATTTTGGCTGAAAGAAAAACAATAGAAAAATGGCAGAAACCATTTTTACTTCTCGTCTATTTATCTTTATGTATATTGTATCAAAACTAGCCAGATACAAAGTAGAAACAAAGAGATTTTACTGCAACTTTTTACTTATAAAATACGAAAAAAATTATTCCTCGACAAATTATATAAAAATTCAATATCCCCATAATTGTTATTTGTAAATGTTAATTAATAATTCTTCATAGATAACGGGATGAGATATACTAAAATTAATTATTTTGCCGTGTAGTGAAATAAAGTGACTTTATAAAAAAAAAACTTAAATTTAACTTACTAACAAAACTTCAGATGCCAGTTCCAGTGAGGAAACATGGATCGTGAGAAATCGGGGGACGGCTCAGGGGAGGTGGTTCAGGTGAAGGGAGCATTAACCACCGGTAAGCAGATTAATTTGTGGGCGTGTAACACGGGCCACGGCTCGAGTGCTTGCCGGGCTGTCTGCTTGCTCGCTTATAGGTTAAGTGCTGACGGTTAACGTCACTGACGCCTAGTTAGTTTGTATTTGGGGGATGCAGGTTAAATACGACGTCGTTTTATTAATTTTAGGGATAAATATGTCAGCTGTTATGGGGCGCTTTGGGGCGAACGTGATTTAAGTGTCTTCAATGTTAACGTTGATAGCGGACCTTAATGAATATTGCTTTTAATTTAGTGACGATTTAGGTGTTTGTGGGTACAGTATGTAGCTAGAATGTAAACTGATACCAAACTAGGAATAGAACATTTATTTTTGTGGGACAAGTCCGCCTGGTTGGTCAATAAATAAAATAAAATAGGAATATATTAAAACCAATCTATACAATACAATAAAATATATATATAAAGACCAACCAGGTGAGAATCCCTCGACGGGATAGTCCAAATGAATGAGGGTGAAACCTGCGGACCATACAAATGATGTCGAGTAGCACCGCCTTTTGCATTTGTAAAATCATATCAAAATATAATTCTGTCATCATATATATTGAAATTAATCAAAAATCAATGTAATACACGTATTTAGTAATAAAAAGTGCAAATG
Source organism: Teinopalpus imperialis (assembly GCA_029286865.1). Lineage (NCBI taxonomy): Eukaryota > Metazoa > Arthropoda > Insecta > Lepidoptera > Papilionidae > Teinopalpus > Teinopalpus imperialis. Next base: position 1,575,513 of record JAGSMU010000045.1, on the reverse strand, counting down.
CTTTAAAATTATTTAAAATATTAAAACTGCCATTAAATTTGACTGTAATTTTTTAACAACTACTAAAGCAGAAACAAACTATTACTATTATTTTTCATTTATGATTACATTTAAATAAGTTCACAACTTTCTGAATCCTTTACGTGTTCATTTCATACGTAATGTAAATTATAAAACATCCAGTTAGCGTCCGTCCGCGACTAAGTCTGTATACAAACATACAAACTTTCATTTAACGGAATAAAAAACATCCTATGTGCTAATCCAGGTTATTAACTATCTGTATGCTAAGTATCATTCAATTCGATAAGTCGATTTTGCGTGATTGAATAACAAACATCCGGACATACAAGCACATTCACATTTATAATATTATTACATAGCGGATCAGGAGTTGACACAACACCGTATTTCTAAGTATCATGATGCGCCCGCGCATAAACTGCACCTGCGTGCAATATAATGGCCGCTCGGAATGATTTATGTCCACGCTGCGATGTCGTTAGTCCTCTGGGCGTGTATTTGGGGCTTATACTTGATAATGCGGTAAGTAATTTAGCTTTGGATTAATAATATAAATTACGAAACATTGTTTTTAACAAGGTAATGTTTAAATATATCGACTCAGATGGATGACCTTCAAAGCAATAAATATTTTTAATATGAATATCAATTCGTATTAGATTAAAAAGCGACTTTTACTTTCTATATTTATATGTTTAGGTAAATATTGATCCGTATGATTATATATATTATATGTGGTTGCGAGTTGAATTAATAAAATAATTTTCTTTTTTCTTTTTTTAAATAGTCCACAGATCTCTTTCAAATCTAAATTATTGGAGGACTGGACGATCTTCGATAAACATATTTTAGATTGTATTTCGGCAAGTGTCAACCTCGGGTTTTTTCTGGTACTACTTTTCTTCGCCTCTAACATCTGCTATGGAAAACCGAGAGATATTAGACATGTAATTTGCGCCTTAAATCCTCTTATTACAAGAAAAATACTATAAAAGCACAATGTGTCCATTTGACCATTCTCAGTTCAAAACTCCAAAAACAATGTATCTCTAAAATCATTTTAAGTGAAAAGAGCTTATTTTCCACATCAATCAGTCAGCCATTGCGGTGCTATGAAAAAATCATAATTGATTTTTTCACGGGCGATATGTCAAGCGCGAACGCAAATGGTTTACGTCGGCCATATTGAATTAGTGCGTGGACGCGATGTCGCGCGGACAGCGCTGGTGTGGAGTTGGTGTGAGATTACCTTTTTATTTTGAAGTCTCCAGGGTAAGTACATAATGATTCGATTTTTTGGCTATGTCAATATTTGAACCAAATTTTGTTTTACGATTTGGCTTATATAGTAAATTTTCTTCGCCTTGATATTGTCTTTAACCGTCCTCAGATCTAATCGTTAAACCATAAAATAAATTTTAAAAATAGCTGTATTTACAGTACTAAAATATAGTCTACATACCTGACAGCGTGTTCTTTATATGTACTTTAATGTATATACTGTACAGATGTCACAACAAGCTAAATTGAATTTATATGTTTTATACAATTTCAATGATAATTGGTACTATGGAGATTAGCTAAGCTTGCGATTCCTTATGTGTAGACAAATATCGTATCATACTAGTCTCGTAAGATGCACATAAAATGAAATAAGTGAGTTTTTTTTATTTATCTATTTAAGCGTATAAATTGTGTTTATTTTTAGGATAAACTTATAGGTGTTACCGACTCCTCGGATCCGTTGTTCTGTTGCGTTGTTCACTCATAAAATTAATTAAAAAACACTTCAGTCTGGCGATTTTGTCCAAATTGATTGAGAGCGGCCGAGTCCCGCGATGCGACCTCTCTAATGGAACCGCACTTTTTTAGCTTACCGTCACAGGAAACAAGTCCTTTCCCCGCAGCTGATGAAAATTATATAAATTAGTAAAGTGAGTAGAGTATTGTCATAAACTTACTGACAGCCCGTTTAAATACTTATTTATGACATGGTTAACGAAAATGGTCGAATGACAGATACGTCCTTAAAGTATAATACGTCTTGTAAGTTTGGCAGACCGTACCCTAAACCATTAGGCTATTAATAATAATAATATAATTTATTTCAGACTCATTCTAGGATTACATCCATGTTAGTACAAAAGCAAGCTTACAAGATAGTGTTAGTAATAATAATAATAGTTAAATATATTACCTTATATCGATCAGTGCCTGGACTATTCTTTTATGCAAGAATTTGTGATAGGAAATTTCCGTTCTTCCATAGGCATTCTTAAAATTTGTCGTTGATCGTAATAATGGCAAGCTTTAATAAAAAGCAGGTTATGTTTTTATTTATTATATTTCCAACAGAGCGTCCGCCTTCAACTATAATGCAAATATAATAATTGTTTTACTATAACTCCCTTACAATTTGACGTAGATGTAGATATAATTTAACCAATTTTATACATTTTAGATATTTCCCAAATGTTGTTTAGCAAACATTTAAATAGAAGAATTATTTTATTTGTCCTAATCGCGAATCTTGTATAAGTATTAGATATTCCCATCCATATTGAAGATGTTCCGGAAACTTATTTATTGAACGAGCTGGTCCGGAGACCATCTAAGGCCCTTATCACACAGGCACTTTGCGAGCGTTTTCCAGAGGGGCAATTAGTGAACGTGTTTGTTGCGTGCTTATGTTGCTCAATCAGCGAATACGTTGATCTCGCATTAATCAACCGCACTTGAAGCGCAAAAATTGCTAGTGTGATAGTGCTTTAACATAGATAGTTTACAACTAACAACTCGACAACGACCGCAATGTATGCCTTGCGTTTGATTACATGCACGTCGTCGACACCCAATTGGTGGCCAGATTCTACTCTATGAGATTTTAGCTTCATGTTTGGCTGTATTGCATGAACTTGTTTGGTTAACTTTAGTTCCGGTAACCTAATTCAATCCGGAACATGTTACTGGAGAAAACTTAATTAAAAAACTACTGTTAAATGTAATTATATTGTTACTTGTCATTCCTTGCAATTAATCTTAGTTAGTCTATAACCAAAATACAAAATAAATTACATTAAAAATCGGCGAATTAAAATCAATACACTTTTTAAAGATTTTATAGATAAAATAAATTGATTAATATCTTATTCTCCTATATTTCACTAAATTTAATTTAAAAAAAGTTACTGCTGTATTTTGGAATATAAATATAAGTTTAATCTATAGTTTAATTAAAGGTGAAGGATATTTGATCTAAGTTGTGTAAAAAAAAACTAAAAATATTCTATGCATTATTAGCATTTTATACTTAATGCTCTATTCAAATATTTACAGTGCTGCAGATAGTTCTAAGTTCTCTAGTTCTACAGCTAGGATCACACCCTCACAGATTAACAGCGTTAAATAGCAACATAACACTGCTGTGTTTCATATGACGTACTCGTGGAAGGTTATGGAATTAGAATCAAGGAATGAGCGAATAAACAACATAACAACATTCTCTTTCTTTCTCACCATAACCATAAATGTTTAGATCACTAGAAAAGTCGAGATAAAAAGTTAAAAAAACAGTTTTATACAATGTACTTTTTAGTATATCTGCTATTCCTCATGTTTCGGGTAACAGTGAATATTTTTGTTATATACAGTTGTTATTACTTTCTCTTATGGTTTGCAGTAATTTAATTAAATGGTTATATTACTTTCAGACACATTTTAATGACGTTTTCTTAATTGTAAATAATATAATTTTTTTTTATATTATTTAGTTTTAATATTAAAAAAAATTATATAAAAAAATTAACTTTCATTGTAAGTCTTTCTATATCTCTCGCTTGTAAGTAGGAAAAACAAGGCATAAACAAAAATCAACGTTTAAAGGTTATTCACTAATTTTTTCAACGCGATATCGTGTGAACGGTAATGAACGTGTTAATATCGGCTTGGATTTATGGTTAAGGTTAAAAAAAGAGCAAAAATACGTAAATACAACAAAATAAGTATGTATCGACGTCACCCTTGGCCTTTAATCTCAGTAACTCAATTAACAAAATCTGCCTTCAGTCGGATCTTGCTCGCCCCATTGTGCCCGCCTCATAAATTGACAAAGTGTCCAACTCTCATGAGCAACCGGAATAAGTTTCTGCTTACGGTCAGTGCGCGAAATTTCGACAACATACGGGAGGATATTGCACACGTGCTTGTCACGTCTGAGGAGATGATAATTGTATTCATATATGATGATCATAATCAATACAACACAACAGAACACGTAACCGTCAGTATCGACCAATACAGAGTGGTACAGGCGCTGTGTTCTTAACCAGGTGTTACAAGGATATATTTTATTGACGTTCAACAAGTGCAAATGAAGTATGATTTATTAGGAATAAAAAGAATCCTTGAGAACGTTTGCTTTGTTAGTCTTTTATATCCTAGAAGGAATTTAAATTTTCTAACTTAATTGATTTATTCAATAAAACATCGTGCTATTTGTCCCAGCTGACACGTTTGGTGAATAGCCAAAGAAATAGTATGTGGTAGTCAATGAAATTACGTGACAATCGAGTACGTCCACTGGATGGTAAGTGATTCCGTCGGCCCATGACACTCACATCCATCCTAGATAAGGAGCTATAATTCAGATGCGTTGTCACCCTAGAGATTTAAGCTGGAAAGGCACGTCACCAGTCATAATGCTACGTTCACAGTGGATAAACTCTGGTAGGTAATATACTAAATGTGCCCGTGATTGCAACGGAAGAGAGCAGTGCTTTTTCTGGAAAATTGTGTACGCGGCACACCGTGCGCGAGCGATGTTTACTTTAAAATTGACGAATGTTTTTTATTTGTCAATTGATTCAAATACAAATACTATGTAAGTCCAAGCATATCTTAATACACGTAATGAAAACTACATCCAAATTAGCTCAGCCATCGTGGAAATTAGCTTGCACAAATACACAAACAAACAAAAGGGCTGTATAAGATTTTATAATACTCATGTGTACCTATATATACACCTGTTTTTTTACATTGATAGTAACAAACGAGCACACAATTCACCAGATTTCTGCAACCCATGACTTCTATATTCATCCTTGACAAGGAATCATAATGCAGATGCGTTGTCACCCTTGAGGACCGAGATCGAATGCTTCGTCACCAGTAATAAAGATCTCGTACATCGTCCAAGGATCGCTACACTTACCACACGAAACACAGCAGTATTATGCTCTTTATTTTAAGCTGGTAGAATACCAGTGAGGGCGTGGTCCTACCCCGGTCGAGCTGTCCCATTCATTCTGCAGCTAGACACAAATTGTATCGTAGCTCTATCACTGTAAGCAGACATCAATTTGTAGTTTAAGTTTTTTATTACCCTGCCATAATGAAATGTTAATTAATTGTGAGAATATTTATGTAACACTCAATCGAATACTTACTTATGTACTTTTTATTTAGTCGCTTTAGGGAGTGCCCACTGCCGACCCGTATGTTCTAGGTTGGAGGTCCGCAGGCGATGGTCTGTGATTTAGCGTCCAACTTGGACCGTGGCCTGCGAGGTCCTACAGCGCCATGCCACGCTTGTTTGCCTAATGAACCATGAATTTCTATTTGCTGTACGCTTTTCAGGTAATTAACTAATAGGTGTAACGCTCCACACATTCTGGTGGTATTGGAGCATCATAAGTTAAAAGCTGTGATATCTATGTCGACATATTCCGTAGGTTATTTTAAAGTACCAAGTCACTAGGTTATCGCCAGAAATAGAACAACAACCAATTGAGCGTGTTTTCTATTGATGAGATTTGAAGTATAAGAAAAACTAATAAAGTACCAAAGCTTAAACTAAAGGTTTAGGTTTAGGTTCCAATCGTGTCGTGAGCCATCTTCTAGCACAAGCATTAGCTTAGTTGGAGTGATTAACCGGAATTTAAGCAAGGTTCTGCTAGCATTCTTTAAAAGAAGGACCGTCGTTCTTCTCTTCCCGGGGATATTGTGAAAGTCAACTTAACGAGAGTAGTTAGATTAATTACCTCATAAGATACCTGCTTGAAATATCAGTAACACTACTGCGTTTCATATGGACTCACCATTCACTCACCGTAGGGATTGACCCAATAACTATAACAAGGCGTTCTATATTAATCATCAAGAGTGACACGGCATGTTTTTCTTGAATCTTTGTTGAGGATCAATGTTGTGGTCCAGTGATCAGGTGAACTGTGTCCGCTATGCACACCTAAAAATAAAAAAAAACCCACCAACCTCGTTTACATCGGTTGTTTTTTACTATTTTATTATATATAGAGTCAATGATCATATTATCACAATAATTGGTAGACTTACAAAATAAGATCATCTACGTAATTCAGAATTAACAATTTAATATAACAATGTAGCCTTATTCGACTGCGGATAAGCAAGAATGTTATTACAGTTAACACCCATTCTCTATAAGAACTTTACCTATGCCAAATCTCACGCGTTTGCGATATACTATAAAAAGGGGGTACAAAGTTTTTTATTCACGTATTAGCATATAGATAATTAAACCGATAAATATTGTGTGTAAAGGCTAGCTTAACTTCCTAATAAAAGAAAAACATGTTTCTTAAAAAATAGACAGTCAATGAAGATTTTTTTTTTTTGTGCTTGAGTATTACTTTTGGTCCAGAGAATTTTACAGCTTTATCTAATTAGACTCGCGAGCGGGAGGCCCGCTGACTAGGGAGACAGCGACGATGCTGCGAAGCTGGCGCGGAGACTGCTGCTGCACCACCGCTGCACTCTGACCCCTGTGAACGAAGAACGTCGACGACAACATAGGGCATAGTATCTGCATTATGATTCCTTGTCAAGGTTGAATGTAGATGTAATGGGCCGTAGATATCACTTACCATCAGGCGAACTGTATGCTCGTTAGTTACTCTCAACGTAATTAAAAAAAAGGAAACGAATGCAAGTAAATACTAACATGAAACAATCGTACATGGTCAGTAGTCTAACAATACTTCAATGGTCTCGTTACTTTGTCATTGTTCTATTTTGTGTAGAAATAAATTATATAATTTAGGCATTTTTAAAAGGGTCATTTAATAAATAGTGAACGGTATAGGCCTGAGAATTGTACATGATAATATTTATTATTATTGTTGTTGGTGACAATCGAGCACCGTTCACCTGATGACTAAGACGTAATGTCTCCTCACCACTAAAAGGTGTAATCGGATACCTACATCCACCAGAACACAGCAGAGTTAGAATGCAATGCAGTGGTAGTATTCTGTGAGTTTTTATCCCTGGACCACACGACCCGATTATGCCTTCGCTAGTAACGAACAGCAGCATAGCTCTACCACCTTAAAATATGCATTCTAAAAGATAATGTACGTTTATGTTGGGATAGATCATTAAAACTATAGAAAGAAATCTCTGTTTACATATTTAGTTCTTCGAGTTCGTTTGTAGGGTAAATGATAATTTATAATAAATATTTGAATCGTTTATTAAAAATAACTTTTACAATAATTTTATTTTTATACTCAATTAAATATTATATTAAATGTAACAATATCTGTTGACATTTCTTAATTATGGCACAAGGTTACAAATAGCACAAGACTTTATACAAACATATAAATTAATTTTAGGAATACCTACAATTTATGATGTGATATATTTATATTACTTATCTATAAATAAATAATATACTATCAAGAAGAAGATAAACTGTATTGTTACCTTGTAAATAATATAATTCTCGGATATAACTAAGAGTTAATCGTTGTCCAGAGCCCGTTTCTTCCAGAACTCCGCCAGATCCCTGAACTTTTCACAGCACTGTCTTTGTCTCCTTGGGCTATTGTGAATCGTAGGGCTCGTCAAAACACTACTGAACCTTCTCACCAGCGTTGTAACTGACTCACGAGTAGATTTATCGATATCCTCCATCGATGCTATCGACGAATTAAAATTATCGAACGCCTGGTTGATGAATTTATTTATCTCACTGCTATCACCTTTTTCGGTGCCTGTCGAAATGCCTATAACTGTATCATCGAAGGAAAAGTCATCGTTGGACAAACTGCACTTCACTATTTCGGGAAGAACAGGCTTCTTTTTGTGCATGGTGCTGGTGATGGCGAATTTTTCAATCGATTTGAAATAATCATCGATCTTTTCACATATCTCCTCCACCGACACGGCCGATATAATCTGACCGTTAACCAAGTAGAACTGCTTCGACGATTCTCTCTCAGCGTCTTTCTGCAAATCATCCAAGAAGTCCTTGTAGTCAAGGAAAGAAGCCGCCGACCGCTTGGACAGTTGCCTTCCGACCTTTCTTCTAACCTTTTTGAAGAGGAAGGACGAGTCGAAGGTTGTCTGTTTCAAATCTAACGTGCTGAATACAGATTTGAGATACGGTGTTTGGTCTTCCTCGGTGTCGAGGTCTATTGGCTTGCCCCATTCCTCGTCAAGCTTCATCCACTCCTCATGATCGGATAGAATAGCGTCCGCGTCGAGTAATTCGCTCATATTTTTTACACTTTTTACGTATTTAGTATAATCATTAAACAATGTTCTCACACTGACAGCTCTGGATTGACTGATACCTGCGAATCTGCGTATGTTATTTATGACAGTAGTTATTGAATGAGATATATAGCCATCCTTGTCTATTGTTTGTTATCTAACGTAATTGTGTTCAAGGAAGGATGTGTTTGTCTCGATTTGAAACCAATTTACTAATGAGTTGGCGTGAGAAGAAAAAGTAAGGTAATAAGACAAAGATTCTATTGATCCCAATCGAATGTTATTTTTGTTGTAAACAAATTAATGTTATGAGTACGGAGAATGTTGTACGTACTAGGATTATTTAACACTAGTTTTTTTTTTTTAGTAATAATACCTTCGTTCCCTGCAGTCGGAGAACCTACACTTGACATACGAAACACAGCAATGGCATTTTGTTTGAGTGGAGGCAGTACCAGTAAGACATATATTGTAGGCTGTTACTTCAAATATTAAGAAGTATGTGTTATATATGGAAGGGGAGGTTATTGTTTCTAGAATTATCGACACCCACCCGAATAAAGTACAGTGAGTAGCGTATGCTTAACTTGTTAATTAAATCGGTATTTCACAGAAATGGCGGCGTTAATAAATTCCGATGAACTAAAACGCACGCGTCGCCGTCATTGTTAACATCGGCGGTAACGAGCCGCGTTATATGTTGCTAATTAAATAACTTAATTTCAACTTGTGTGCTACGTACGGACTTAACTTAATGAGTTACGTTAATGTTTGTGTTAAGGAAGAAGCGTCTATGGGCTAATTGTTTAGGGTACGGTCTGTGAAACTTAAGTTTCGTATTCACCATTCGATTATTGTCGTCGTTGAACCATCTTATAGCACGAAGCATTTAAGCTTCGTTGGAGTGTTTAACGGGAATGTTGGTAATGTGAACAGCATTGCTGGTATTCTTTAAACAAAAGAAAAAAGACATTATCACTAACTACTTTTCTTTAGCTTCTCAAAACATTATAGGCTTGTACAAAATAATATGAACATGACTTGTACTTCTTTGGAAGATTGGCCCATAGTCTTCGGTTGGGTAGGTTGTTATCTATAAATTTTCTAACCAATAATATGCCAATAGAGACAACAAAACCCAACAATAAAACCTAAAATTCAAGAGTCACTAATAGCCCATTGGTTTAGGGTAAACAGTCTGTGAATATAGTAAATATATATATATATATGTATATATATGTATATATATGTATATATATATATATATGTGTATATATATGTATATATATAACCACTGTAACTAATCTTAAATACATGGGTCTAGGAGATGGTTGACGACAATAATCGAATGGCAGATCTCTGTATTTAAGATTAGTTACAGTGGTGAGTCAGCGGAAAAGCCAAGTATTCGTCTTGGAGAGTCAAAAATTAAAGAAAATTAATAAATTAATACTTAATAAATTATCATATCATCACATAAATCATTGTTTAAAAAAAATCTAAAAAGCATTATTTTATTTTAAATTTATTATTAAAATAAAATTGTATCTCAATACTTCTCTTACTTCTGACGAGCCATTCCATCTTAGTACCTAAGGATGGATACTATATAGGCCGCAGGAACCATTTACCAATAGGTGAACTGTCCTCGTTCGCCATCCCAAAAACAAAAATTACCTCGGGTGACATTCAAATGGCGCACATAAACGTAAAAATTAATTTCATAAGTATACCCTTGCTATATATGTAGCGACAATAAAAGTGCATAACAAAAATTAATTAGGATACATAACTAAGCTCACGGAATTTGCAGAAGTTGCTAATTAGACGGTTCACATTACGTGCAGCATGGCGGCCGTTCGGATCTGCTGTCGGCACTTATTGTTTGGGATTAACTTTTTGTTGTTTAACAAACGAAGTCGTGTTTGTTGAAATCAAATTATAGTCAGCGAATGACGTCGACAGTTATTGAAAAGATTCAAATTTAAATTCATTTTATTTACAAATATTTTTATTTATTTAACTTTTATGTACATAAAGCATTTATATAAGGGAAGTTATATAGGAAAGGTATGTACAAAAGCGCAGCTTAGCATAAATATGTTACAATTTATAATTAAAATCAAATCCAAATCAATATGGACCATTTTTGGTTGTTGTTGTGTTGTGTTGTTCCCTATACAACAGGTTTACAAGGGCGAAATTAATGCCCAGTGTAGTAATTTTGAAGCGTCAATAACTTAACGGTTTAGCGTACATTCTGCTAAACTTACGGTCGTAGTTTCGAATCCGGCGTTCAACTATTCGTGAACCATCTCCCAGCACAAGCTTAGTTTGTGTGGTTAACCGGAATGTAAATTGTAGCTTTTTATAAAAAAAAATTATGGAATAACCTAAAATATAAAAATATAAAACCTTATATTATTATTGCTATTATTAAATACATATATATAGATCTTGATTGCTTAAATATGTATGTATACTGTACAATAAATTAATCTTTTTGTTGTTCTTGGCTACCTTAGATTTTAATGGTTCTGTTAAAGCAAGCTGGACTGTAGTTTGCGATGATAGCAATGTAGCATCTTCTAACCGCAAAATAATAGTTCGGCACGACTGGGGTAGGGCTACGTCATACTAAATAGCAATATGATAATAATAATAATAATAATTCGGAACGGATAATTTTTGTGTGTTAAATTTGCGGTCCTTCATGTTGAGAGGGGTAGGGTCGCTGATTCTGGAGGAATGGATATGTCTATGCCCATGAACTTAAGGATATCTATCGTATCTATATATAGGTATAGGTGAGGCGAGCATGAAGCAATCGGTTCGCGACGTGTTTTGTGCGCGCCTGACAAAGGTTCTTAATACACTTTTGTCGAGAGCGAATAGGGCGCGTGCGTATAACGGTTGGGTCATGCCTGTCCTCATGATTGTGGTCAAGCACGTGCTTTGAAAGTATAAAAAATAAAAACTTTACTCTCAAACGGAATCTTTGGAAAAATAAAAAACATCCTGAAGGACGGCACCGTCGAGATGTGTCGTGGTTGTCTTGGCCCTGGTGAGTCCCTCAGGCATGTTATCTCCAGTTGTCCGGCGCTTTCTAACTCGGAGTATCTGCACAGGTTCAACCTAGTAGCCAGGATTCTCCACCTGGAGCTCACTCTGAAATATGGTCTTGTGGATCGGGGATCGCCTTATTATAAGTACACGACGGAAGCCGTGCTCGAAAATAACCGCGCCAGGCTCCACTGGGACCGGCCCATCATCACGGACAGGACTATTCTTGCGAATAAACCTGATATCGTGTTGATTAACCAGGTACAGTCAAGGATATTTTTGGTCGCCATCACATTTGACGAGAACCTCGTGAAAGCAGAAATAGATAAAAAGACGAAATATCTGGACCTGGCACACGAGGTTACCGACATGTGAGCTGGTTTGCCGACCGAAATTATTCCTATAGTCGTATCTGGGTTAATCCCAAGCAGCCTGTCGAATCAGCTGAGGCTCTGGGCTCAAATGCAGAGGGCGGTGCTCCTCGACACCGACGTATTGTACGCAGGTTTCTTTCCCTTTCGTCCTAAACCTCGACCGTTTGGTCTCCCCTGTCGAGGGATTCCCATCTGGTTGGTCTTTATATATGTATCATATTATATAGTATATATTTGTTTCTTTATTATTTATTTATTCTATTGACCAACCAGGCGTAGATGGAAAAAAAAATGCCCTAAATAATAATAATAATAACCACCAAAAAAAAAAACAATATACGTAAACCTATTTTTTTAAAAAAAAACTTATGTCAAACGCAATTATTAATCGCTTATGGAGATGCAACAAACGAAGGTAGCATAAGTTAGTAGCCTCAGCGTGTACTGTATTATGATCACACAGTGCTGAATTTCAGTCTACCCAAGTTCCGTACGCACGCCTCAACAGGAGCGTGAATATAAAGTGGATAATGGAAAAATACGCTACTGCGTTTCGTATGGTTTCGAGGAAACAGTTACAGATAGTGAGGGATTCCATCTCATCTCTCAGGGGTGACAACGTATATGTAACTTTAATCTATGTAGAGGATAGATTTTATTGTCATGTGCCGCATTCTTAACTAATCATCTGGTGAACTGTGTGCTCGTTAACACTCCTATAATTGTAAAAAACAACCCTCCTACCGTACTATTCATTACTTAATTTTCTTTAAGCTATTTAATCAACTTAACATTTATAAATCGAAAATATTCTCAATAGGATTGTCGCGTAGCTAAGTTACATAAAAAAAAATTGTTATAATATTAAGGATTATATGGTAAGGTACGTAAATAATTTCAAGTTATGAACGGAGAAGACTTATGGCATTTCATAAACATTCAGATTCACTATTCCCACCTTAATCTTTATATTTATCGTGCACTCTAAACCGTCCGAGGCAATTAAACGCATCCAGCGCCGGGTCGTGTATCATATAGTGTAATCCAGGGGCACAATGATAATAACAAAAAACAATAAAAATAACGAATTACCGCGCGAACTGGGCTTGAATCGAGCGAAGGATTTAGCACTGCGCATCAATGGAGACGCTGTTGCAATGTTTGTGCGGAGTCATAAACGTTATTTTTGTCTATCATTTGCTCTTAGTTGAACATAGGGATTGATAGATACGGAGAAGAGACGTATATTTCCACGAAGTGTGATCATTACCCTTCTAGTGAATTTCTACTTCAGAATTTATTGACATTTCATCTACTAGCGTAATATAGGTACGCCTAATATCATGCTAAGGGTTAATGCAATCATTGACAGCTATTCGATGTGTTATAATCCTAATATTATTAAAACGTGAAACATTCAAATTCATTGTCTTTCTTAAGGATATATTTTTTTATTTGGAATAACCAACGGCTACATAATATGTATTGCATCAATAATATAATATAGCAGACGCAGTGTGATTACGTAGCCAACATAATTATTCACAACAAGTAAAAAGTAATAAGAAACTAAAGAAAACAATATTATAAAGTATTAAAGTTGAGTTAAGACAGAATATATGAATTTAAGAATTAAACCCAAATTAATAAGATTATAATAAGTTAACTTACATCTTCATAGCACACGCAACACTCCCCCTGAACGACGCAGGCGTGTTTTTCTTTCTTCTCAGTCTTTCTCATAAAACGCTAGCATACGTAGCATTTGTTGGAAGATATTCCCATATTTACCTCGTTGGAAAGTTAGTTATGGATGTCGATGGAGCAATTAGGTAAATAAAACTAGTAGCGATAGCGACTCCGCGATCCAATCCCACCTTATTCCAAATTCACGTTATGTTTAGGCTCATTCTTAATATGGGGCAAAACTGTTGAAAGAACAACAGTTTTTGTTGTATATTTTATGTTGTGTGACGCTATAACTCAGCGGCCGTGACACGCCGCCCTGAGCCTCGTGATATACTTACCGACTCCACTGCCGTTTATTTATAACTGGGGCAGTTATTTTTATTTATAACCGTGCTTTATTGGTTTACTGTGTTACGGATTGTTGGACGCGTTTTCGGTTTTCTTTAAGTGCTTCCAGGATGTTGTTATTGTTTCAAGTCCGGTCTGGCGAAGTGGCGGCGAGAGCTGGCGTTTGTATGTTGTCCGCTCCGATATACTTTGGATGTTAGCCTGCTTTTACTACATACAATTTTTGCCTTGATTGCATATAAGAACCGAAAACTTGAACAATGGTTGTTCATGCTTCAATAGGTTTCATTCTATTCTTTATTTTAAGTTATAAAGAATACTAATAAAAAGAAAATTAGGACGATGTATTTACATCTTTACTATAACTCTATTTTAACTATTTAAATTTTAAAACGGGCTAATATGACTGTGGAAGAATCACGACATTGTGTATTGTTTTATTAGAAATATTTTGATTCCTCGATATGGAAGTTGAAGGGTTTCACTTGGGAATAGTCATCACTTAATATCTGGTTAACTGAGTGAACATTTGTCACGCCTTATGTGATCAAATCATCAAGGTAGAATCGACCCCGAGGTCAATGGACGGATCCAACTCGGACGGGCAGCGTTCGGGAAACTGCGACACATCGTCCCGTTCAATATACCTCAATGCTTAATAACAAAAGTCTATAATCAGTACATGTTGCCAGTGATAACCTGACCTGCTGGCCGTATGAGAAGCTCACTCAGCGAGCTATGGAGCGTGCTGCGTGATAGATAATGAATAGATATCCTCATTAGAAACAGTGCCCGATATTGCTTAAAATATATATATATATATAAGCAGGGTAATGTGGCAATGTGATGCCAGCACATTGCCACATTATAGCTCGTAGCACCGATAACCGATGGGAAAGAAAGGTTCTCGCGTGGCAACCTCGCACCGGCAGAGGCATTGTAGGAAGACCCCCACTAGATGGAATGACGATATATGCAAGGTAAACGTAACCAAGTCGATTAATGCAGATGGCTTAAGTTCGTGCTTTATGGTAATCTATGTGGGAGGCAATGTAAGCAGCAGTCTATTGTCTATATAGTCTATGAGAATGATGAATGTGATAAAATAAAAAGTGTCTTAAATAACTTCATCTTTATACTACTCATATCAGAGTGCCTCATTCTTTAGAAGTATATTACGTATGTAAAATATATTGTTAATAGTAAGTATTCTTTTGTTGTTGGCAACCAAAGTTAGTGTCTCCATCACGAAGGTTGACTGGTAGAGTACGCCAAAAGTAATACCTTTTGGCGTACTCTACCACAGTGAATCGTTTACATCTACGTCTACAGACAACCATATTTTTAAATACCGTCTGTACATTTATAATAACAAACACAATTATTATAAATAACTTATATATAAACACGTTCCCGTTGAATTCCTTTAAAATTATAGTTTGATATCCAATATAACGAACTAAACTAACGAATCAGTGTTATTAGCCCATAAAACTATAGTGCGTTTACTATCTCGCTGCAGGCCGGATTGTAAATCATGTTGTGCATACCGACGTGCAAGTCAAGCGCGTGTTATCGATAAAAATTGCAAGTGTATTACGCTCGCGGGCTTAAGTACTACGATAGTTAATAACTCATGTAAAGAATTAAATAGTGCATGAGTTGCGATCTGTTATGGTTTTATAAATAACAAGGTATTATTTATTTTTATGCACTCATAAATTTAAGTATATTGAATTAATGACGTGAAGACTTTTTTTGCAAAAGATTTTAAATCTTGTGGTAGGAATTTTAATAAACAAGGGCATCCATTGTTGTAAATAACACAGGTATGAAATAAATTTTGTATATAAAGATTTGTCGATAACATTACGATAAAAGCACTGGACATCATTGCGTTGCCTTAAAACTTGTGACTGTGAGTGAGCGCGCAATATACTGCGCTACGCTCACACGTTTTACAAATATGCAGCGTGGTAACTATGGAGTACGATCGCTTCAATAACTGCCG
The DNA here is from genome assembly GCA_029286865.1 of Teinopalpus imperialis. Classification (NCBI taxonomy): domain Eukaryota; kingdom Metazoa; phylum Arthropoda; class Insecta; order Lepidoptera; family Papilionidae; genus Teinopalpus; species Teinopalpus imperialis. The sequence continues at coordinate 1,559,463 of JAGSMU010000045.1, read as the reverse complement.
CATAGAGAGGCATAAATCAGTCGGCTTGTGGGGCATGATTGTTCTCGTGACAGTCCACCCCATCATAATGGCGGCCGGCGTAATTAGAGCCCGCGAATTACCCGCTTTTTGATTTAATGATACGAAATAATAGCAATCAATGGTAGCTAGCCCGGCTGTCGGAGGCTTTTAGTGATAATGTTGTTTTAAAGTTTAAAAATGGCGAAGCCACGTTGTTCGAGCCTCGAAAGCGGAGGGACCACGGTCTCAAAGAATACCACCATATAATAGCAGCATAACGCTGTTGCGTTTCGTCTGGGCAGTGTTTGGATCTTATTACTGGTGACAAGGCATTCTATTAATATGGAATGCCTTGTCACCAGTAATAAAATGACATGTCAATGCATCTGCAGTATGATTCCTTATCGTGAATTAATGTATTTGGTGATGCAGGAATTACTTACCATCAAATGAACTGTGTGCACGTTTGTCACCCTAAAATCAATAAGACCACGAAACATTAAAATAGATCATCATCATCATTTCTTCCTAGAGTAAACCACTTGATAACCAAGAGACATGAGATCTTAGGTTTAAAACAGTATTCGTGCAATTTTGTTATCAATTTTGAGCGTTAAAAATTTGGGGACACACGAGCGCAGTTAATCTAAGCACAAAAACATAATAATATAATTTAACACCCTCTGTATACACTGAACATACACAACTAAACTCCATTTCCTAAAACAAGGTGCGCGCATTAAAATGACGGAGCGTCAAGTGAGCGCCGCTGCCGCGGTGCGACCGTTTCGTTTCGAAATTAGCGTTAATACGCTCGTAAAGCCGTCACCGCCGCCGATAGAGCGTGTGGAACGGACTACTCGCGCGCCCGGGACAATATATAATGCGCGCACGTAAATTTAGCGAACGGTGTGTAGTTGCGTTCGAAAATTATTGTATGAATTTAGTTAGATTGATTATTACATAATTGTATTTCATAATGGAAAACAAAGAATAATTCATTTTTATATATTTTTTAAATCCCTTTAAATAATCAATTATGGATTCATACCATTTAATGTGCCGTAAGAATTTGCGCAATCGTCGCCTTGCCCGTGCAATAAGATTGGAGGAGTTTCTGGAGCATCCTACGGATTTCTTAAACATAAAAAACTCAACCTAATTACAGACTAATTTAATTAACGTGTTGTCATAGTGGGATGTCAACAAAGAATGTACAATCTCTTCTTTAAAACTAAACGTTAAAATGTCTTTTTCTTTTTGCGTGGGGATATGCCTACGCATACCCGCCCTCGCGGAACTATCACGACGACACGGTACCACGTCGGGTCGGTAATACTGGACGGTCGGAGCCCCCACTCCGATCGTCAGCGACCCGTAGGGCCTCGTTTACGATAGGGGAACACCGATATGAGGGCTGTGACGAGGCGCGCGAACACCGCGTCGGCCCCGTCTCCGAGCAGGATCGGCCATTTCTCTATCGAGCTCGGCTGCCTCGATTTGGACCGTTACGGTCTCGCAGAAGAAGGCTACGGCCCTCCACGCCGATTCCCCGCGCAGCATCGTGGACACGACAGCTGGCAGGGACAGGTTCCGTCCGATGTTACCGACCAAGACCCGCCGCTCGGCTTCTCACGCCGGGCAAGCAGCGAACGTGTACGATGCGGAGTCTCGGTCGTTGCCGCCACAGTGGAAGCAATTCACCGTCGCCTCGCATCTCTAAGTCACCAGTCACCGAAGCAACTATGCCCGGTGATCACCTGCGTAAGTCTGTAGGTAAGTCTTCTTCCTTGTCGCTGCATCCAGGGTTCGAAGACCGGAAGGAATGCTTCCGCGACGCGTTTGCGCGCATAACGCTCCTTAGTGAGCCTTGCGCGCCACGTCGCAAACGCGAAACGTCGTTCCTGCCGTTTCACCGCCTCGAGTGCCTCTTCTGGCTAGTCACCGCGTAGGATGCGAATTCGGTTGTACACCGTCGTGTCCATGCCCGCCAGTATGTCCAGAGGTGGAAAGCAAGCCAGGATTGTCGCCGTCTCAAACGAAACCGTGCGGTATCCTACTCTGGACGCTGTTCATCTTAGTCCTACAGCGTCGGAACACCAGCCTCTTCGCTCAGACGGGCGCCACGTATACAAGGCTACGGATCATACGACCCCGGCGTGGAGGCAGCGGACCTCCTCCCTTGGTCCCTTGAGATTGGGCAACAGTCTGTGCCAAGCACCCGCTACCCTCTCGACCTGGGGGATTGGGCGCTCGAAATGCTCTTCAAAGCCCCAGCGACTATCCAGAGTGAGGCCCAGGTACTTCATCGCCCCACTCTGACCTCAGACTCACCTACTCGGACGCACGAGTTGGGTAGTTGTTCGCGCAGTTTAAGCAGTCTGTGGAACCATAGCACCTCGGTCTTGTGAGGGGACTGTGGCGACGACGATTTTCGCCCCAAACATGGCGGGCTCTTTGGTTCTCTTGAAGGAGTCTCCACTGGCGACCACCCACATGTCGTCCGCATAGCAGACGCCAACGGGGAGTTCGACTCGCAGGACAGAGTCGTAGGCGATGTTCCATAGTAACGGGCCTAACACCGACCTCACACTGGATCTCCCTCCGGATCCTCGTACCGTCTTGGTCAATGTACAAAAAGTACCTGTTGCGCAAGTAGTCCGCGATCACGCCGTGCACGTAGGGGGTAACACCGTGGTGTACGAGTCCACCCCTAATCGCGTCCCAGTACGTTAAAATCTCTTACTGTAACTTGCGGGAGAACATAATAATTCTGAGCTTTTACGCTGACCCACAGTGTGTACGGGCCGTGCTTCCATAGCTAGGTTCAGATGTGGTGTCGGGGACACGGGACGTACGTACAACACACCCAGACACAAATATTGTTCGTCGGCTAAGATCCGTGAGATACAAAACAGTCGGCTGTTGAATGAAAAAAAAATCTCTAAGCTTTCGGTTACTAACATCCATAAACCTTAGATGATAACCCTTAAATCATATTTAATGCAGTCATTATCGCAATGCCCACTGTGTTATTGACTATGCTCATGATAAATAATGATTGCACGGAATTCTAATTTAATGTGCCTATTTAATTATTACGAATAGGCAATACGGTGCTTTTTGAATTAATGACCGTTTTATTATAGATTTCATTTGAATATATGCGAAGTCATTATCGTTTTAGTAGTAATTATTTACCTGCATTATCATTTATAGACGAATATTAAATAAAATTAGCGAATTTAAAATTGTTTTATTACCTGTGTAGTAGTAGAAGTAAATAAAAAGTAGTATAAATCCTTATAAATGCAGCACGTGGGAAATTACTAATAATTATTATTTACCTCGTGCTCGGTGGTGAAAAAAAATATCGTGAGGAAACTTATTCCCCATGTATAAGTGTCCTAGTAGGTATTTAAAAATTAAAAAAAAGTTAAATTTAAATGCTATCAAATCAGTATATTTTGTTACATTCCATTTTTGAATTGTAATACATTCAATAATACGATTTCTGCTCCTTATCATTGACGATATTTCGAGATCTCTCTCTTGGGCACCAACACTCGGACTCGGAGGGATCTACGGAAAGAGAACCCTTATGCGATGGGCTCGGAAAGAAAAAGAAAACAACAGATGGACAGATACAAAACTATTAAAATTGTTATTATATAATATGTTTATTGTTGACGTGATAGAACTATAAATATATATATTAAAATGTGATATAATAAATTGTGTTAAATGGGACGAAAAATTGGGCAAAACCAATATTTGAATGAAAATCTCTTGACTTTCTTAGGATTTTTGGTGCTGCTATATCTATTTATCGCGTAATGCTATAAATATATTTGTATTTATAATTTTGACGTATATTAAGAATACAGGCTCATAAGGAATAGAATATCACAGTACGTAATGTTTTCAAGGACCTGAGACAAATTATTAAATTAACACTCATTAGTATAAGTCAATTTAGCATAAAATAATTTTAAATATGGTTGATTATATACCACTGCGGTAAACTCTGGCATGCGTATTTCAGAATTATTATTATGTTTTATCTAATAGCGCCTTTTTGAATTGGGAGTAATGACAATAAAAAACAATTGTATCTCGTGTGAACAAACACAACCAGTGCCATTCTGTTCTAAATTCAAATTCATATGGAATGCACACACACAAAAACAGGTGCGCGTACAGATATTGCCAATACGGCCCTGTGCAAATTTAAGATGGCTGACGTCGACTTGCCTTGTTTTAATTGGCTGGTTTGCAGAAAATTTTATAGAGCTGTACACGTATTGAAGCTGTCAATATGTTTCTTCTGCAGGTTTTTATGATACAAATATGAAGAAAATTTTATTAGTTCTGCTTATGCTAAATGTATTAGTAAGTAATATATGTTTATAACAAAATTTTCCCGCACCAAAATATATATATTCCACAAACGCCTTTTTCAAATTATTAATAAAATTAGTACTTTTAAAATTGTATTCTAAATATGTATAAGATTTTGCATAAGGATTTGCAGTGTGATTTTTTGTCTTGGTAGTACAGCTCTATGGAATATTGTATGGTTGGCGCTGACCGCACGGGCGCCGAGTTACGGCGCGCCCGCGTGCGACAAGCGGCCGTATTGCCACGCACTTTATTGCGCCGATATCGCGTGACAACCCTGCGGACAGCCCCGCCGAATATATCGTCCCAACGCAAAACTTGATTTTCACAACACGCTGTATACGTTGATGGACTGTTTATGCCGTTTGCATATATATTTTTTTATAGATGAGTAAAAATCTCTTCTTATTTACATATATTTATTTATGTTTATTCGTATTTATCTTATATCCTTATGATGGTAAAGGAACCTTCTTAATACTGTTTAAGTTTACTGAAATTATGGGACGATTCCGTACCCATCACGCTGAGTTCTGCTGTGTTCCTTTCAACATTCAATCACGACTCAAGATTCAATCGGTAATTTGAAGCGTAAGGTGCTGAATGTACTGCTGTTTATGAATTTGACTTTTTTTTTTATTCAATTTAATCTCAATTTTTAATTTTTTTGTTTTTATTTAATCTGTTATTTTATAATTAAATATATATATTATTTTTTTAATCTGTATTTTGTTTAATGTTGTCGTTGACATTTACTCTAATTCCTGCTTCATTTGAATCATCTAATTTAATTTTAAATTTTTTATTATTAATGTAAAATAATAATTTATAAGGCAAGTATCATTTATTTTATTATTATTTTGTTAAGATATTATTTAATTTATTTCATTTTGATAATTTAATATGTTGTTTGTTTTTATTTCGATTTAGTAATTATTTAGTTTTCTCCATTCATTATTTTTTTATGTAACACGATAACCGTCAATATGTAACAATTGATGTGTTCATCTTTAATTGATTTGACTTTATGTATTTATGGATTAAGATTGTTTTCAAGTATACGCTCTAAGATGAACCAAAAAAAAACATGCTTGGTGTTGAAGAATTATCAATAGTAATAGCATAAATTCTGTTTTTGACGGTGGTCGGTGTTTTACCGCTCAATCGCAAAGTGCTTTATTAAGTAGGGTGTAATATGTACTGACGAGGAAATGAAAAAAAGATTGCCATATTCGTATCATTTTATGTTTTAAATTATTTTTGCCTATTTTTATGTTAGAAATTGGTGACGTAACTATTGTATTTAAATTGTATAACTGCTACTCAATTCGCTATTCACTTCACTTATATTTCTTTTTTTTTGTGTGTGTGAGTATTGCTGTTGGTCCAGCGACCTTTACAGCTTTATCTAATTAGACTCTCGAGCGGGAGGCCCGATGAGTAGGGAGACAACGACGATGCTGCGAAGCTGGCGCCGAGACTGCTGCTGCACCACCGCTGCACTCCGACCCCTGTGGACGAAGAACGTCGACGACAACAGAGGGCGGCGATAATACGATCCGAGGGCCCCTCATAAGGATGTACAAGACCTCAACTCGGATCGCTATCTAAAGGGACGACAGGTCGATATTTAGATGCGATCTAGAACACGAGTAAATCGCGTTTAAGCCGCTGCACATATATTTCAATCAGTTACTATCTAAAATCAAATATATTTAAGGTTTGGACATCTTTATGCCAATGATCTACAGCTGCACGCCCAGGGTACTATAGAGAATATTTCTGAAACATAGAATCGGTTAATAGGAATCTAGCTTCCATTCAAAGATGGTCCGAGAAGTTTGGTTTGATTGTAAACCCATCCAAATGCCGAGCTATCATAGTCGGCAGTTCCCGTATTACAAGCAAAGTGGACTTAAGCAATCTTCCTCCAATAGTATTTAATGGGTCGGCTATTCCTATAGCCGAAAAGTTAAGAACCTTGGGTTGTACAGTGACAGGACGCTGAGCTGGAAGCATCAAATAGCAAGCGTCAGTCAAAAAATCTCGGGGATCCTACGATGTCTTTATCGGCTCAAAAAATTTCTACAGATAAAGATTAAAGAAATGCTCGTGCAGGCCCGTATTTTAACTTTAATAGACTATTGTGACGTGTGCTATTTCGACCTGATTACAGATCAACTCAATAAACTCGACCGACTTCTGAACAACTGCATTCGATTCGTATTCAATCTCCGTAAGTAGACCATGTATCCAATTTCCGTAACTTCCTTTCCGTTACTTCAGTGGCTAACCATACGCCAACGACGCTCTTTAAGAGCATTGACCACTCTTTATTCTTTTGTAAATTCTTTAACTAGTCCGACGTACATAACTCCTCACTTTCAATACCAATGTGCGGTCAGCAACAAAAACCTTCGCTCTACGCAAAGCCTTCTCCTCGAATGTCCTGTTCACCGTTCTGACTTTACTGCACTGCACTTGTCTTTCTCTATTCAGTCTATTCTCCTGTGGAATGCGCTACCTCTCGAAATTTGGTTGGCTAAAAGTCACCATAAATTTAAGAAAAAAGCTTGTACTCAAAATCACGTTAGCCGGTTGATTTACATCGTTAAATATTACTTCATGTATATATTTTTTTATTTATATATGTATGTATGTAGTTTCATGTATGTATATTTTTATTCAATTCTATTCAATTCATTTATTATCGAATAACAGAGAGATATTTTTATTTTGATGTTATGATGATATGATATTTGGATATATTTTTGTACTTATGTTCGCATGGTCTGTTAATTTTAACATTGATATTACATGAAAACTTTCTGTGCACCTACCCAATTTTCTATGTACCACCCAATGGTAGACTGGGAGATAATGCCTTTGGCATTAAGTCCGCCAATGTAGTTTAGTGCATCAAGATTAAATAAATAAATAAATATGGTGACTTATACGTGACTATTATTTTTATTGTGATTTTTATAATTATTGGTAAAACTTATAAAGCCTGTTTTTGTCTACAGGAAATTAGTGAGTCATTTATGAAGCAAGGTAAGGTGGCAGAATGTTTTAGATTTACGTTTTACTTTGTTACCTTTACATTGATATTTAAATCATACCATTTTCTGGTTGACTATCAAATAGACACAAATGTTCTATATATATGTACAAATCTAATTACAAACATTTGTCATTTCTTATAATTTTTTTTTATTTACTCGACTGCACATTGAATTAAATAAATGTATACCGTATTCTATCGCGTTTGCTTTTAACTGTTTTATTCCGACATTGTAAGTACCTTTGAACACTCATGGCCAAAGGGTCCTGGTATCATAGTAACCCGAAGTACCGTCGGCGTTTAGTTATTTATTTTGGATCCGATCTACGCAGAAGGCGCTCGCGGTATCTTTAGGTCTTGCAGTGATCGTTGGTTTCCAAGCCGATGCCGACCCAGCCTTCCTCTTTATTGTAATTAGGATGTTTTTTTTATAACAATACCCTCGTGAATCATATTTGATAGGAATTGGTGTTCTCTTTGTAAGGAAATATGGTTTCTCAAATCTGATGTAATAGTGGGACTGATCTTTGGTAGTGCCACAGACTGCAGACTTTCATGGTCATCCCATTTTACGAGCTAAAAATAGTTAATTAGTATATCATAATGTTCAGTATTGTATAAACTACACAATTGTCTAGAATTAGAACACGTTGTTTCTAACTTAGGATGTCTAGACTTGTGTGAATATAATAAGGTACAATATTCAAAAGCGCAACTACTAAATTTCTCGGCTTTTCTCAGTGGAGCAGATAATTCCGTGCTGAACGCCACTTTGTAACGATTGTCTTAGAAAAACAAACTAAGTATTAGTTTTGATTATTATTTATTATTGAAGATGGGCTTCATGATAATCTATTATGAAGGTCATGTTCACTTACCATCGGGTAAACTGTGCCAGCCACTATATAAAATGAAGAAACGAGCATAGTCCTGAAACCTGAATTGGAGTGAGTTCTCGCCGATCTTTGTTGAAGATTGATTTATTTTCCTTAGAAGAGATTCAGCTTTATTTACTTACAATTGTAACATAAAAGAACTACGTAGAAATATTTTAGAAACTAAATTTTTCAGTGCCGAGTTTCTTAACAAACAGACAAACAAAAGCTCACTGTGGCCGCATTAATAGCATTATCAAAAAGCCATCGGTTACGCTCGTTAGGTACGTACACCGGCGACACGGAATGGCCGAATTAAAACTGCATCCGGTTGGCAAATGTAACGATAATTATCGGTAATTAGAATTAACGCGAGCCCCCGCCCTCTTCGATGTTATACTCTATTTTTTTTATTTTATTTTTATTCGATACGCGACTAAATTGAACTCCGTTTAAAAGAATTTTTATTGGGAAATAAATGTTAGAGTAAAATTAAATCGTTCTTAAAATGTTTCAAATCGGAATAGGTTAAAGCTTAGGAAACTCCACGTGTTATTGTTTGTGTGGAGAGTGAAAACCAGAGCCCTTGTTAATGGTGACCAGGCATTCCATCTCAGTCCTGAAGAGTGACAAGGCATCTGCATTATGATTCCTCGTCGTAGATAAATGTGGATTTTCCATCTGAACTGTATACACGTTCGTTCGTTACCCTCAAAACAATAAAGAAAAAGTCCGGTAGAGAATGCCTTTAGCACTAAGTCCGCCCTCCGTGAACCTTTAACTTAAATAAATGAACAAATAAATAAATAATTAAAAAGATTGGGTCGCCTCGACCTGGGAGGACCACGGATACCATCAAAGGATACCAGCGTAATATAGCAGTACAACTGTGTTTTGTTTTGAATTTTCGTATGGCGAGGCCTCCCATCTCTTTTTACTCAGTAATAAATAATTAAAGCATCCCAGTGTAGTTCTGGTTAACTATCACATCAACGGGTCAAACACTTCAGTGATATATCCGTGATAATGCTGTAAAGCATTCGAAACACGTCGAAATAGGAAAGTTTTATATAAACGCGATAAATTCAGTGTGACTAGTTTTGTTTTCCAATGTACAGTTTTCGTAATATAAGAAATAGTAATGTGATACCTTGTCAGATATTTTTAATTTCAATTAACTCAGTCTTAGTAGACTTGCATTAGTATGCGTTACTTGTCAATACCGTATAATACCGGAACGTCTGTTCTGAGTCTTCGTTGAGGAAGAATATATCATGGGCCAATCATCACTTACCACCAGGTGAGCTGCGTGCTTAAAAAGTAAAAAAATATTTATTACAGCGCTAGAGAGTTACACAGAGAAAAGAAACCCAAGTTAACATATATAGAAGAAAAATAAATAAATCCAACGCCTTTTGTATTCACACTTATAGTTAACTGCAGCCTTAGCACAAGGCAAGCCTGTCGCGATGGCTAGTTACGAACATGCATTTTTTTTTGCCAACCCTGATGATATTAAAAATAGTGCTTCAAAATCTTTATCTCTTTACATGGCTATTTTTTTTATCTAGTTACACTAATTAAGATTCCTTATATATATATCTATATAAGGGATTTGTGGGAACTTAAACATATCTATTTGGTCACAAAGGTCATTGCACTAATATAGGTACGTAACTCCTGACATAAGAACATAATTCATTTTATATTATTAGATGCTGAAATATCGATGGATGCGGCTGATTCAACATCATTGTACTAATATGTTAATATTCAGATTAAAAAAAAATCGAAGCCTGAATTATTGGTTGCGGGTGAAATGACAGATAGCAACGTTGCCTTATTTTATTATATTGGGAATAACAAACAAGCACATAGTTCGCCCGATTGTTTGATGACTACAGTCCAATGATTAATAAGAAAACATGTTTATTCATGCGTTAGTCACCCCTGAACACTCACCATACGAAACCCACCAGCGTTATGCACCTTTCGCGCTGGTATTCTGTGATGGCGTTGTCCTTATCCGGTTGCGCCGAATAATTAAAGCTTGATTGAAATTTGATTTCGATTATTATTATAATTGTATACTTAATGAATAGTAAACCCTTGTATTTTTTCTCACAATCATGCATTTTTTAATTTTCTTTTTTTTTATTTATATATATAGATAACAATAAAACGAAAAAATAACATGGTTGTTATTTTTCAAAAATGCTTCTGAGTGAAGTTATAAAATTGCAATAGTTATAATCACATTTCGTCGGAACACTTGATAATCGATCCTATCCTGGGAATGTGTGTGAATAAAAAAAAAATATTATATTTTTAAGCAATAAAATAATAATATATTATATAAAGTTATAAATTATTATACATGATTACAGTTCTTTATAAGTAATTGACAATTTCAAATAACGTAAACAAAACATTATATGATAAACATAAAAAAATAAATAACACCTCAAAATTATTTTGCGTACTTTTCTTACTATTAAAACTCATTTCATTCCCTTGCCACATAGCCATTACCCTTGAAATTTCCCCCGAAAGAATTTATCGTTTAACAAACAGGAAAGAGCACTAAAGGACATAAAAAATATTTCCACACTAATCTCCAGAACGTCCCTCTTGTGCGGGACAGATTTTGAAAAAAGAACCCGAGTGACAAGCAGCTGTCAAGATAGTGACGTGGCTACCGAGCTCTAGCAAACATACACTTACATTCAAATTCGACCTTAAGTCTATAATTTTACGACATAATTCTGTATAATTCAATTTATATATCACAATTGGTGAAAATTTCGATAACTAGCTCGTTTGTTTGCCTTTAATGTAGCCTTTATTATCTTTGGCATAGAGTTGAAAAAGATGATTTTAGTAGTACGATAGATAATGTTTGATTCCTTAACAAAATTATTAATACAGGTAAGCTGACACTTATAACTATAACAATAAAGGTGGTTTTATATCAAATAAAGGTATAATACACGTGTTTAGAGCATGTTCAGTAACCAGACAGCGTTTTGCTTGGCGGGACACGGTGTCAGTGAAACGAATGGTTACCAATGTTTTATGATTAAGTTCGTTTGAAATACAATTAGTATTTTGTCTTCCAATTTTCAATTTTAAATTGGAGTTAATTAACATTGTGAAGGCATGCCATATATTCTCTATCGTACGACGGTAGAAAAAATAAGAATTTACTCAGTTTAAAATTTCATTAAAGCATATGTTTTTGATAAAGTTGACATAAAAGAAATAGTTAGAAAATTAAAAAATATTTTTCACACAAAAAATATTTTTTGATTTTTAGATCAAAGAAAAATAAATAGCTACAATAAAAAAGTATTGTTATAAATAATTATAGGATCTGACCAATATTTGGCTAATGACCACAGTTTCTATGGCTCTAATATATTACTAATTTTTTAATTAACAAAATAAAATGAACCATCATACGAAAAACATCAACAGTATATAACATAAGTTGAACATTATAAACCGACCAGTGCAACACGGCGCGCGTAATTATCGTAAAGCGTCAAATGTTTATGCATTTTTAATTCCGTCGTATATCGCACGGGGTGGCGATAAAATGGCGACCCTACAATATGGCGGCGATTCGACAATCGGTTCACAATAAACTCGCGTTAATGAGACGGCCTCACTATTTTGTGTTTAATGTGTTGGTAAAATGTGCGCTTTTAAAATTTAATTTTTAATCGATGGTATAATAAAACCTGCCGAGCAGAACAGAGAGAGAACCGATCCTGCTCGGAGACTGGGCGCTGACGATCGGAGTGGGGGCTCCGACCGTCCAGTTTTAGCGACGTCGAGACGTCGGCACGAACTGGCACCATGTCGTCGTGATAGTTTCACGAGAGTTCTGGGGCTGCGATCATCACGCACGCCCCCGGGACGGGCTATCCCAGCGAAGTTCAGGGGGGTTGCAGTTGCGTTCCTTACGGAGATTCCATGACCCCTCAGGAGCGCTGGTGGCGACCACCGTGGGGTTTCAGTCGGTTCGAGTCCCACATAAACCGTCCTCACCCCCGCGATGGCGGGTACGCGTAGGCATTTCCCCATTCGATTTTAGTCTTTAGGGCTTTTTTTTTTTGTTATCGGGGGGAAATCTTCGAAAGATACCCTGCCTCCTGGGGGAGAGACAGGGTTATGTGGTATTTCTAACCACTAAAACCCCCCCGGTGGCCATCCTCAGTGCATTGGGAGGGTCTCCGGGATCTCCGGAGGAACGCACCGGTGCCCCTCTGCACGGTGCCTGAGCACGTCCCAGGGGACGTCGTACCTCCCCTTGCACCCTCGCGGTGCCAAGGCAACTCGAGACCACTACGAGTTGCCGTCCTTCCCGGGTCCTCTTCCCGGGTGGTCAGAGCCCCCACTTTGAGCACCCGCGAACCCGAAGTCCCCTTTTAGTCGCCTTGTACGACAGGCAGGGGATACCTTAGCCCTATTCTTATGCCCGGGACTAAAGGGCTGACGGGCCGGTGCGTCCGTTGCCACCGCCCCGACGTCGCCGTCTCCGAGCGGGATCGGCCCTCTCTCAATCACGCTTGGCGGTCTCCTTCTGTACCATTACAGTTTCACAGAAGGAGACCAGCGCCTTCCACGCGCCTCTATCCGCCAGCGCAGCTGCTACTGCGACTGGCGGAGAGATATCTTGCCCGATCCTCTGGACCAGGATCCGTCGCTCGGACTCCCACGCAGGACACTCGGCGAGCGTGTGCTGTGCGGAATCCCGGTCCCCGACACAGTGGTGGCATTGCTTTGTCAATTCGCGTCCAATGCTGATCAGGTACTCACCGAAACACCCGTGCCCGGTGAGTACCTGCGTCTGTCGGTAGGTGACGTGCGCCTCTTCCTCCGCTCGCAGCCAGGCTTCGAAGCTCGGCAAGAGCGCGCTGACCGTGCGCTGGCGCGAGAAACGAGGCACATGGAGCCTCTCGTGCCACACTCGTAGCGCCCGTCTGCGCTCCTGCCTTCGCACCTCGCCCGCATCCAGGGGCTCGGCTTCCTCCTGGGGAAGACGAAGGCGGGCATACACCCGCGCATCCATCTCCGCCAAGATGTCCAACGGTGGAAACCGAGCTAGAACAGTGGCCGCCTCGAAAGATATCGTACGATATCCTCGTGCGATCCTGATGGCCATCTTTCGCTGCAAGCTATTGAGCTTAGCTCTGCAGCGACGGACACCCGTGAGTCGATGTGACCATACGGGCGCCCCATAGAGGGCCATCGATCGCACGACCCCCGCGTAGAGGCGGCGGACTCCTTCCCTGGGGCCCCCGAGATTGGGTAGCAGCCGGTGCATGGCACCCATTACCCTCTCGATCTTGGGGACCAGGCGGTCGAAGTGCTCCTCGAAGCCCCAGCGACCGTCCAGGATGAGACCGAGATATTTCATCACCGGTCCCACCCGGACTTCTTTAGGGCTTACGTCAACGATGCCATGCGATGGTCCTATTGAACAAACTACGGCCGAAAAACATCTACATTGGTAGATTGAGGGTCGGACTGGACCGATGGAATATAGGTCAATGAACTGGAAAAAAATAAGTCACTGCCTCTCCTACAGTCTGCGCTGACCTTTAATTCCAAGTAGACACTAAAATTAACCCCTGCGCAAGTCACAAGACTCAAGATCAGCGCTGGTACGTATTATCATCCACTAGATGGATTTGGAGGCCAGAGAGACAAGTGCTGCAGACACTCACCATATGAAACAGAGCAGAATACTGTGTTTCATATTGATCAGAGTGTCTGGAGACTCTATTACAGATAATGAAGCATGCCATCTTAGTTTTCAGCGGTGACGCATGTGTATCTTTTGTCTTTGTTTAAAATGTCATGCGTCGCAGTTACTCACCATCGGATGAACTTTGTGCTGGTTAGTTATTTTATTGTTTGGAAGAATAATGTTGAATAATCAACTAAAACAGAATCAATTACTTTATTAAAAATTGGTGTAGGTTAGTTTTCAAGTTTCCCGTATGTAACGAGTTTTCTCTATGTACGCATGTTACTAAATTTGTAATTTGACAGTTACTAGATAATGTTGCCATGTTGTGTTGAAATCACACAAAAAAGTGTTAATTATTATTTAAAAAAAAAGGATAACTCGAGCACCATTAACCGGTGAACTCATAATTATCATAAATAACAATGTTTATCCGATTTGTCTGTCCGTTAGCTGTAATTAGGCGAGCTTAACGACTCACTTAGCTTACATAATGGCCGACAACATTAGGTTACAAGTTTCAAAATAATTATTTACGATCGCTATTAAATAATTACGTGACAGGGGCGTTACGGATATTTGTTTTCGTAATGTCATCTTTTTTTTTTCATTACATTGAGAGTAACAAACAAATCACCTGATGACAAGTGATTCCTGCGGCCCATGACATCGACATTCATCTTTGACAAGGAATCGTAGTGCAGATATGTTGTCACTCTTGAGGATTGAGATAGAAAGCTTAGTCACTAGTTATAAAGATCTCCGAATTCCTATACTCACCAGACTAACTAACACACAGCAGCATTATGCTGCTATTTCAGTTGGTAAGGTAACGGAGTTAAATTAAAAAATGAGCGTTTCCCGACAGCAATAACATTGTATATAAAATTGATATAATATGTATCTTTACGTTTTCACTATCTTATACTCTGTCTCGCTCACTCGTATATTAATAAACAGAATCCAGATGGCATCTGCACCGGCTATATTTTATTAAGTAAGCATTTTGCGTGAGAGCCGTAGATCAGTGTCTTAGCGCTCACTTTTAAGTCACAGAGTTTGATGCCGGCAATTTTAAGTGCTGAATGACCACGGAAACCAGCATCCGCCAATTCCACAAAGGAGCCGCGTGGTGGACTATGCTCTAACACCCTCTCTAGACAGGATGCATATGCCCAGCAGTGGGAGTTACTATAGTTTTTTTTAATGATTTGATCAAACACATCGCCATTCGTTCGTCATATTCTCGCCTTCTTCGATGTAATGCATACACAATAAGTTTGGAGGTAGCTTCAGACGCAGTGGTAAAAACATATAATTACATCACAAATTGTAATACAAAAATATTTTTCTATGGCTGGCAAACGAACCTAGGACCCGCGACGCGGTAGACGAGTACTGTAAACACTACTCCAAGCGTCTTTCTCTTTAGTATATGTAAATGCCATCAAACCTCATAATCAGAACACAGCGGATCTGCCATAAACTATAAGTGGTGATTGTTAGTGAGCGGGGGTGGGCTGCAGGCCGCCGATACGCAGATCCGCTGCGTCCGTCAGCACCCGCCTCGTAAAATACGCGCCAATGGCTGGATTTGGACCCCAATCAAATCAATACTCGACGTACACTCGTGACATTTAAATTTTATGTTAACAGCGATAAAGTTTCAGTTTATACCCGGATATATGGTGTTAAATTTATAATATATATAATATTAAATTGTTATAACGGATTTTCATGTTACTATTCTTTTTTCTTAAGTCTGCATATATTTTTTATTATTATATCATTTAAATGCTGCTAATGAGGCAACAAATACAATTTGTTTTTTTTGCTTAAATTTACATAATACAGACATTTTATATAAGTTTAAATAACCGGTTATGTATAATAATTGAATTCATAAATCAAAAAGATGAAACTCTTTAAGAGACAACGCTAAACTAAATTAAAATAAATTATTATTAATCTTTTATTGCAATGTGATAGACTGATTGATTTATTGTTTATACGACATGCAAACGTGCAAATCGGATTTTGTGCGGGATCTAAAAATGAACGTTGTACTTAATAAAAATAGTCTATGGCAGCACTAGAAATTGTCTTTGTCGTAACTTTTATTTTGACATAAGGTTCGCGCTTACGGTATAATTATTTGCGGTTACTATTTTAGCATATAGATTATTGCTTCTCCTTAAATACATTTCAAGAATTATTATATTACAGTCTGAAAATGAAACTTTGAAAGCTTTTCTAATCATGACATAGAAAAGGGATTGTTTATTTTGTGTGTTTAGAAACGTAAGTAAGTTTGATGGCTACCATAACAATGGTTCAAAGTAAAAAAAAAGCGAACCTTACAATTACATCTACGTAGGTAATCAAAAAAGCTCGGTACGGCCAGAGCAAACTTTGATATTTCATAAGGCCGGTTAAATGTAAGTTAAGTTACCTTTATTTTCTTATTACCAGTTAACGGGGGCGGCGTTATCGGCCGCGGGGGCTCGCGAGCGCAGTTAAACTCGATTTATACTTTCGATTACACGGCCGGCGGATGAATAAAAAACAAATGAGCCGGGAATTTGTTGGTGTGCTCTGAAGACGCTGCTAGCGTATTGTGGATATTCCTTTATGAGTACAATTGTGAATATTTTATACATTTTACTAACTACACCGGAGAGAAGGGTTGAGCTTTCAGCGTATGTTCAAGGACTATGTCATAAGTCATTGCAATCAATCATTAATCCATTTTTAAATATAGACGAAACTTATCCACTATAAATACGAAAGGTATTTTTCGGAGCGTGTTAAGACTAAGTCTCCAAGTTTCGGTGAACTTCTCGTTGGGTAAAGTAACAGTAAAGTGGCGACGATAGACCATAGAGCAGAACCATGATATAAGATTAAGAGAACTGCTGACTTTTAGAGAGAAAATGCATAAAAATATAAATAATTCCTATAGCAAACCTACGCTGCAACTTTAGCCTAACGATAGGCCACTTAGACCAAACTGCCTACGCCTAGGCACACGTCGACAAGTTAACAATGATGCGTTATTAAATGAGAACTAAAATGCAGCATTTTCTGCCCAGACAATTATAAATCTCGTCTTAATTTTTTTTATTTTTTAAACTCAATTAAATTTTATTTTCCGATTACAATGTGGGTGTTTTCAAGAGTAGAGTGAACAGGCATTTACTGAGCTAGTGCGCTTTACCATCCAGGACTGCATTTCCGCTTAACATCAGGTGGGATCGTGGTCAAGCACTTGCTTTGAAAGTATAAAAAAAAAATTAGACTTATCCATATAATTTTTACTTCGTCATCTCGAGGCGCAAACCTTAGCTATTATACTTAATGTGTATGCTAGATTTGAACGTAGTATCAAACTCGGAGCATTATTTGTCTGTTTTTATTACTAATTTGTCGTGTTTTCTCGTTACAATAAAGTAGAGAAATTAAATTTTATTTGTTGAATTCGGTCTTGTTTGGTCGCGTTTCGTAATGAGCTACGCGGCTACGGGCCGAGCTACATAAGTCTACGTTGTTACGAACGCTATGTCGCTATTAAGTTGGACATTGCTTGGGGCGGGCGTATATAGTTTATTTTTAAATAAACTAAACCAAGCCTGTACAGTTTTATACACACATGTTACTTAACATGTGTGTATAAAAATGTCTTATCTATGTGGACTTCCACATAGATAAGTACGCCTCGATCTTGGAAGAACCAAGCCCGCACCGAATTCGAACCTGTGTTCCGTATAGTATCGTGGACCCAATTAGTGGTGAAAACTCTCATCCTGAAACTTTATTGAAGATGAACGTAGATGTCTTTTGTCATGATTTCATCTCTTATCATTAGGTGAGCTTTGAGCTAGTTCACCACTCCTAACATTATAAAAATAATTTAAAATATACATTAGCCTTGATTTAAATAAAACACTAAAAAAATCTTTCTAAAGTTTTCTTTTACTAGGTAAATTAACTTTCAATTAATAAAGCGTGAATTAGTATAAAAATCTTTTGTGTTGTTAGAAGAAATATATTGCCCAAACACTTGAGAAAAGTTCCGTAACTAAAAATAATCACAGTCATTCAGTACTTGCAGACTGGCTTGGGCTAAGAAAATCCTCTTAAAACCCGAAGAAAGTTAAAAAATAATTAATGCTTTCGTAAATATTCATACCTTAGCCGGAGTTTAGAGTTAACCCTCTGTTGTAGAACATTCGGAGCTTTATTTTATTCATAAACGTGGAAGTATTTTTTAAATATTATTTTATCCTATATAGACAATATATATTTTATGACATTTTCATTGTTTTTTTTTATTATCCCACTTACACATCTGTTACAATGTAGCTAGTTTATGTATTTAATTGTTAAAAATGAATAAACAATTAATTTATTAATTTTATTATAATATTTTTCTAAAATTATTTCATTGTTTATTAAAGTTCTACTAATATAATAAAAAAGTAAAAATAATACAATAAGAAGTAAAGTTAACATCCCGGTTCCGCTCAGGATTGATGGTCGTACGTTTTCACACCTGAAGGGTTCGTCGAAACTGCTCCGATTTAATTTAAAGTCCGCGCCGTTATCGTCGGTGCCCCATTGTTTTTCTTCTCGGAATTTTACGGTCAATTTGACGTGCGTCCGTTTTTTTCACAATTAATTTGAATTTAATTACTTCTGAGAATTCTTCAGTGCCCGTCTACCTTTACTTTTAAATCTAAGAAAGTGTGATATGCATCGGTAAAATATTTATTTTTTAATATAAATATGATTCTCACATCCCCTTTTCACCCTCAAGGGTAACAACGCGTCTGCATTATGATTTATTGTCAAGGGTGAATGTAGATGTCATGGGCCGCAGGAATCACTTACCATCAGGTGAACTGTGTGTGAGTTTGTTACTCTGAATGTAATAATAATTCGTCCTGTCTCTTAGTTTCCGTTTTTCGAAATCTTATTTAATAAATCATTTTGTGACATTTTGAAACAGGGGAGAGCCAGCTATCTCTGTCTGTCCCAATTGGTATCGACGATGTGATACTGTCATCATTATTGCAGCCTGTCCAAAGTCCACTGCTGAACATAGGCCTTCCTCATAGATTGCCACAAAGCAAAATCCTGAGACGCTTGCATCCATCGACTTCCAGCGAACTTCATAGGTCGTCCCTCGATCTAGCAGGGGGACGTCCTACATTCCGACTGCCAGTCCAAGGTTACCACTCAACGAAACCAAAAAACCTTTCTTCACGAATGGTTAACAATCTATCTATCAATCAAATCTTCAATTATTGAGGATAGATAAAGGCTTCGAGGGCCGCTGTCATAATTTGCCGTCAGTTGAACTGTGTGTATTTGTTACCCGAAATATAATAAAAAAAAAGATATGGATAAAAGTTATACGTGGTGATGATAATGATATAGAGATATCAAAACTGTGATCATAATATTAAGATCACAATGTTTGTTCTAACGTCCCAGTTCTAATGTCTTCCAGGTCGATTTCGATCACGTCGATATCTTCGTTATTGCCAGATGACATCGACTGCGCAGATAATTTTATAGTGCCGTAAGCGTTTGCGCAAACACAGAAGCACTCGCTCGGTATCCCCTTCCCTATTACGATGTAATGCATGTACCAAAAGATCGGAGAAAAGTTCAGACACATGTACATACAACACACCCAGACCCAAAAAGGAATAATTTGTGATATACAAATATTGCTCCTCGGCTGGGAATCGAACCCAGGACCTGGGTCGCATTAGCCAGATACTCACCACGTGGCATATATGTTTATATATATATGTATAAATATATATGTCGCGTGTATATTATATATATAGTCTATGCCAGTATCGTAAAACCGTCTTTGTCTTTGTAATATTGTCACTTCCCCCACTTTGACGTAAGTTTTTGACGCGTGCTAACGGGCCGCGCTTACGATAAGACTTCCTTTGTTCGAAACCCGTTGTTCGAGAATCGAAAATTTGTGCCGGTTTAGGATTTGTGAAATGTAAATTTGAAGTAATTTTTGGACGCCATAGCTCGGGCGGATTTCAGATATTGTTTGAAGTGGAGTGTTTTTTGTGTGATATGGAGAGGGCCAATAAAGAGTAACTAACACTGACATAAATAAGTATCTAGGATTTTACATCTGAAACTCGCTTTGAAATATTGTCTTGTGGTGGTAGGTGGTCTTATTATAAGTACACTACGGTGGCTGTGAAAGATCTTGGACCTTAAACTTATATCTCTAAACACACATAATACATCGATATATGACTGGGCATTCGTCGACAAAAGGCGTTAATATTTCGTGCACATTTAAAGTCCGTCTACTGGAACCATGGGGAGATTGATGAATATATAAAAATATAACAGTAAATGTATATAATGTATTCAAGTCTCTTCATAATCTAATTTATACAACATATATTGTAGTGATATAGCTACACTGCTAATTTCTAGCTACATCGTCCGGGTCGGCACGACCGGGGATGTACCACGCCTTCACAGAATACTAGCGAGAATTAACAGTATAATTTGATGTGTTACATGTGATGAGTTAGAGATTCAGAGGTCGAAGTACAGGTAACGAGGCATCTCCTCTCAGTTGTCAGGGTTGAACGTCTGTGGTATGGGTGATCAATAATAATGATGAAAACATTTATAATGCTTTAACTTATAATATATAATTATTACCTTTCAAGTAGGATTTTCTATTTTTCTTCTTTTCTGTTTATATCTGGCTCTATTTAAGGCTTTGCTTTTACCATAATTTGATTTGCAAATGCAGTATATTTATTACATGATGTAAAACTGTTGTCTTTCACAAAATCATTTGTATTTGTATGTAGATAATCGGATATGAAATTAATTGAATTAAATAAAAAACTAGCTCGTACTGGTTTCCGTTGTACGAATTGATAATCACAAAGGCACCTCAATTGGATATAATTTTATTACAATACAAATTGCGAGTACAATAGCAGTGATAGATGTTTCCTCTGCGAACGGCAAATGTTGCCCTTTATTTGACAGTTCAATTTAAAATACACTATATTTTATTAATATATATAATATATAGAATTTGGATACGAATTATATTATTAATATATATCTTTTTTTAATAAAGAACGCTATCAGTGTTTACATTCCGGTTATCCAATCTCACTAAGCTAATGTATGTGCTAGGAGATTGTTCACGACATTAGTCGAACCTAGGACCTTAAGCATCGTAGACCGTGCCCTAAACCATTACGCTATTGACGTGTCGTGTTCAAATAATATTTAATTGAATGTGCATTGACAGTTGTAGAGCCACATCGCAGTTTGTTTCTAGCTCCGGCATGAATTTTAAATCGACCAGGGACCATGACCTTCCACTTTACAATAAACTAGGAGCATAACGCTGCTGTGTACGTATCCGTAGATCCTAATGACGTTGACATTAAAAAGTCAGTTAAAATGGTAAACGAAGATTCGATTAAACTTTTAACGTGATAAAGCAACGTTAAAGTTAATATCTAGCGATGGTATAAATATGAAGAACTTACAGTTCATAACTAGACTAGACTAACCATAAGGTTTTGGGTACGGTCTGCAAAATTAGTGATGAATTAGTTGGAGTGTTTAACCGGAATGTTAGCACAGTTAGCATTTTTCTTTTAAAGTCACAGATTCAACCCCGAGGGGTTCTACAGGACAACTACTACCAGATGATGTCAGCGTAGGAAACATAATGGAGTAAGCATTCGTAGAAACGCAGACGCACTCACTCGTTCAGTCTTTTCCTATTCAAGTGTGATCGGATGATGCTGTACCTTCATCCGATTAGATTAAGGCACACTTACTTCGCCTAACTGGCGTTGACAATTTGGATAACACGAATTTTGTTTCATATCTGGGAATGGAATGAAAGAGCTGTACGCTATGAGCTCCAAGAATACCAGTGGAAGTTAACAATTACACCCAAATCACTGGTGGCAGCTCATCTTGTGTCAATGTGGTGGAAGCACTGATCTAATATATTTTTTTAATGAATAAAATATTAATTACAATCTCTATTAGTTCTCACCTCATCTTCACACATGACATACGTATCACCCACACACACACGCACGCATGCACGCATAATTATAACTGGAGGCCAGCGCGCATGTTTAAAATAATATTAATTGTTAAAATTTAAAAAAAAATATCTTGTTACATTCTTTTTGTTACTAATTTACCAGAGTCCACTGATGAGTATAGTTCTTTCCCATAGATTACCACAAAAAATTACGATCCTGACCAACTGAGCATTTTACCTTACTTTTATGTTTTAGTATGGAGGACCTCTTGACACGAGTGATATCCCGTTCTAAAGTCTACTGAACGTTTTACTTGTAAAATGCTTAAAAATATAAAAATACATATTTCTATTTATTTGTCAATGACAGATAGAAAGGGCCGTTAGCACCGTTTATAATCGCACGCATTAAATTCAACGGTACGCGAGCAAACCGAGTTCGATCCCCGGTACAGCGATCAATGAAATTGTTAACAGCAATTTTATGTGCTGAATTACTTCGTGCATGGCGGTAAAGGAAAACATCGGAAAGTTGCATTTTTAAGAAATAATAATCATAAATGACAAATATATATATATATATATATATATATATATATATATATATATATATGTGTATATATAAGTTGTTATTCTACTATAGCAGTTGTAGGTGGCAGGGATTATATGTCATCGTTGTGTATAATATAATAAAACTATAATTCAATTTTAAGACTTACAAGTCATGATATCAGGAAGGCTCAGTAATCAAACGACGTCGGCATCGTAAAGAAAATATCTCATACATTACATTCTACAGCCGTGACTCGGGAAACTTCGAGATTCCGATTCACAATGGAGAACATAATAGAGCCAGGAGCGGACTGGATATATTGCCGCCGATAAAAACGTATCCATCCCGATATGCCTGCACTAAATCACCACTTAATAGTCGAGGAGGCCGTAAATATGTCAACATACACCAATATCTAAGGATATACAGGGAGATTTTTTCTTCGAACTGCACTCTGTCAGGATTTGTCGCGGCGTTCTTTTTTCTAAGACAATAATCTTAGCGTTGGAGTGTTTCAGAATTACAAAAAAAAAAAACGTAAAATGTTGCCAGGTTTTAAAATACAAAACTTCTGAATCGAATCATTACAATTTTCCTTTTGTAAATAATTGGAAAATATTTATAATAAGAATAAGTATTTTATTTCATTTACTTATACAAGAATAGGAAAGCAAGTACATATACTTTGTAAGGAAACGTAGAATTATATAATAATAATAGCTCAAAAGATGATATAGCACGCTGAAGTCACAATGTGCTGGCCATATATCGTAGAACCGATAACCGATGGAGACTTGAGTGGCAGCGACCCTCCTAGATGGAGCGAGGACTTATTCATGTTTGCGGAAAGTCGATGGATGCCGGTGACTCAGGATCACACTTTATGGCAGTCTATGTAGGACATCAACAAAAGGAAAATGGACCACTAAAAATAACAGAATGGTACACGCGAGACGGAAAGAGACATAGAGGATGTCAGGAAGAAAGACGGGAAAGACGATCTGCCCAAAGGTTGGAGAAAGACAGCCATGAACAGACAAACGTGGAAGGAACTTGAGGAGGCCTATGCCACAAGACACCCTGACCTGGTAACTGATATTAAATGTTAAGTTATATACACACCGAAAAAATAAAATAAAAATAATAATAGTATAGTATAGTTAGTACAGTTTTGTTTTATTATATTACAAATTGTACAAAGGTCAGAGAAATAAAGGTTATTTTATTTTATTTTTTTATTTTACGTGGGACATAGCCCACTGCTGAAGAGGGGCCATGTTCAGTAGATGACTGGATAGGCTGTGATGGATGGACTGATGCTTTTAGTCCAAGTATAAACTTAGTTGAACTTCATATATATGCGTGTACATTTTTAAATATTCTAAATTAATTTTATGATAAGTATTTCTTTCTAGTTTATCTATGGGTATCTAGTTTTACTTTGTTTATAGAGTTATTACAGAATAATGTTTAATTATAATAATAGAATAGAAAATACATAATAGATAATCTTTTCGAAAATAAATTGACGTATCTATATCCGAATAGGATCAACTCGACAGGTACGACAACGCCCTCAAAGAATACCAGCGTAAAATGGCAGTATAATGCTGCTGTGTTTCATCTGGTGAGTGTAGGGATCCGGAGACCATTATTACTGTTGACGAGACATTCCATCCACTCCCAAAGGGTAACAACGCATCTGCATTGTGATTCCTTGTCAAAAATGAATATAGATGTCATGGGCCGCAGGAATCACTTGCCAATGTGTGCTCGTTTGTTCTCTCTTAATTTAATAAAAAAAATATATACATATATCCGGATAGGATTCCAGAGACCATTATTACTGGTGACGAGGGAAGATGGAAGTTTAGTCCTCAAGGGTGGCAACGCATCTGCATTATGATTCCTTGTCAAGGTAGAATATGAGGGTCATGGGCCGCCAGTCATCATTTACCAATAAGTGTAAGTAAGCGTAAGTGTAAGGGTAAGTAAGTGTAAGTAAGTGTAAGGGTAAGTAAGTGTAAGTAAGTGTAAGGGTAAGTAAGTGTAAGTGTAAGTAAGCGTAAGTAAGTCTAAGGGTAAGTAAGTGTAAGTAAGTGTAAGTGTAAGTAAGCGTAAGTAAGTGTAAGGGTAAGTAAGTGTAAGTAAGTGTAAGGGTAAGTAAGTGTAAGTAAGTGTAAGGGTAAGTAAGTGTAAGTAAGTGTAAGGGTAAGAAGTGTAAGTAAGTCTGTGCTCGTTTAGCACGGTCAATATAATAAAAAAATTCTACATGAAGGATTTTTTTCCTTTGTGTTATTTTAAACACTATCATGTACAACGAATATAGCATAATTGTCACTTCCAGCTCCTCTAAGGGGGCAACCCTTCATTTTCGCTTAGCAACGGAATCAGGGTCGAGACGTCGGAAATGTTAATTCTTCAAGCTTAATCTCAAGGTATTTGTTGTGTATTTGATGACGTAATCAAGGCTATCGTTTTAATGCGGGGAGACCGCGAAAGGCTAAGAGCAAGGGTATATAAATATGCTGGAAGCGGTATGCCAGATTTCTTATAGTTATAAAAAAGTTTTAAAGTAAAATCAAATGGGCGTACATGAAGGGTTGGTACCGATCGGAGTAGATTTTTTTTCATAATATATCATGCATGGTTGGAAGGTCGGTGAAGATCAATGCGAGGACATTATATACCTGCTAGATTCCATAGAGAAAAGCATAACGTAATTATTGGCATAAGGTTGTTTTTCTAACATTACCACACCACTTACGATAGTAAGTGATAACTTCGGCCCATGACATCTACTATCCGCAACAAAGATTCAAGATGCACGTGGGTTGTCACCCCTAAGGTCTGATAATGGAATGCTTCGTTACCTGTACTTGGGTCCTGGATACTTACACTCACTGTTTAAAGGCGTGCTCCTTGTTTTTCAAGCAATAACATGAATGGGTCCATTCATGTTATTGTTTGTAGCGTTAATTGCTTATTTGTTTTGGCTACTAGAGGGTCGAGACACTAATCAGACTAAACACAGCACGACGAGCTGACGAGAATTTTACGCTGTTTTTATTTTTTTTTAATATAATAAAAATTATAATGTGTCATTACCGGATTTTGGAAAAATATCGCTAAAGAGAAGGCTAAATAACATTCACTGTAGTCAACCGGAAGTCCGGTCAAAAGTCGTACTAATAATGCTGCAATGGAGATCTTGAGTTAAAGATGCTTATACCGAATTGTGGAATAGGCTTATGGCCGAAAGTGGTTAAAAAGTGGTAGTTTTGTCTGGTGAGTGGAGGGATCCAGAATAAGGATATAACTGGTGACGAGGCATTCCATCTTAGTCCGCTGAGGTGACAACCAGTCTGCCATATTTCATATTGAGGATGAATGTGGCAGCAGGGATCACCTATTATCAGATAAACTGTCTGCTGAATAAAATGATTACCACCGGATGAATGGTGTACTCGTTTGTCTCTTTCAACACATAAAGAAAAAAAAAGGATTTGTATATGGATTCATATGATATAAAAGCGTACAGGAAAGATGTATGGACTAGATTATTTTAGGTAGGGCTAATGTTGACCGATCCAGAAACACAAGTATCGGCGCTGGTAATCTTAGGTATAACAATATTGAGGCCGACTACATCGCTCTACGAGGACGCACCGCTTGTACCAGCTAATGCCTTAATCTTGAAGCGGTGGACGGCTGGAGAAAGATTTGTGTGGATAAGACATCAGGAATATTAACTATTCATAGTCCTTTCTTTTTATTAATTAGATTATTGTTACACCTATCACAATATACCACGACACCTCCGGTTGATTGGTAGAGAATGCCTTTTGGATTCCCTTTTTGAACCTCTAATTTTGCAAAGGTTAAAATTATATTAATGTAAAATATCACATATATATTGTGTTTTTATATTTTTTTACAGTATCGAGGGTGACAAAACAGCACACAGTTCACCTCACGGTAAGTGATTTCCGCGGCCCATAACATCCACGCTATTCCTCTAAAAGAAATCATAAGGCAGATGCTTTGCCACCATATACGCTCAAGTCGAAACATAGCACTGGTACTATTTTAAGCTGGTACTCTCTGAGACCTTTTCCTGGCTAAGCCTAACCACAAATGCTGCATCTAGAAGTAAACAGCATCTTGGTTATACCACTGAAAAAAATGTATGATTATATTCGCGCAAACCTAACGTTGACATATCTTTTTTAATTGTCAAACGATTTAAATGAAACCGAACACTATACAGGTATCACCCAGGTTTATCTGAACATCTCTGAGAATAACATACAAATTAATAAATCCATCGTGGGGGTAAGCATGCACTAATGCACAGACAAACAGGCTGAAATATCTATCGATAGCAATGCGTCCACTCTACCGCAGTACACCCCTGCCGTGTTTCGTAAGGTATAATCGGCCTTATATAATTACTTTAGCAATTTTGACAAAAACTTCCATTTCACTAAAGCTTAGAATTTTATTTATGAATATGCACGAAATAACTTAACAGCTTTAAAGTTCAAATATAATATAATGAAGTACAGGGGTATTTACTCTCACATTTATATTTTAAGCGAAAATACACCTTGTAGTTTTGTGATGTGCAAACGACATTCAACTTAAAGATGGTAAAGCGATTTAGGTACGAATAACTCACCTGATGGTATGATCACCGCCCTCCCTGAACATCCGCAACACCAGAGAAGTCGCAGATGTCCTGTCGGCCTTGAGGATGAATGTAGGTTTATGGTATATTATCATAATTTTCGTCCAATCATCTGTTGGTTCGTCATCTTTAGTTTCATGAAAAAAAACCGCTAATTAATTGCAAAAGTTTAAGCTTTATTAACAATTTAAAACAAATTAAAAAAATCCACTATTGAAACCACAAAGATTTTTCAGTTTAGAATTTATTTATTAACATAAAATATACATATGAACTAGAAATAACAAAACTAATACGCTATTGTTATTAACCTAGTCTAGATTATGGCATTATATAACATATAAGATGTAGATAGGTGATTTTAAAATATTTAACAAACGTATACGAGCCGTGTTAGCTCAGCGTGTAAGCGCTCGCACGCTTGCATGGCACGCGAGCAAACTAAGTTGGATCCTGGGTGCCGGTACCAATGAAGCTTGCTAATTGTAATTTTAAATGCTGATTTACTGTGTACTTGTGAGGTAAAATACTGTGGATTCCTCCATATCTCAAGGATAAATAAAAGAAAACAATATTATTCCTAGATATGTGACACCATACCGCGTAGGAACCGCGAGGCGGATTATGCTGTAATACCTTCTCTAGACAGGAGGCCTAACCCCAGCATTGGGTACTTACGTAGGTATGTACGTAAGTTTTTACTTGCCTTATTTTATATTTATATAATTATCGCTAACACTAGCACTCGTTAACGTTAGCTGTGTGGGATTAAACATAAAAAGAAAAATTCTGCACTTATGCCATGTCCACAATTTACCACCGTCACCGACATCACCTTGAAGGTATCTCCCCAAGCCATAACTCTTAACGGCAGTGCCCCCGTCGACGCGTTGAGGAATTATTATTATGCGAATAAATACTCAGAATGTCACGACTAAATGTCTCCCCCCGTCGTCGTAATCCAGGGGGTTGGGGAGAGCCGAGACAAATGCCGTTCGATTCGGTGGAATGCTCCCGTAATAGTTTTAAAGTGGAGACACTTTGGAGTCTGTTTCATAGCATTTTTGTAAGACAATCGTATTCTTTATATTTTAAATTTTTTTTTAAATTTCTCTAAATTAGAACAAATGCATACAAAACGCGCAAAATAATTGATTATATGTAATTCCAAAATATCAGAATCGACTTTTTATTTTTTGATTATATTTAACTAGATAATAAAAGAGTGATGTAATATGATAATAGTATTCCACAGCTTATTCCTTTAAAAAAATAAAGAAACAGCCTATATATATAGATATATATATATATATATATATATATATATATTTCGACAGGCATATGACTCCTCTCTAGAGAGGTTGTTAAAGCATAGTCCACACAACACTATACGATCAAGATACTAAGTACCTAGGTCACACTGAAAGTCTTTAGAAAAGAAAAGGGCTAAATGTAGAAAGTTGCCGATACTTTTATTGTTTTTCGAAGTAGTATCCGTTCCTCTCTATACATCTTCACATTAGATGGAACCAATGTAAACAGCAGTGGGTGCCTTTCTTCCTTAGGGGTCTCTTCTATGGCATTTACGAACACACTCACCGAATCTACAGGGTATTATATTATATTTATTTCGAATAATTTGAAGTTTATCTTTGGTTTGGTGCGCTAAAGCGTTGCCGTGGAGAAGAAGGATCCTGCTTCGAGGGCGCTGCTCTCGAACATTTTTCGAGATAATAGGCAAACAACAAGTAACATACCAGTCTGCAGTAACCGTCCTTCCAGCACAACTGTCGCGAATTGACCTTTACTACCAAAGAATGAGGCAATCATATTCTTACTTGTCTTCGTTCTTTCTTTACCTTAGTTGGCAAATCCACAAAAGGAAACACTCACTGAGCACATTGTTTTTTGGTTTTGCGTTTGTAGCAATATATCCAGCTTTCATCACCTGTGACGATGTCACATACAGTATTCGAGTCTACTCCGTTGAACTTTTCTAACATTTCGCGACACCAGTCCATGCGTAAGCGTTTCTGGTCTTCGGTCAAAGCATGGGGATCCATTTGGTGCATAGCTTCCTGACGCCTAAATGTTCATGTAATATTTTTTGAACTTGACTCATACTAATGCCTAAGCTTGCCCGCATCTACTGGTAGGTCTTATCTTACTCTAACATGGGTCGCACAGTACCGATGTTATCTCCAGATGTCGCCGTTGAAGGACGTCCCTCACGCAGATCATCACTGAGATTGCTGACACAACATTCCTGACGTGAGGTGGGACTTCATAATTAAATGCCAATCGAAGTCTAACATAGCTTTGTTGTTGATTAACCACAACGAAAGTCGCAGTAAATCATGGATCGAAAATTTTCTGATGTTAAATTAAATATGAGGTGTAACGAGACTTTTGGAATTGTCGCCAATTCATAAAAACAAATGACAAATGAATGCAATATATCACATTAGGTAACCAACGAGTTCTATAAACGAAATTTAAAAGAAGTTTTCATTGCCAATGTTTCTAACAGGCCTCTGTAAACTTTATGTGCCACGCACGTAATATCAGTGTAAAAATTAGTATAGTTAAATACATACATACATGTTTGGTTTCGATACGATCTATCGTAGTTATGCATTATGATTCTTTATCGACGTTGAACGAGGATATTATTGGCAATAGCAATTGGCAATAGATATCAATAATTGTGTGCTCATTGGGCACAAGTCATTTTATAAAAGATTGGAATATTTCTTATATAATTAGTTGCTTAATCTCTTAATATACGATAAGGATACTGAGCATTTTTAAAGAGTACGAAGACAAAGAATGCGAACTATGCCAGTCTATCTCTTAGTAAGAAATGATAGAAGACATTAAAACTTAAAATGATATGATAATAATGATGACAATGGAGGAATTCTGATCGATTTCCATCACGGCGATATCTTCTGGTTATTGCCAAGATATCTTCTGGATACTTCAACTGCGCAAAATATTTTATAGTGCCGTAAGCGTTTGCGTAAACGCGTAAGCACACTCTCGTCTCCTTCTCTATTTCCATGTATTGCAGATAAAATAAGATTGGAGGAAATTAAGCGCAGAAACACGGGACATAGCTATAATACATCCAGACACGATGTGCAACAATTTGTGTGCACAAATATTGTTCCGCGTCTGTGAATCGAAACCAGGAGCCGCTACGTAGCAGTAAGGTGCTACACGACATCGTTAGAAGGATATAAAGTTAGCCTTCAGACTTCATTTTACATATAATTTAACATAACATTACTGACAATAAGTGTTGGAGTTAAAAAATTATCATTTGCAACGTTATGACAAGAACATTACAGAAAGATAAAGTGGGAAAGAGAAAGGTGTTTCCATGGTCATTGTAGTATAACTAACTTATCTCTCGAACCATTGCCAATCTTCGTGACACTGCTAGGTGCCTTTAATCAACGAACGATTGGATGCGGTGTTCATTTTTTATTGTATTGAGATTGAGCACACAGTTCTCTTGATGGTAAATGATTCCTGTTACCTATGACAACCACGTTGATTAATATTTTTTTTTTTACAAATATAATCCTAGTTGTGTCATTAAAATTAATAATATTCAGTCCGACTGACCGTAAACTATTATTTAATTAATTATTTTTTATTAATTATAATAATATATAATAATTATTAATTATTATATAAAAACCATTATGCTATTGACTCTTCATATGTTATATTCAGCTTGTTCCAGACGGCAGAATGTGAGGACCACGCCCTCGCAGAATACCATCGTAAAATAAAAGCATAGTGTTACTGTGTTTCGTCTGGTGAGTGTAGGGTTCCGGAGACCTTTATTAGGTGACGAGGCATTCCATCTCAGTCCTCAAGAGTGACAACGCATCTGCACAATGATTCCTTGTGAAGCATGAATGTAGATGACATGGGCTGCACGGATCACATAATATTGGGTAAAATGTTTGCTGGTTTGTTACTCTCGATGTAATAATAAAATTATCTCCGAACTTATCTTTAACAGTGAAATATTGATGGGTTGTGACGATGATTTATTGTTAAGTGAAATGTAGATCATGTATTATCATTTTATTTAATTATAATTTATATTTATGGCAATATTATAGGAATCTAGTAATGTAAAGTAGCAGTGTGCAATCCCGCAGACTGCCGCAAGCACGAGCCTGTACCAAGCGCATACATAGATTTACATACCTGTCACTCCATCTGTTGGGGGTCAAAATGGGATTACCATTCTCGAATACTCGAGAACCTTTCTTCCGGTTATCGATTGTACGAGCTATGTATTAGTAAATACTCGGGAGAACAATAGACAGGTTGCATTTCGTATTCCGTGGATTCAAAGACAGATTCAAATATGTACACATAACACAATAACACAATAGCTAGGCTGTAACCTTCTTTTTGTTTTTAATCAAATTCCAAAGATAGACTCAAATATCTATATACAATGACAGTGATAGCATAAAATATCGAGATACCGACATATGGCCGGCACATCGTCATTACTGATCCTTTGAGGTGTCTCAGTTGCCTTAGTTCTGCAATGGATAGTCACGTTTAAAATATTCATCTCATTATCTAGATTATTGTTGATTTGGTTCTGGAGCCTAAATCCTGTCCACTATCACCTGAAATATTACGAAAACGCTTTGACAATAAAATAAAAAAAGAATATGTAATAGGTATACATATATAAATAGAAGTATTTCAATTAGTTTTTATTTATTTTATAAATTAAATCCACTTCGGATATAATTTTTTCGATATCAGGTCAAATGTAAGAAACATAAAAAAGTTGTTGAATGTTTTTAAAATACTCTCTGTTTTCTCCGTGTGCTCATAAAATATCAAATAAATAAATAAAAGTATAATTCTCCATTCTCCAAGACTCTGTGTTAGTAGATCCTTGACTAAGCGCTCGCCTTTAATTCACAGTGCACAAGCAAACCGAGTTCGATTCCCGGTGCCGGCAACGATGAAGTTGTTAATTGCAATTTTGAAGTGCTTATTTAATAAATAAATTAAGAAGAAGTAGAAACAAAAATCAAATATATGACAACAGCCACGTGTTAGATTATAACAGCAGTGTCCCAGCTACGGGATTTATATAAGTAGGCTGTTCCTTTTACTTTTTATATATAATTATTTTTATATATAAATACCAATATCGGGCATAGGCAGGATGCCTCTACAAAGGCTGTTATAGAATAGTTTAACACGCTACTCCATTGTGGCATGGCTGACTTCACATTTTTTTTATTACACTGAGAGTAACAAACGAGCACACAGTTCACCTGGCAAGTGATTCCTGCGATCCATGGCATCTATATTCATCCGTGACAAGGAATCATAATGCAGATGCGTTGTTACCTTAGAAGACTGAGACGGAATATCTACCACCAGTAATAAAAGTCTCCGGATCCCTACACCCATCAGACGAAACACAGCAGCATTATGCTGCTATTTCACTCTGGTGATCTGTGAGGTGCGTGGTTCTACCCCGGTCGAGCTGACAAAATTCATTCGGCAATGCAGCTCTATCAATGTAAGAAACACAGCCACATACATATCTTTGAAAATTTATTTTTCATTCCTTCTTAGACATGCAGGCTTCCTCACGAGGTGCTTCTTTACCGTCGAACACGTGGCATATAGAAAATAAAAGTTATTTTAAGAAAATATGATATATATGAATGTTCAACGTCATACCGGAGAATTAGTATCCGATGTGAGTTGAATTTCAAATATTTCTTTTACATACTTATATAAAAGATGTTACATTTTTAATTCTGCATCGCCTCCTCCATTCTCCTTCGCAGCTTACTGTCGCCCTGACGAGCCAGGGACTGTAGCGTAACGTCTTGTTTAAATCAAGCGGGAATGATGGCAATAACAGTTAGCAGAGAAGTTACGAGTGGAGTCGAGATAATGGGGTGGTTGGGAAGATTTCGCCTAAGTAATTGCTAATTTCGCCGCCGAGTTGCGGTGCGCTCGATAATTGTTTGTTTTTATATTTAAATATATACACGGCCATAACCCTCGCCCTGTTTCATCTGAGGCGTGACTCTTTAATGTCTGTAACATTTGAAAATGGCGGTATGATGTTTGTACTGTACGGTAAATGTGTTAAGGATATATTATGGTTTCCGGCAGTAGCTACATTGTAGTGTGTTCCTAGATGAGGATTGACAGCAGCTCTATTAGGTAAGGACCACGCCCTCATTGAATATCAAAGTAAAAAAAGCACATTCTAGGCAATCCATCTCAGTCCGGGGGTGAAAACGTAGTGATACGTGCGTATCATCAGGTGAACTGTGTAGAAAAATAATCCATCTGTACTAGGAATGCCAGTTGTCTATGTAGTTTACAATAAGAACAAAAATATTTTAGTATCTAAACGAATCAATAGCGCGTAATTCTTCTCGTGCTGGTTACCCATTAATAAAGGTTGAATGCCTTAAGCGCTCGGCCAAATTCCAACCCAGTGAAACTGTAAAAGCCCACGGGTTAACAGTGGCTATCAGCCATAAAAAACACAGTTCACCTTTAGTAACTTTGGTAAAGTTAATCTATTGATTCGATAAATGTAAAAGTTTATATGTTTGGATGTTTGCTACTCTATCACACTGTAATGGATGAATGGATTTCAATGAAATTTCGTGCACAGATAGTTTATAACCTGTATTAAAACATTAAATACTTGTGTATACAACGACAATTAATAAGGGCTGAAAACTAAAAGTGGCAGGAATTAATTTGGGCACTCCTTGCTTCTCATACGGTCACCTTCACATCGGTTACTCAAGAGTATCAAGTGCTTAAAACGCATTGGCGGAAAATAATATATCACAATTTCGTCTCACACATTTTTAATATCTATCTGGATTCAATTCTGAAAATCCAGGAAGACGAAGTCGCGGGCAGGTGCTAGTTAATTGATAAGCTAAAGCCTAAGACTTAATGAGATTTTGAGGGTGTAGGAATTACGTGACGAAGTTGCTCAGTTCTCAGGGGTGATAAAAATGTGCATCTGCAATTTTTGCTGATGATATTAAGATGCGGATTTAATATTAAGAGCGTTGTAGTCACTTACCATCCAATGAACTGTGTGCTTGGTTGTCACCTTTTATTTATAAAAAAAATATTCATACCCAACCACTAACACATTATGAACGAATACATTAAGTTCTGGTTTTACATTATTAATATATATTATAATGTGTAAATTAAAGAGAGGGGGAGGGGAGAAGATTATCCCCCCACCTTGAACTCCGGATTACCGATCACAGTGTAGCTGACGTTATTCTCCTGTCTGGATTTCGGTCTGGCATTTGTATAATATTCAACTAAAAATAATCAATACGAAATGAGCGACATCTAGTGTCTATCGATGATAATATTTTTTTTAGTTCTTACAAACTATAATAGATGTCGGTAACGGTGTTCACAAGTGTAACGATTTTGTTTTAGTATTTCTTCGATTTCGCTCACATAAGAAATTTGAATGAGGTTTTTACTACACAAATTAAAAATATTTTAAAATAACATATGTATTTAAAAGTCAAATTTTAAATACGTAAAAATTAAAAAGAAACATTACAAAATAAATAAAAAATATTATATAATTGTTTTAAAAATAAAATTACATAAGATTGTTTTTTTTGTGGTACTTATCGGTACGGTATCGGTGCACACAGATAGTAACAACCATTCACAACTTGAGTCCCTATTGAAGAGGAACCCTATATCCGTTTATCGTTTACAAATGTAAGGTACACATACACATACCGACAGATTAACTATTTTTATACGTAGAGTTATG
Source organism: Teinopalpus imperialis (assembly GCA_029286865.1). Lineage (NCBI taxonomy): Eukaryota > Metazoa > Arthropoda > Insecta > Lepidoptera > Papilionidae > Teinopalpus > Teinopalpus imperialis. The sequence goes on along the minus strand of JAGSMU010000045.1, from coordinate 1,524,175 downwards.
CTGCAGTTAGTTTCCCTTGGAGAACGTTACTACGACGAGGTATTCCACCCTAGTCCTCAGGGGTGACATCGCAACTTTCTTCTTTTTTAATTTTTTTAAAAAAGAAAGAATGCTTGCAGTTCTATTATTAATAATATTGCCGTTCTGTTGATTCTGTTAGCCTATGCGGCTCTTACAGCTTCATTGGCGGAACTGAGGGGTCCATGAGTTGGTTATGTAGTTTTTGGTCCTCTTACTTACTCAAAGCGCTCACGCTTTGTAAGAGAACTAAAAACTAAAAGATCAGAGGAGACAGACACGCTCAGTGTATGAGACACTGAGCGTGTCTGTCTGCTCTGATCTCGTTCCTATCTGAATGCCACCCAAGTTGAGCCAGTTCACCAGTTCCCTAGCTATCAGAAGATTCTCTAGAGGGGAGAATGGATGGTCTACTGACCGCCCGAGGATAGGTATGCGGACCTAGCCTCTGACGGACGCGACCTGTTATAGCTTAAATGCTTGTGCTAGAATGGTTCACGGCAATAGTCGAATGGCGGATTTGAACCTACGACCCTAAGTTTGGCAGACCTTAGGGTATAGCCATTAGGCTAATGACACTTTGTTTCGCTTATGATTCGTTATTAAGAATCAATGTGGATATCATGGGCTTATAATACAGTAATTACTTACCATCAGTTGAACTGTGTGCTGTTTTGTCACCATAAATACAATTAAAAAAAAGCACCAGCTGTGCCTGCGATTGCATACGCGTAAACATGTATCGTTTACGCGTATGAACGGCCAATTAAAATTGAATTATCTTTTTTAATTATTAACGCATTGAAAAGTACGCCACCTGCCTCTTGACTGACGATAGTCCAAAATTATCTTAACGAGACGAAGAAGATCTTGACGAAGATTCCACCAGAAATCGTACTGTCTGGAGGGTTAAGATGAGGAAGGGTGACCCCAAATAATTGGGAAAAGGCAAAAAACGTCAAATGTTTAGTCCAGTTTACCTCAATACTTGATGTATATAGTTATGCTTTTTATGAAGCCAAACCTACCCTCATTGGGCATCAACACAACACCATAGACATATCCGGACACCAACCATACTCAAGAATTCCATTAGCACGACAAGTGCATTCAGTTAACACACTTGGAACAAACAACCCTACCAGTGGACAATATAAATGTAGTCATAAATCGTCGTACATGCTAAACTAAGATAGACACATTGGGACAAGCGACAAGTCAGCGGGGCCCTTATCACTGGCGGACCGTTATTTACGGCCTGGCCTGAGTTATGGCCAATTTACAGGCAGTCATTAAGGCCTTAATGGCCTCAAGGTGTCCGGGTGAAAAGTTCTCCCCGGCTAACTTGGGCGCAGTCAGCATTTTGCGGGTCATAATCAAAGGCTCGTCCGAATTGATAATTTAAAATTAATTACGTGGCTAATGTCTATTTTTTATTGTATTGAGGGTGTTAAATGAGCACACAGTTCAACTGATGGCAAGTGATTCCTGCCACTCGTGATATTCATCCTCGATAAGAAATCATAATTGTGATGCATTGTCAACGATGAAATGAATACTCCACTGTTATTAATGGAGACCCATTAATAACAGTGGACTTTTAAACAGGTCTATATCTACTTGGATAAGTAGAATCTCCCGTTTCATATCGTCTTTAAAGGATACTCAATTTCTTTTTTAATTTATTTGTATACGGCAACAGTTTTCCATTAAATTTGAAATATAAAATATTAAACAAATTAAACTGCGATTTTATTGAGAATATATTCGAATAAACTCGGATAAACAACTGGTGCAATCACGAATAATTTTCTTCATTTTTCATTAGATAATTTCGTATAATTTGTACTGAAAAAATGTAAAACTGGGCATCGCTTTTAAGATATTTTCTTATTTTTGCGAATCGATGCATTATTTTACAATAAAAAAAACACGTAAAAAAAAAGGGAAAAAATACAAAACAATGACCGTGTTCCCGAGTTGTATTTCGCAATAAATGCGTTGTTCTACTCCATTGAAATTTTACGAATAGATAATTAATTTAGTTAAATAAAGCGAAAATACACGAAAACACGAAAATTAACGTTCGGCGCTAATAACGACGAAAACAATGGCGCCCAATCCAAAATGGCGATACGACAAAGCGCCGTTCATTATATTATCTGCTCAATAAAATCGGTGGCGTTCTAAATTTCCCAAAATTTATTTATTTATTGCTTTTATAATACGTCCGAGTATATATCACGGCGCTGTCATACTGGCTGGCGATAATGCAAAATTTGCGGGTTCCGACTGGTGTGGAGTCGGTATTGTGAGGATAAATTTCCAAGTTGTTTTTGATAATTAAAATTATTTTTAAATAATAAAATTACAGTAAATATTTACTTATTAATGTATTGTCAGTGATAATCGAGCTCACAGTTCACCCGATGGTAAGTGATTCTCACGGCATATCTCACCCATATTCATTTTTGACAAGCAATCACAGAGTATATACAAATTCACCTCTAAGGACTAATATGTAATGCTTTGTCATATATATATATATATATACACGATATGGAGACACGGGATATACACACAATACACCCAGCCTCGATAACATAGCAACACCAATGAAATTGTTGTTGTGTAGCTTGTTGTTGATGTGAAGGAAAACATGGGAAGGGGAAACCTGCACGTCTGCATGTGTAAGAAATAATAAAAGAAAAATCCGCCAATCAGTGGAGCCGTGTATTATGCTCTAACACCCTCTAAAGAGGAGGCCTATGCTCGGCACTGGGGTTTATATATAAACTATTGCTTTACTATAGATACAAATATTTAGACATAGGAAGCTCCACACGTCCCGTATTCCGTGTCCGCCGGCAGCATCGAAGTGCTAGTAACGCGAGGCGTCACAATAATTCTCCTCGCGTGACAATGCTTTAATACGCGTTTGATTCATCCCCAGCCGTTCACAAATGAGGTTATCATTTGCAGCGATGTCGTTATAATGAATTTTGCTATTGTCAAGCGGCCGGTTAGCGGCCATAGCTTTATAGCGTTAACGATTCGCGTTTATAGCTTTAACGATACCGCGATCGGGCGGCCGTTTGATGTTCAAAGGCTGTCTGCTATTGTGCTATTTCTAATGACATCGTGTTACTCTTCTACACGGACGATTCTTTCGCGCATTAGATATGAAACATTCACCTTTGATGTTGGCCGCATTGATGTTATTTTTAATTATACCCGAGGTATCTTTTATAATGGGGACGCGGAATACAGGAGAGTTAGAAATGTAAAAGTTAAGAGACTTCAATTGAAATCTTTTTGATGTTGTATTAAGGAAGTTTATAAACTTCTAAAGATTTTGCCACAGAGTTATAGTTTCCCGCCCAGTTTATACATATATCAGACATACGAGCACACAGTTCACTTGACGGTACGCGATTCTTGCGGCAAATGACGCCCACATTTATCCCCAATAAGGAATTACAATTGGACTAATAGAACTAGTAATAAACTATTAGGACTAATGGACTAACAAAGTAGAATGCCTCGTCATCAGTAATAAGGGTCTCCGAAACAAAACAGCGTTACGTTGATATTACGGTGGCATTCTGTGGAGTTTTAATTCCTAATATAAATTTATAAGTTCATCTACTACCGTATCAGTGGTGCACAGTGGTTTTAATGGCGGTAGGGCTACGCTGCAGTTTGTTTCTGACTGCGGAATGATGGGTAATGACGGGGAAGGACCTTGACCTCACAGAATACCAGCGTGAAATAGAATCATAATGCTGCTGTGTTTCGTCTGGTGAGAGTAGGGATCCGGAAACCTTTGTTCCTACGAGGGACGAAGTATTCAATCTCAGTCCTCTAGGGTGACAACGCATCTGCATTATGATTCCTTGTCAAGGATGAATGTAGATGTCGTGGGTCGAAGGAATCACTTAGCATTAGATACTCTCAATGTAATAAAAAAAACAACAACTAACACGTATGAATGTGAAGAGTCCGAAATATTTGGTAATTATTTGAAAAGCATTTGGTATTTATATTATTATTATTATTTATTAAACCAACAACAATACAGTTCACAAGGTGATGAGTAATGATTGTCACTCGTAAATTCTTGTTCTAGAAACATTCGAGATGCACGTTGTTACCCTCGAGGACTGATGGGGTGTCTCTCAATAACCGGGTCAACAGAATCTTACACTCACTCAAACTAAACACAACAGTGTTATGTTGCTACTGCTAGTTGGTACTCTGTGGTCCTATCATGCTGCGAGGAACCGTTTACCACACGCTACTAATGTACACAACAACACCCGCGCGGTGTAGTGGCTAGAATATCTAACCTGGGCTCGGTTCCCAGTCGAGGAACAATATTTGTGTATAACACATTGTTGGTAATCTGATCTGCGTGTATTGTATGTATGTCCCGTGTTCCTAACACTGCATTTGAACCTTCGTCCGATCTTTTTACACGCATTATTGTATGCATTACAGCGGAATTGGGAAGGGGAGGACGTGTGAGTGGCTCTGAGTTTGCGCAACTTTGATATATTCTGCACAGTTAATGCTATCTGGTAGTAACCAAAAGATAACGCCTTGGATGAAATCATAATGATAAATAATTCAGAAATAATTCAACCGTGAAACTTAATTGCAAATAATTGATTTACATTACACAACTCGTTAGATCCTGTTGTTAACGACAATTAATACAGCAACAAAAAACCAATCGAGCCTCGCCTCGTCGGCAATTTCCATTGGAATAAAAGTGAATTACAGTCGCGCACAACTGGTTTTGAAATATCAAAAACATCGCAAGCATTTCGTTCTAGGCATAATTATGAAAATAATTACCGGCCGACAGACAAACGGGCATTTACGACCGCAATCAAACACAGTAGTTGCACATTAAGCGCGATTCATTATCAACAAAAATGAGTTTATATTTATTTGCGAGCGCGATTGTACCGCAGACGTCAAAACAAACGGCGCGGGCCGCGTGTATCTGTCATTTACCACAAAAACTAGATAAAACTGGTTGCAGGTGGTTCGAGGCGGATTTGACTGGCAGTTATAGTACAAGGGAGGAGGTTTTTCTTTTATGCACACAAGGACACAGTTCATGATGGCATGTGAACCTATATATACATATAGTTTAACAACAATAATTAACTTATATTATTATTATACTGTGTTTTATAGGCTCGATTATGTAGTTATACAACATATAGCATATAAGCCATTTTACACTAATGTATGAACCGTGGGAGCTAGTTCAAATTCCCAGTACGCATGCAAACCGAGCTCAAAGCCCGATGCGTGGTTGATGTTAAAGAAACAAAATTTGAGGAAAACCTTCATGTCTAAGAAATAAATGTAAGAAGATATATATTGGTGTTAGTGTGAAGTCTTCCTTTCAATGTCAATAGGGGTGACGAACGAACACACTAGAACAGTATGTTCGTTCCTGATGGTAAGTGATAAACTGCTGCCCGTGTCATTTACATCCATGATCAGTAAAGATTCAGGATTCACGAGGATCTTTAGCGAAGATGATTAGGCATCGCGGCTTTACTGCGGATTGGCGGACTGAATACTTCTTGAAGTATTTTATATTTATTCCTTAGACAGGCATGTTCCCACACGATGTTTTCCTTCCGCCGAGCATTTAGTAATACAGCACTTAAAATTGCAATTAAAAATTTTATCGTCCCAGGTATCGGGGATTGAACTCGCTTTGCTCGCGTATCGTGAAGCTAGCGCTCAGACATTGAGCTACCGCGGCTCTCGGTAGTTTGTAAACGGGTTAAGATTTAGAAATACATGTTATTGAGTGGAATGGGTGTGCATGAGCTCGTCTGTTTGTCGTCAGAAGTGAGCGAGGTGCGCGTACGTCAATCCACACGCTACGCGAGATTGAGAGTTAGAAATCATTGAATATATTCGTGGGAAGAGTTACAAATTGTATAGATATGTCATATTTTTTCAATATGTTTTACAGCGATAGAGTCACGCTACAGCTAGTTATTAACCGCAAAATATATGGTTCGGCTCGAATGGAAAAGAACAGAATCTTTGTGAATTACCAGGATGATGCTACCGAGTTTCTTGTGTTCAGTGTAGGGATTGGATGCCTACGTACAGGTAACGAGACATTCGATCTCAGTCCTCAGGGGTTACAAGGAATGTACATCCTGAATCTTTGTTCATCATGGGATCATCGCAATCGTCATTTACCATCACTGAATTATGAAACTATTATGAACAAAAATACACGTCTGCTTTAGACGGTTGTGATGAGAAATATAAGAAGGCAAGTGTGATCAATGTCTCAATATTTATTCATTATCATCACTTCAGCCATGGACTGCCATGGAGTACGATCCTGAGCCACCTGCATCCATCGAATGCCAGCAGACTTGCATAGTAACTCTACCCTACTAGATAGTGGGGGGTCGTTCTGCGCTAATATTTATTGATTATTAAAAATCACATAGACAAGCGACGACAAAATTAAAGCTCGGTGATTACAATTAACTACAAAATTTACAAATAAACAAATACTTTTCTAATATCTTAATTATACTACTGTATGATATTTTGTGCGTGGCAACAAATAAATTGAAAACCAGCTATTGTATATGTTTTATATTTCGCATTGTTCATGTCTATCATTTGGTAGTTTTACATATTAAAACTAATAAAGTAAGATTTATACTTTGTTTAAGATCATCTTCTATCACATTTAAGACTTCAAAAACTACAGGCGAGATGTGTTAACTCTTAGTCTACTCTTAAAAATGTATTTTTAACCGTTATTAAGAATTTAAAACCTCCATCCGGTCCACACCACACCGGATGTATGTATTCAATATTGCAGGCGATACTGAAAAATCTGTCACTAAAACTGTATTTTTTTTATAATAATACCAGGTTTAGTTCCTAAGTGCCTAACGGGAGAGGTAAATATAGATAGAGGTATATTTCATTTCAATATCATGTTCTTTGTAACGGCCAAGTCCGGCAATCAAAGCCAATAACGAAGCACTGGTTTTTTTTCTAGCAGTTCTATTTTTACTAACATTCCAGTCAACTAAGTCACTTGAACTAAGCTTTAAATGCTAGGAGATGGTACACGCCACTAGTCGAATTTGTGCCGCGACCTTAAGTTTCCCCGACCCTGCTCAAAACCATTAATTAGCTTAATGGTTTTGATTCATTTTATTTTTTTCTCTTAGAGATCCTAATATACGAAAACTAATATTATTAATATCTTAATGCTCGGTCTAGCTTGCAAGCGCCAAGAGGGAGAGTTCTTTCTTTGTCGGACAAGTTAGCACTTAAAGCTCCCACTCTACGTTGCACTGATTCATTTATTAATATCAAAAGTTACAAATCAACCAAATAAAAGTAGTGATCGGACATTAATTAATATTAATTGTTTTCTTAACTGAACATACGTCGATCTCGAGCAATTAAACAAACAATTCTAAAGATTTCTGACATGTCTGTGCTTTCTACGGCGGTTTCTCGGCGAGCGGAGTGCGCGCGGGGTGCGGGCGATGAGCGATTCATTCTCTCGATGACGAATTGTTCGGCCGGGATCTCACGCCGCCCATACGTAAACACCGCCGACCATACCGTGGGTGACCACGCTTTACGAGCGTATCGTGATACAACAAAACATTCTATATATCAAATTTTAATGTACATAGGTCAATGTTAATAGATATTTACTTTACATTATTTGCTTAGAAGATAGTCAAAAAAAAGATTGCATTGTGTATGAGCACTGGCGAGAAAACCGAGCTCGATACCCCGCATCAAAGAAATTTTTAATTGCAATTTTACTGATTTACCACGTGCTTGGCGACATAGGTAAAGATTGTGTTTGGGACCTGCATGTCTAAGAAGTATATAAATAATAAATAAATAATAAGTAATAAGCCAATCCGGAGTGGAGCTGCATTGTGGACAATACTCTAACACCCTCTCCAGAAAGGAGACCTATGCCCAACAGTGGTGTTATCTATATTAACGATGTAACTTGACTTACCAATTCTATTAACATTAATGATACACGCCTTGATGCTTGTGCTAGGAGATGGTTCACCTTAATAGTCAAATGACTGCTTAGAACACTAAGTTTCGAAGACCGTATACTAAACAAAAGTCTATTGACGCTTTTAAATTAAATGCCTTGACTTATCTAAGCACAAATTTAAGTAATATATCTTTAAACTAAACAAGGTATGTGGTATCAATAAATTGACGTAAAATTTTTCATTAAATACGTGAACTAAATCAATTTTAACACAAGGTTATCATATTTCAAGTTACGTAGTAACTTTTTCGTTTTAATAAAATATAAAAATATATTTGGCTTTCTTTGCGTACTAGGCACAAGTGTAAGAACTAGGTGCTTAACATAGCTCAAAAGATTAGTAAACTGAAGTGGCAATTGGCCGGCCAAATAGCTCGTAGAACCTTACCCTAGCAACCCCCACTAGACACAGACTCGCAGCTAGATACTGTACTACACCACGCTTTTGAACTTTAATGTTCATTTCCCTCCCACCACTGTCCTATCGTTACCTACATCGTGGTCACCCCACCCGCGCACGTTTCTTGATTTAAGTCCCGCAACAAAATATGTACTGTTTTACGGCCGACCAACGACGGATTTATACTGGCCAACAGTCAGCTCCAGCGCATTGTTGGCGGGCAGCTCTTTACCACCCAAATATTTACACTAATCTCGCTCCACACGAATATTGGTTTATGGGCAATATTGTAGCTGAGTCAGAACTCGATTACTTATGTTATGTTAATGCTCGAGTTTCTTGAATTATACGAGATCGCTCGTAAATCGTTACGTTTGTTTGGACCGGTCGCGGGGAATGGGTTTTATAATTTTCTCGAATCGTTATCGATGACGGCTCCAGCGATAACTGTCAGTTGAGACGAGTTATTGATGGCAGGAATTTCTTAGTTTTGTTTGTTAAGAAATTGACGTATTGCTCGCTAGTACTATATTGTATAGTCAGAATGTTCTAGAAGCTGTAAAGTTAATCTTATTGAATAATGGTGATAGGTTTTCGTCGGCATAAACATGACGAGCTTTCGCCTTAAATTTAGCTTTGAATGTACGAAAGAAATGTTTTTTAAAATAGTATACACTGTGTTCTGTCTTAAATCTAATAACTTGTACAAATAAGTTATATGTGTTACAATGATCTCTTTAACGTTAAGACCGCCTTGTTGTATCTACTCAGTAATTTCCTTTTTGTGATTTGTTTTATTTTATTTTGTGGTGTACAATAAGGGTATATATATAATAATAATAATGAACTACTTCAATTATTAGTAGCGGTATTTATACTGGCGGACCCAACAGACGTTATCTCGTCCAAATTTAAAGAAATTGGTTTGTGATGGTTTTGTGAATTAGTGAAAATTATCTATCGTTCTAATCAACAGATATGGTCTTGAGTTTATATAAAAATGACACAGGAAAAAGAACGTTCATTGTTTAACAAATTTGCCAACTTTTCGGGCAACTTTTCTAATTTCCCTTACCATAAAAACCTAATTCGTACTATTACGAACATTATAATACAATTACCAAATAAGTGATACGCATACCAACCAAAAATATTAAATTTTGATGTGTGTGTCTCCAAGAGAAGAGTGATTAGGCACACTATGCTGAGCTAGTGCGCTGCAGTGAAGACACTGCAGTTTGTTTCTAACCGCAGAATGAATGAGTCAGCTCGACCGGGGTTGGACCACGCCCTCTCAGAATACCAGCGTGAAATAGCAACACAATGCTCCTGTGTCTCATCTGCTGAGTACACAGTAGGGATTCAGAGACTGTTGCTGGTGACGAGGTATTCCATCACATTCCTCAAAGGTGACAACGCATCTGCATTATGATTCCTTGTCAAGGATAAATGATGTCATGGGCCATCAGGTGAATTGTGTGTCATCATCTATCATCATCTCAGTCCAAACAAATTACGAACCTGAGCCACTTACATCTATGAACACCACGCATATTAGCGTAAGTCGTCATTCCATCGAGTAGGGAATATTATACACTACGAAGACCGTTACAATGTTTTTTTGTGTGAGTATTGTTGTTGGTCCAGAGACCTCTACAGCTTTATCTAATTAGACTCGCGAGCGGGAGGCCCGCTGAGTAAGGAGACAACGACGATGCTGCGAAGCTGGCGCGGAGACTGCTGCTGCACCACCGCTGCACTCCGACCCCTGTGGACGAAGAAAGTCGACGACAACAGAGGGCGACAACCTTTTATAAAAGTTTCAGTCCTATAAGAAAGGTGTAGGCTCTTTTCTTGACGGTCCCTAAGTCGTATCGGTTCGGAAACGCCACTGGTGATAGCTGATTTCACAGAGTAGTTGTGCTTGGCAGAAAATTCGCGTAGTGGATTGCCAACCATAGAGATCAGATGAGGATGAAATTTTGAATTGAATTTCTCCATTGATTATAGGTTTTACGAGTTGCATGTACTTTTCAGCTTAATGATTTTTTAAGCTATTTCAGTTAGTTTAGTCCTATTGAGTTCTACGTGTGTACCAGTGTCAAATAGTATAACATTGCTATTTAAAATGATGACGCTGGAGATCCAGGGATCTAATTAAAGGTAGCGGAGCAATACATGATAGTCCCCAGGGCTGACAACGAATGTGCATCTTGAATCTTTGTTGAGGAGGGATCAGTCATCGCTTACCATCAGATGAACTGTATCCCTGTTTATCACTCTGATTATTGTATAACAACTCCCAACAACTACCGGTCCAGGTGCATAGACGTCCATCTCAAGATCTACCGTTGATAGATATAGTTTTTTTTTATGCGGGCTGATGGCTGCTTAAAGCCCGAGGGCTTTTAACAGTTTCGCTGGGTTGAGAGGTGACCGAGCGCTTATGGCACTCAGTCGAGACCTCTATTAGTGGGTTACGAGCACAAGGGTAACGGCCCAAGCCTCGGCTTGGGCCGTTACCCTGTTCCGTGAGAGCGTCTGACTCGAGGGTGCCCGAGAGGGCCAAACCTCGGCTCAGTCAGTCGCTTCTGACTAAGAATTATCTACATTAATATTATTATTATTTTAATTGGTAAGTTCTAGTAAAGACCATATACAATATGGGAATATTACACTTGTGATATTTTTGTCTAAATATATAAACCACTTAATTCCATTCATCCATGCAAGGCGAGGACAATGTAATCAGTAAAACCGACGAACAAAAGTACACGTAAGATATTAACCGGTATAATTCTAAGCGTACTGGCCGACTAAAAACTGGCCCCCCGGCCGACTAAAACTCACCCCCACCACACTTTGCACTTTGAATTTAATATCTGTGTAGTTGTTGTGCTTAAACCTCTTATAATTCTGCCGGACACCGCACGTTGCTCGTAAAGAGGGCTCTACACTTGCAGTTTTTGTGTAGTGAGCTTGTGGTCACCGCATAGTTAAGGGGTAGATACATTAACGTTTAATATGGGTACGTTTTTTTTACTTTTATATTATTAGGGTTCATAAGTGTCCCTCAGGATTGAGATGGAATGCTCCTTTGTCTTGATCCCTCACCAAGTGAAACACTGTCAACACAACGGCATCACAATGCCTGCTTATATGGCTGCATAATTGCTCTAAACTCATAGTCCTTCTCAGATCGATCACACATTTATGCTGCAATCAGAAACAATCACAGTTTGCAGTCGTCAATTACCATCAGGGGAACTGTGTGATTGAACAACCTTGATGTTATAAAAGCAAATCCGGGGAATGTAGTCGTGGTAGTGAAGCACGCAAATCATTGGCTTTTGTCTCAGTCGAATGTAATAATAGTAGAACAGACAATTTTTTACCCTGACGTTGAATGCAAACCTTCTTTTATAATTACTCATATATATTAATAGTATTGTAATCACGATAGAGTTTTTTAAGTATACTACTTCCTCGAAGGAAGTTCGTCTCTGCATCACCCTAAAGTTGACTGATGAAGAATGTCTAAGGCATTAAATCCGCCTTTATGCATTACTTCATACATATATTACCTATCGCTAGCGGTGTTTTCCTTTTTTTCGAACCGAAACGACTTAAGGACCTTCAAGAAAAGAGCCTTCACCTTTCATAAAGGCCGGCAGCGCATCTGCGGCTCCTCTGGTGTTGCGGATGTCCACAGGCAGCGGTGTCACTTACCATCAGATGGCCTGATTGCTCGTTTGCCACCTATTATATATAAATAATATTGTATATCAAGCTTAACTGAATATTTAAGTACCATGCTTCGCCTTAACAAAGCAGAAGGTATTTAGTCCACTATTTATAGAGGTGCGTTAAAGAGAGTGAGCTGGCTTCCCGATCCCGGCCCCTGATATTACGTGAATGTTAAGACACGTATTGTCCTGGTCCTATCAAAACCCGAGGTGCGACTAAACATTGTCCAGGATTATTATGGAATGCAACGAAGAATCTTAAGTTAGATGGTTCGGAATTCGTTTGTAAAGTACCTGTGATACAAAACAAAGTTATATATAGATAACATGGTATAGTGGTTAGATTACCCGGCTGCTGCATCGTGGATTCCCAGGAGTAGAACAATATATGTGTTATCTGACTGGATGTGTAGTTAGTATGACCCATGTCCTTGACACGACATCTCAATCTTCCTCCGATCGTATTACACATGCGGTGCATCGGAATAGAGCAGGCGATGATGAGTGAGTGTTTGCAAATGCTTACGGCGCTGTAAAATATTCAGCGCAGTTGCAGCAGACAGTGGTAGAGCTACACTGCAGTTTGTTTCTAGCTGGTGTCAGCTCAACCGAGCCGAACCGGACCACGCCATCATAGAATACCAGGGCAAAATAGCAGCATAATGCTGCTGTGTTTCATCTGGTGAGTGCGGGGATCCGGAGACCTCTATTACTGGTAACGAGGCATTCCATCTCAGTCTTCAAGGGTTTTAGTTTTGTTTTAATTTGTAGTGTAGTAGAGCAATAACGCAGCTAATTTCTTGCCGTGCCAAGAATCGCATCTGCCAGTGGAGGCTGACGCCCTCGCAGAATAACAGAGTAAAATAGCACAGTCAAAACACAGCTAACCGCTGCTGTGTTTTGACTGGTGAGTGTAGGGAATCCCAATTACAAGTAACGAGGCAATCCATCTCAGGGGTGACAACGCATCTGTATTATCAACCCTTATTGTGGATGACTGTGCATATCATGGTTCTGAGGTATTATTCCCATCAGAAGAACGGTATGTTCCTATTCAGCCTATGCCTCTATTGTGAAAAAAAATAGTTTTTTAAAAAGTTTAGTTTCGACAATAGGGGTCATTTTGTCATCGATTTTTTGTATGTATGACGTAAATACAATTTTGAACCTATTTAAAGTTCGGATGCAATGTATTCCGAATCGTAAATCTGTGCGTGTTGTTTATATATTTTAGTATTTTTATAGTTATTTGTAAAATGCTAAAATAATATCTGATACGCAAATGCAATACTATAGCCCTCTATTGATAGATGTAATGTTGCTGTAAATAATAAAAAAAAAATAAAAAAAACTCAGCAGTCCACTATATGGAAGGTCCGACACACACGATCGGGCGCCGCATTGTCGCACTGATGTACGCGACCGAGCCGCGGCAGACCGCCCGTAAAGATGCCCCCAGTAAAGAGCAGCACCGCACTATAAGTACCGACAGCAGAAGTGGAGGATTAATGATTATTAAGTAACGTATTATTGAGACGTTCAGGGCGTAGTACTTATTATTTTTAGGATTCCGTATGACCGAAGAGAAAACCTAACTCTTAATGAATGGCTAATTAGAAAATAAAAAAACAATTTCTTAATAACCAATAAATATATATATATATATATATATATACATACATATACACACATGGAATATTAGTTTTAGTAATTTATATTCAGCAGTGAACTATGGGTAGGCTGCGATAAATTAAATCGTAAACGTTTAAACATTGTAAAAGATATTAGAGAAAATGTAAAAGAGCATTAAAAAATATCACAATGAATTAGTCTATTGACGGTGCAAATGATAGGAACCACCTCGTAACACAATTAATCAAAGAATAAGTTAAACGTGTATTGTGTATTAACTAATTGTAAATTATTTATAAATCACTTAATTCTTATTCTGGAATATCTATCAAACAAGTACCAATACCCCTTAATGATTTAAGTTTCATCAATATTTAACGTCGTAAGTTCGAATCCGTCATTCGACTCGAGAACCATCGCCAAGCAAGGGTTTCAGCTTTTTTGGAGTTGACAAACTAATATTAGTAATAAGGCAATGCCAGTATTTGTTTTTCCTCATTTTAAACATTTAGACTTAACTTATTTACAAATCTCTTACTTGTTACAAATCTTTAGTATTTGCTAAGATCCACAATAATTATTTATTTATTTTATTATTCTTTATTTGCACATGTAGTACAATAATTGTATAAAAAATCTGCAGAGAATATATTGTGGGTGCAAGAAAATAAGCTTATTTTAATACTAAGCGATATAAATGTAATAAATATATTATATGTGTATATATATATAAATATATAAATATACATATATATATATACATATATATATATTTATATACTTATATATATATATATACATACATAAACTTATGTCAAAATTATATACATGAATTATTAACGTTATAAAACATTTATCCTTTGCGGACCTTACTTAAAATTTTATACTATCACAGGCATTAAAAAGTCAGTGTGTGCATTGTTGTATGCAAGGCTACGAAATAACGTATATCTACGTAATTTCGTAGACCTTACGTAATCCATTCCTTTCCAGTTTCAATATAGATTTTTAAATTAAAGTAAGTTCGGTCAGTTCGATGCCCAATGTATTGTGTAGTATATTAAACAATAATTGAAAATCAATCGAGACTTGCGATAAAAAAAAAATTTGCGCAAAAAAAATTTCAGTAGAGCCTTGGCTCCTAAGCTGGCTCAACCTGGTTTAAAGTTCACATACATATAACATTAATATAATTCTTATCTTACAAAATGAAATATATTTCTTTATAGTATTGATGTTTACTGCTCACAGTTCACCTGGTGGTATTTGGATCTTTGTTGAGAATGGGTGTAGATTCGACAGCGCATCTATGACTCCTCTGGTGTTGATAGCCGAATGGCTTAGGGCACGATGTGCGAAACTTTAAGTCGTGAGTTCGAGTCCACCATTCAACTATTGTCGTGAACTATCTCTTGGCACAAGCATTAGCATAGTTGGAGTTATTAACCGGAATGTTAGTAAGGTTATTATAGGTATTGCTAGCATTCCTTAGAAAAAAATCACTTACCATCAGTTGAGGTGCTTGCTCGTTTCTCACCTATTGTATTAAAAAAAAGGTAGATGTGATTAGCATACATTTCATTTGACCTAGATGGTCATCAGATGAATTTCTTCATCTGTGTTCGTTTAACACCCACGATATTATAAAAGGTAAACAAACCCGCAGTTTCTCTGTTGGTAAATGATACATGTGCAACTTGACATCGTAATTAACAATCAACAATAATTTATTTGCATAGAAACATTGTTAAATATATAAATCCTTACTATAAAAAATATATGATATAAATATTTTATATTTTTTTATAAAATTAGGGGTGATACATGTTATAAAGTATCAGGTACCGGATGCTGGTCCCTGTCGTAGCAATATAGATGCTCTGCCTCTTTAACAGTAAAAGTAGTTTCGATTTCTTTCACTTATTATACACCAATATATTATCTACGTACTAAATGTAGCGACCGGTGTAGCCCCAGTTACTCTATGTGCTACGTACATATGTACTACTACGTAGTTACTATATGTCATTTGATAATAGAAGATATTGTAATTGACCAGGAGGAAATCACCGTGATAAAAAAATTAAGTTTAATTGAAAGAAAAAAAAATTAAATGTATTTTGACGTTGATAGTACTTTATACTAATCGTTTATATTTGCTGCAGTTTCTACAATCAGTTAATTACTCTCATATAGTTTCAAGTTAGCAGGCGTTATTATTTCAGAATGTCAGTTAATTAATATAACCAGTTCCCAACATAACACAATTTTAATTCGACGCGTTGCCCGCCGTCGTCCGCACAAAGCCGAGCGATTACATAGAAAAACGCGAGAAACGCTTAAAAGAGGGTGGGGGTAGGGGGTGGAAATGCAAATATGAAATATGAAAATGAAGATGGCATGTAATAAAAGTGATATACTGGGCTCCGTAGAGCCATTCCGACTCCGGGCACTCGTGTCTCGTCAGGTTTATGCCGGGCCGTCTATCATCGTCCTGACAGTCTTCATGGTCGCCTCCTTGAGTGGGGGAGGGTGGCAGCACCCCAGATTTATTATTGCGATGTTGACGCGCGATGTTTTATATTCGGGTTTGCCCTAGCGTAAGGCTCGGACTGACGTATAAGTTTTTGACCGACGAGAGTTAAGTTATTCGCCGCATTCGTTTGCGTATTTGGGTTTTTGTATTGCAATGATAGATGAAGTAATTTATTATATTACATGTACTAATTTTAATAATGAAATTCAGATTCGGAATTAATAGATGATAAATAATATATATAAGTATAAACAAACATATTTTTTTAAAATATGACTTCCGTTTTATCAAATTCGAAAAACTTTGAAAATTTTATAAAATGCATCATACTATGGATTTGTTGTCGTGTAAAATCTTGATCTTCAGATCTACCCTAACGTTTGGGGGCAGAAATTGTTATGTGGGATTTCTACCCACTAATATCCTCTCTCTCTCTCTCTTTATCTCTTACGGAACCGGTGCCTCTCGGCATTCAGCCTGAGCACGTGTCAGTGGTTTTTGCTGTAACTATTTTGATTTTTTTATCAAGGTATGGAGGATTTAACTTAATAAAATTACGATATATTCGTTAATTTAACTTTTATCAAACCATATAATAATGAGTACGGTGACAAAAAATCACTTTATATCTTATAACAATAACGCGGTTATTACAAAGTTCTACCTACGTTACAACTAGTTTGTAACGACCGGGGAGGGATCGTGCAGATACCAGTGTGAAATAACAACATAACGCTGCCATCTCGTATGGTGAGTATTCCGGTTACCCATTTACAGGTAATAAGACATAGGAGTGTCAACGTAAGTGCATATTCATTTTTTTTCCTTGACGATGAATTTAGACCTCAGTCTTCGCTTACTAATGAACTGTATGCTCTGTCACTCCAAATAAAATAGAACAATATTATAAAAAAGCTTGTCCATCTAATTACAGTTTTTTTTTATATCGCACCTTACTTATCGATTATTTATATAGCACGTTACTTATCGATTTTTATATTGTACGCTACTTATCGATTTTTATATAGCACGTTGGTTATCGATTTTTTATATAGCACGTTGTTTATCGTTTTTTTATATGGCACGTTACTTATCGAGTACTTATATAACACGTTACTAATCGGTTATTTGTATATCGAATAAGACCACGACCGCGGCACAAGACACTGACGAGGGCGTAACGAATGCATCATCGTATTACAAAGACAGCAAGCAATACCTTCCAGGGCACACGGCCGCGAACAATAGTCAAATTAATTACTTCACGCCCAAAACGATAGCAGATGGAATATGCGAAACGAAACGACAAAAACCCTTGGTAGGGGCGGATCCCTTATTTATGGCGACGTAAGGAACGCGCGATGGGCGTTTTTTTTTAAAAACCAAGCAATGCTATTACTACTAAGGTTCTCGTTAAACACGCAATATAACATTTAGTTCTTGTGCTGGAAGATGGAAGCTGTGACGTGTCTCTACCCCTATTCGCCTCAACTAAATAATTATTTACTTTTACATTTATATATTTAGGTTAAGTATAGTGGGTATATGTATTTTTTTATTTAAAATCCAGCAATGCTATTTATGTTACTTAAATTGTCACTAAAAATACCAAATATGCTTTATGTCTTGTTCTAGAAGATGGTTAGGGACAATGGTGGAATGGCGGATTTGAACTTACGAAGTTTAGTTTCACAGAATGTACCCTTACAACTTGGCTATTGTTGCTTCGATGCGTAAACGATTTATATATTATTAAAAATTAAAAATGACGTAACAATTCATAAGCTACTCTCATATTAATAAGCTGTGTCAAAATCTAATGAGTGAGAATTAATACATAATAATAAATACAATCTTTGATTGGCATCCTCGGACTGGCGGTTGTAAACTAATTAATTAGAAAATCATACTACTCTGAGAATATTATCCATCTAGACTTTATCTATCTCTAATATTTGAGAACCAAATATGCTTGAATTTAAGCTTTGTGTTCTGGTTTCAATACTGGAGCAACTCCTGGAAATTTTGTAACTTATTATTTACAACTGCAAGAAGTCAAAAAAAAATTACAACTGAAACAAGTCAAAAGAGTCTCTTGCCGTTCCTTCTCGCTGGTAGCTGCCTTCCGAAGTGGTTAGCTATTAGCCTATCTTGATGATTCAAAAGTGTTTTCAAAGCTTCTTTCGATTTGATTTGACAATATAGGCCGACCGACCCCCCATTAGATGGAGCGACCACCTATGCAAGTTTGCAAGATGTCGATGGATGCAGTTACATTTTAACGATTCAAAAGTGTTTTCAAAGCTTCTTTCGATTTGATTTGACAATATAGGCCGACCGACCCCCCATTAGATGGAGCGACTACCTATGCAAGTTTGCAAGATGTCGATGGACCAAGAAGTTGAATAATTGCCACAAAGCAATTATGGCAATCTACGGATAAGGCCTTTGTTCAGCAGTGGACAGTGGATAGGCTGTGATCAAATAAAATCCGTGTAGGATAAACACGAGAAATAAATTTTATTGTCATTCTTTTGTGATTTATATTATAATTACGTTTTCCTGAAAATCGTTAGAACAGTAATTTTTATATATTTTTATTTATTTAGTTGTTGTTAAATTAAAAAAAAACTGGTAATTATTTTACTATTTTTATTTTTAGTGCTACAAAATATTGTAGTGCCAAAAATTTTTGCAATTGTTTTTGACAAATCAAAAATCATCAAAATTATTGTTAAACAAAAATTTTTTTTACAAAAAATTTAGGCCGGCAGCGACCCTACGACTGCTCTAGTGTTGCGGAAGTCCACGGGCGGCGATGATCACTGACCATCAGATGAGCGGCTTGCGCATTTGCCAACTATTCTATAAAAGAATATAGCCTAGTAATATTTTTAATATCACTCATCTGTACTTTTTTTTTTTCATTACATTGTAAGTAACAAACGAGCACACAGTTCACCTGATGGTAAATTATTCCCGCGGCCCATGACATTTACGTTCAACCTTGACAATGAATCATAATGCAGATGCATTGTCACCCTTGAGGACTGAGACGGAATGCCTCGTCACCAGTAATAAAGGTCTCCGGATCTCTGCACTCGCTAAATGAAACACAGCAATATTATACTGCTATATTACGCTGGTATTCTGTGTGAGCGTGGTCCCCATCGAGCTGCCCATTCATTCTGCAGCTAAAAACAAACTGCAGTGTAGCTCTACTACTGTTAAAACCTGTTTACTATAAATTAATATACGTGTATATATATATATATACGTATAATATATAAAATAGGAATAATTTCAAAACTTAAAGCATTACTAAAACTACACAACAATAATAACCAGTTTCTTTCTCTTTCGCCGCAACCCTCGAACATTTGGACTCCGTACTTCTTTCTACTAGTATGGTTAGTCCTTATATGTTTTATTATATTTGTTTTATTTTAATGTCCAACAAGTGGGAGTTACAATGGGTACTCCCTCATAATAGTAATTTTATTTGTTGATCATAGGTAGTATTAACTGAAATTCCTAATGATCTACCATTTTTTTGTATCACCTTGAGAATAACAAACGAGCACACAGTTCACCTGTTCAAATGACAAGTGATTCCTGCTGCCCATGACATCTATGTGTACATTCATCCTTGACAAGGAATCATAAAACAGATGCGTTGTTACACTTGAGGACTGAGATGGTTTGTCTCGTCACCATTAATAAAGGTTTCCGGATCCCTACACTCACCAGAAACACAGCAGCATTATGCTGCTACTTTACGCTGGTATTCTATGTGTGGCATGGCCATACCCCGATCGAGGTGACCCATTAACCCTGCAGCTAGAAACAAACGGCAGTGTAGCTCAACCTCTAATAAAATTCCAAATTAAATTGTATTATAAAATCTTCATACCTTCTATGATCCACACTTAATCATACCTACATTATGATCCATAATCGCACGGATCATTTGTAAATAGTTCCCGCCATAATATCATCACTTCGGCTAAGGTCCGACCCCGTCTAACATACAGATACGTACGTAAACGCAAGCAACAAAATTATAAAAGGGTAAATAAAACAGAAAGCTTACACAAGTCATAAATTTGATTTATAGAGATTAAAAAAGGCGCTTTAGAAACGGCTCGAACGAAAATTTTCGGTGGGACGAATCGGGAGACGGAGAGTAGGGTGTGTACAATAAATTTTTACTGTAACCAATTGAAAAGTAAACATCCTTTTTTTTATTTATTACATTTATTAAGTTCAATGCTCAATGAGTCCTATAACTTACGTACCTCAGTTAAGGTATCTTAAGCTATGTTTAACTGGTTTGTTAAAGGCCTGCAGCGCTTATGCGACTCCTCTAGTGTTACAGATGTCCAAGAGCTGCGTTACTCACTTATCAGTGAGCTGCTTGCTCGTTTGCCACCTGTTCTACAAAAAGTCACTTTGTAGCTGGTTCCGTCCGCAGCATCCCCTCAGACCACCATCATGAAAAGCAGCATAACACTGCTGTGTTTCGTATGATGAGTGAGAGAGGGATCCGAACACTCAAATATAGGTAACGAGCTGAGTCATTACGACTGACAACGCATGTGTATTTTGAATCTTTTCGTTACTTATCACTTATCATGAGGTGAAACAAGTGTTAGTTTGTCGTTCGTAATATTAAAAATACAGTAAAGTTTAAGTATAAAGTAAGTTAAATTTATTTATTTCATTGGTCAAGTATAAAATTTTCAGTAACAATTGACATTATAATTGTGATGTTAATTTTTATTCTACATTATGTTATTATAAGAGCTTCTATTTATTTATGTATTTCATAAAATTTCACAGAATTTTAGAATAACATTGTATAATCGACATTTATATAAATAGATCGTAAGATATTACTTAACTTTTTATTTTTTATAGGTGACAAACGAGCAAAAAGCACACCTGATGGTGAGTGACCATCACCAATGTCACAGCTATACTGTCGGCCTTCAAGAAAGATGTAGGCTTTTTTCTTGAAGGTCCCTAAGTCAAATCGGTTCGGAAATACTGCTGGCGACAGCTGATTCCACAGAGTAGTTGTGCATGGCAGAAAATAGAGCTTAAGTATGAGTGAGTTTCCGTTATAGTTCATTTAAAATTATATTTCAGTGTATGTGCTTATATCACATGTGTATTGTGTGTGTGTGTATATATGTAAGTGTGGATATAGTCAGAAAATATATCTATGTATTTAGTGTTGAGGGTGATTTGTGTAAGGAAAGCATTCAGCTTATTGTAAATTGTCAAAAAGTAACAAGGAGCTGTCAATGTAAATATTTTAAGTTTCATCCCTTCATAAAATAGTATTTTTCTGCTAACGCTCTCCACGTCAGTACACTGTCGATGGCGCGGGCATCAGTGGGGGTAAGAAAATTTACAGGCGTCGTCGTATTTCACCGCGCTTTTTCTGCTAATCTACCCTCTTAATGCGTCGCATTGTTTACCTGCTGACCCTACCCTGCCTGTATTTTAATGGGCGATTATTCGCGCCTGCTTTCTGTTCTTCCGTTTCAACTTTAGATTTCAATGAAGTCCAACCTTACACGAGTATTGCACTTAAGCTAAGGTTACAGATGTAATACGCCCAGCTTGTAGGATGCTCATTAACATTTCGATACAGATGAATTTTTAGATAACTTAAAATAAAATACTTTTTACAATACTAGAGGCATGATGCAGCGTGCTTCTAGTTTCAGCACGAATTGACTCAAATGCACAAGGACTACGCTCTCACAGGATACCAGCGTGGAATCACAGATGCTATGTTTCTCACGGTAAATCATTTCAAGTGAACTCTATCTCAGTCCTCAGGAATGGATGGATGTCATGGTCATAACTTACCATCAGTGAACAGTGATGTGATTATGACACTAATATTAACGAAAAATAATAAACACTTAAATAAGGAAATTTATACTATCTTATATCTATTCTATATCTTTATGCTATTATATCTGCAGTCAATTAAATATATAATCTGCATATCTTTTAAGATTTCTAAAAATGTACTACACACACAAATCATTTCTTATCTTACTTTTTTTATGATATTAGTTCTGACAAACGAGTACGTAAATCACCTGATGGTATGGCCCATGATAGATACATCGCATCCCCAATGAAGAAGAACGCTGAACCTACGAAGTGCTGATTATCACAAGCTCAGCTCGGTGGAGAAGGTAAACATCGTGAGGAAATCTAAGAAAAAAAAATTCAAAGATGTGTGAAGTCGCCAAACGCAGTGGAGTCGGATATATTTACATAAATGTATATATACATATATATATATACATACATATATATATATATTTATATTTATGTATATATATATATATATATATATATATATATATATATCTAGTCCGGCCATAAGTTCTGTTACAAATGAAAATGTATTTTTTTTAATAAAGTAATGTAATATTATTAAAATTTATACCTACATATTTATTAGTCAGCCAGCTAAACGTAAAAAAATATTCTATTCGAATTGGCCACCTTTGGCTTTTATACTATTACAGGCTTTTAATCTGTTTGGCCACGAATCTATGGATTTACACACTGTTTTCAAGGGAAATTTCGGCACTGCTTGCTCCAAAGATTTTTAAGAGACTCAATGTCGCCGTGTCGTCTAGAGCAGGCCATGTCCTCTAAAACTGACCATAATTTGAACTCTAAAGGGTTGAGGTCTGGGCTAGATGAGGGCCAGTCTTCAGCTCTTATAAAGAACAGAACGTTAGTTTCAAGCCAGACTTGGTAATTCGTGCCTTGTGACCAGGTGCAGGGTCCTGCTGGTAAGTCCACGGTATATTTTTAAAAGTGTATTGCTGTGAGGTTTCACAACATGATCCAAGACTATATCTTAATACACTTTGTGTTCATTCCTTTTTCACAAAAATGTAGTTTTGTGACTCCTTGATAAGACACGCCCTACCAAACCATCACTAACACAGGATGATGACCACGTTGTACCTTTCCGACCACTTGAGCAGTTTCTTTAGAACTGTGAGCGTACACTTTATCATGTTGCTTATCGTAGTGTTCTTCAATCGTGAAATTTTGTCATCAGTAAAGAGGATATTTCTGTGTTTTTCACCTGCGTATCGCGACAGAAGGCGTTTTGATCGATCCATTCTCTTTAATTATAAAGATTGATTTAGGGCATGTCCTGTATATTGACGATAAGCACCGAGCTTGAGGTCTTGTTTTATAATACGCGACAGAGTCGTAGCGGGAATCTTCATTTCTCGCGATAAGATTTTTTGCTTCCCAATGGGGTTTCGACGAATTCTGGCTTTAACAGCATTAACAGCCTTTGTAGTTCTAACAGCACGCGGCGGCCCCGATCTTTTCTGGTCTTCGATAGAGGAAGTGTTGTTGTATCTGTTGATACTACGATATACGAACATACGGCTGATACCAAGCTATGAAATGTCTGGAATATGACCGACGGCTCCATACCCACTTTGTGCAAGGCTATCACTGCAATCCGATTTTCTTTAACACCCCATTCCATATTGTAATATTGATAATGAACACGAAAAAATATGTGATGTGGCGCAAAATCGAAAGAAGTTTCAAATTCAAAATAATTAAAAAGTTGAAAAAAGAAGAGTTTTTATGTAACAGTATTTATGGCCAGACTAGTTATAGACTGACTAGTATAGTATAGCCAGAGTAGTAGTAAGGATATAAACACATTTTTCCGTTTGAATGGCCTTCTAAACACCCAGAGACTGACCGCTTAGACTTAATGGGGGAGAGAATGGACGAGGGGGGTTGTCAATGCCTGTCAAAGGTGCTTGGAGGAGGAACACTCACAGTGAAGCTTCTAATTCGACGTGTAAGTCGCAACTATTCGCTGCGTTAGATATGTTTCATTTCCTATCTGTGTGTTTATTTAACTTAAAGATCAACAACGTCTAATACCATCATACTTGTTTTAACTTCGAAACAGAAATAATCAAGCACATTCCTCTATTCTCTCTGTGGCAGTCTATGTTCATCAGGTGATGGGCCGATATGATTTCTAAATACGGATGATCACATCATGCGTGCCTTACAAATAACAAATCAGTATACGTAATAATAATACCATACCAGCGTTGGTTTATGCCAACACAGTACTGAGCTGAAACCCTATCGATCCGGCATCGCAATATTTTTAGAGAATATTTTAGATTATAAGTACGAGTATATGTTTAATTTATAAGATATACCTTTCATTTTATTTTTTTCTACGTACCTTTAAGTTGTTACCTGTGATTGTTTTGTTGTGTTTTTTATGTAAATAAGATGATAAAAAACATACAATTCACCTGATGACTAAGTGGTTCCTACAGTACATCTAGATTCATCAGGAATCATAATACTTTGTCTCCCTGAGAATTAAGTTGGAGTGCCTCCTCATGTCATAATCGTCTCCGGATATCCAACGCAGCAGGATATTCAGCGTGGGCTGATATCCTTTGAGGACATGATCCAACCCCGATCAAGCCGACCTATTCATAGAAACAAGGTGCATCGTCGCACTATCAGGTTGAAAATGTACAACAATTCACAATTGCATTATATTTTCTTTAGTTTTTGAACAAAGTAGAAAATTATATATGCATCCAGCACTCATAAACCGTAGCAGAACCGTATCTTGCCGCGTTTCCCGTTCAAAATACGGACTCCAGTATTGCCAGAAAGCTTGCCAAATCGAAAACTGAGCTAAACTCGCTGTCGCATAGATTGGCCGAATCTACTATATGAAGGTCATTTGCAAGCATAAGGAACCGACTTTTGTAGGACTATTTCCAATTCGAGGCAAATTTTTGTTATTTGTTTCCATTTAACCAGCATGCTATTCTTTACGGTTATGTAAGTATTTTTTTATTGTATTAAGGGTGATATACGAGCACACAGTTCACATGATAGTAAGTAATAACGACACATGACCCACATTCATGAACGATAAGAAATCATAATGCAGATGCGTGGTCACTTTGAGGATTAAGATGCCTCGTGATTAACATTAAGGGTCTCCGGATTCCTCACCACTAATGTGACAAACCACAGGAGGATTTGCTATTTTACGCTGGTATTTTGTAAGGGTGGGTCCTTTCCTGGATTCATTCATGCCACATCTAGTAATAAACTGCAGGGTCAAACACATCAAACACCATCTTCAAAAAAAAAAGGACAACATCTTCCCTGTTTTTAAATATCTACGGCTTATTAGAGTTGACGCGAGTAAAGTAATGATTCGTTTTATTCTAAAATAATATACGTTTTTTTTAAATTAAAAGCAACAACGTTTAAGATCTATTGAAAACAAAATATTTATAGTAGTAGAAACAGGGTATATATGAATTGGGTTCCGGATGCTGAGTATAGGGATTCATTCGTGCCACTGCTAAAAACGAACTACAGTGTGGCTCTAGCGCCGTTAAAGAATCACGATTTATCTCTTTTTGCATAAACATATATGCCTTTATACATAAATCCCACTGCTGGGAATTAGTCTCATCTTTAGAGAGGGTACTGGAGTACAAACCTCCACGCTCTTCCATTGCGGTTAAGCGGACTTTACGTTTCTTCGATTTTTTTATTTCTTGAACATGCAGGTTTCTTTAAGACTTTCTTCATCGCCGAGCACGTCATAATCGAGTTTAAAATAAAACTCAATTAATTTTAAAAATTCGGGCTGGTCGTATAAAATCGAGTGCCCTTTTAAAAATATATATAAATAAAAAAGCTGTAATTTTGTTTACTCTTTAATTATTTAACATTGTTACCAGTTATAATAAAGCAGTCCAGAGTCCGGACTCCCGATCGCATCAGGTCCGTACAATCGATGCGATAGAATTTTACGAGACCCGGTCGCAGTTCGGTAAGCAGCCACCGTAAATAGTAGCACATGGATATAAAGCTTTTCTAGATGTACCAAATTATTTATTATGTACTGCCATGGTAATTCAATGTCTAGGTGCTCTTTTTTAATTCAATGTATATAAGCAAACCGAGTTCTAAACCGGTACTGGCAGCTATGATTTATTAAGAAATAAATTTAAAAATGTACATAACATTTCAAAGACCGCCATCCTATACATCCATACCTATATATATATATATATATATATATATATATATATATATATATATATACATATATGTACTCCGATTCGATTCTGATTCACGTTGATATCTTCTGGTTGTCACTAGATTATATTAACTGCACAGGAATTATTATAGTGGCGTAAGTTAGTGTCAGGGACTAGGGTTACAAACACAAAATGACAAGAATACACGAGATAAAAAAGCTATTTCTACTGCATCAATCTTTATTGAGCTATAAATATCGGCTAGGAATCGAATACAAGAGTTGTGTCGTATCGTATATAGGCTTTATATATATACTTTATACATAGACTATTAAAAAAAACTTCAGAATTTTTTGCTATTAACAAATTAATATAATCTGTGGGATATAAAATAATTTACGGGATTTGAGATTTTTTTATTTATTATAAGATTATTTTAAAACCATCCATTGCTATAGGAGCGTTTATATATTTTTTTCTAAATGAAAAAGTGTTATTTTACGTAAAATCTATAGATGCATTTATGACAGCATAGTGGAATCTACATTTATGGAAATGGCTTATTGGATACCATTGGATCAATGAAATCTTTGGATAGCGTCAGTATAAATAAAATGATGTGAGTAAAAACAAGCCAACAATTGCCAATTGATATTACTGTATAATAGTCTAACGGTTTAAGATATAGTGTGTGAAATTTACGGCCGTAGATACGAATCCGCCATTCGGCTATTGTTGTGAAATGAAATTAAAACTTTGTTAAATAAATTTTAGTAATGTTAAAACATATAATAACATACGTTTTTCCTAAAAAATAATGGGTTAATTACTTGGATGTGGAAACGAATTTAAGACCCACGATTAATTAAAAATTAAATCGAAAATATATTGCCACATACAGTTACAGCCGCGCTATATATCTACGCTGGTCACATTAATGCAGTACATTGTATGTTACTATTACAGGGTGAGTTGTGGATTTGTTTTGCTACGATGGCTGGCAATATGAAAATCAGTTTCAAGTTTCAAGGAGTGAATACAGGTTTATTTTATTGAAAGCTTTTAACTATTACCCCGCACGTGGGTACGGACCTTGCCACCCGATCCTTTTATATCCCATAAGTTTACTCTAAGCTTCTGATAAAAATACCTCACATATAAATTCTACATTGATGGTCTGTAACACACAAAACGTAGATTTAAACGTATATTATTTTGTATTTTATATTCATTATTATATTAGCAATGGAAGGTTTTATTGGTAAGTGTTCCGTTTCAAGACATAATTTGGATGGACAGCCCTATAAAAGATAAAGTTATTAAATATATTACTAAATATAAATTTAGAATACATAATACATATATGTATATATATATATATATATATATATATATATATATATATATATATATATATATATATATATATATATATAAATACACACGTAAAATGATATTAGTTATATAAAAAAATTACATACAAATGAAAGTATATACATAACGTTGGTAGAATCACGAATAGCAACCAACGAACAACAACCAGTAAATAATATATTAATAGAAATAATATACATATATATTATACCCATGATAATTAACTGTAGATATTTTAAAACCAGCGGAAGGAAAGTTATGTTTCATCGTTATGTCAATTAAGTAATAAGTAAACGGCGTGAATTGAACACGACTTCAGGAAAGTTTCAACTTGACGCGTGTTGGAGCTCTTTTCAGAAGTCGAGTTATAAGATGGCAGATTGCAGACAGGCTGTAGTTGTTAAGGGGAAGTTCGTAATTTAGCCTCTTATTAATGGTAGTAAATAATTCGGTTAGGAACATATTAGTAAATATTTACATTTTAAAAAATATGAAAGTGACAATCGAGAAGGTAATCTGATGGTACGTGATTCCTGCGACACATGACAACAACATTGATTCTGGATAAGGAATCATAATACATGCCTTATTACCCATGAGGAATAGAATGAATTGCCTCGTCATCAGCTATAAGGGTTTCTGAGTCACCTACTTCAAGCTGGTGTCCCTCCTCGGCCGACCCATTCATGCAGCAGCTAGTAAACGCTGTGGCGTGGCCCTACCACTGTTAATAGATAGACATTTCTAAACTTTAGTTGTGTACTATAATAAAAACATAAAATTTTGTGAGTACGTTTTCACTATATGCATTTGCGAACTTTCTAAATGTAAGAAGCAAATACAATATCGTCCCACGAGCTGATTTTGGCGGAGCTTGAAGCTGGGCTAAATTGTCTCGAAGAAAATTTTATTAATTTTTATTGCTATAAGTCTGTATAAGTTTTCAATAAATAGAGTTCAGAGCAGTTCACTATTGATGGGGACAAGAGTTGAGTGGAACACAAAAAGTGGGTAACAAGAAAGCAAAAGTCGGGAAATTGAAGGCCCAAGTTTGCGAATAAAACGCTGAGATGGAGGAGAGATTGGGGAGACGTACACGTCATGGGTCGCAAATATCACATACCATCGAATGAACTGTGTTCTCGTTTGGTCACCTCTAATATTATAAAGATCTTTGTAGATATTAACAAGAATCTTTGTAGTTTTAAGAATAAATATTCGATGTGAAATACATCTTTTAAATTCCCTTGTCAGTGGCATCTTGCACTTAACGTCGATGCAGCTAGTAAGACGGACAGCAGGGGGCAGGTAAAGGGGTCAAACGTCATCGATCGCCTCGGGGGTTGCGCGGGAGAGGGGGAGGGTCGGTCCACTCGACTTTTATCTACGTCGCAATCATAGCGAACTTGTGTAGCGTGTGATGCGTTGTTTTAACTGGAGACGGAACGTTAGCTCGCTTGAGCGGTTTCTTTTGCTATCGGCTTGTCAAAGGGGCCGGTATTGTTTTTAGTTATATATAACGGTCTTTTGTTATATTATTTTAAAATTGCAAGTACTTTTTAACATCCGTAGCGCTACACTGTAGTTTGTATATAAAGCAAGTATAAATACTTAGAAGATTTTTTTTAATAAGGGATATTAGCAATGCTATTAACATTCCTAATATTCCGGTTAATCACTTCAACTAAGCTGGAAATGCTTGTGCTAGGAGATGGCTGACGACAATAGTCCAATGGTGGATTGGAACCTACGACCTTAAGTTTCTCGGAACGTACCCTAAACCATTAGGCCATTGACGCTAATGGGTCATCGAGACCGTGGAAGGTCCACGCCCTAATAGAATATCAGCTTAAAATAGCAGCATAAAACTGCTGTCTCTAGAGATCTCGATTAACTTATGACTGGTGACGAGACATTGCTATCCTTGACGATTCCGCACCGACAATTAATGTGGGCGACGTGGGCTGCAGGAATCACTCACCATCGGGTGAACTGTACGCTCGTTTGTGATCCTCACTACAATAATAATAACAAAAATATATATATGGGCCTCGGAGATATTACTACACTGAATGATGCCAGCGGATATCCCAAATCAATAAAGATTCAGGTGAATGCGATGACAAAGATGGAATGTCACGTAACCGATAATAAGTTTTACCATTGCCTACATGAACCTTTAGATAGCGATCCGTGTCGAGGTTTCGTATGCCTATTGAGATCCTCGGATCGTATTATCGCCCCCCTCTGTTGTCGTCGACGTTCTTCGTCCACAGGGGTCGGGGTGCAGCGGTGGTGCAGCAGCAGTCTCTGCGCCAGCTTCGCAGCATCGTCGTTGTCTCCCTACTCAGTGGGCCTTCCGCTCGCGAGTCTAATTCGATAAAGCTGTAGAGGTCTCTGGACCAACAGCAATACTCACACAAAAGCCTACATGAAACTTACTTCTGTCGTTGAATATACCACGTCTATGCTACAGCACACAGTTCACCTGATAGCAAGTCGTAACTGCGACAACAGACATCTATAACTCACCCTCAATATAGACGTGCACGCGTTGTCACCCCAAACAATTGAGATGAAATGACTGGTCATCTATTATCGGTAACAAAACTGCATTATTGCAAAATGTATATAGTAAGTCTTAAGTATAATAATTAGTATAATATATAAAATAACAGTAGTAATAAGTAAGTAGTAAAGTTCTTCCTATTGTTAGCTTGTAATTAATCCCTTAATAAACATACTGTTGTTTTTGTAGTACATTTTATTTTACATTAAAAAATATCATAATCTATTTAACAAGGTTTATCGTAGGTAAGTAAACTTTTAAACTTATCTCTTTCTTTGTCTGTCGTCAAATTTTGAAATCGTAAAAAGTATGCCGCGACAAAAAAAGAGGTTGACATACACTGCCGTAGAGGTATGGTCCCCGTGGTTAAGCCGACCCATTCATGCTAGTTAGACACCAGCTGTAGAGTCGTCCTACCGCTGGTATGACCCTCTACACTTAACATATTTACTTTTATCTCGACGTATCGAGTGCTTTACAGTCACGGGGGTTATATGTCGTTTGAGATTAAATTTTATTAATCACAGGATCTCAAGCCCATGGTAGCAACCAGCTATCTCTATTGAAATTTTGATGTTTTTTTAATTTCAATAACCTCGCGGTTTAATCCAGTCAAGAGCAACTGAACGAGCCGAGGTTCAGTCCTCTCGGACACCCTCGAATCAGTCGCTTTCACGCGCAGAGTAACGGTCCAAGCCGAACCGCCTCCCTCTTGGGAACCCTTCTCTTGGTTACCCATAAATAAAGGTTTCGGCTGAGTGCCCTAAGCACTCGGCCACCTTTCAACTCGGTGAAGATGTAAAAGGGGCCTCGGGCCACCAGCCATAAAAAAAGTTAATAAAAATAACTTCGCGCATTATCCTTGGTAAGAAATAACCTTGAGTTCATCAAATCTGATGTTTTTTTTTAAAGAAAGCTTTAAGTTCTATTAACATTTAACACTTCGGTTAACCACTCACTTAAATGCTTGCTATTGACGCTTCGAATGGTGTTAATCTCATCCGATCTCAAGTATCGCCACAAACTGTAGACTACCTTGTATTTTAGTGTCTTAATTGATCTTTTTGGTCTCTCCTACATAAGGAAAACAAAGAAATTAATTATGACACGTTAATTAAAAAACTAAAGAACTTTTTTTTTATATATTCAATTGGTGGCAAACGAGCAAGTAGCTCATCATGTACAGCAAGTACCATCAGGTAATGGTACTTACCATCACTTGATCACCACTGCCCATGGACATCCGCAACACCACAGGAGTCGCAGATGCGGTGCCGGCTTCTTAAAGGATCCCAAGTCGTATGGATTAGGAAACACCGCTGACTACACCTAGTACCAAAGACTAGTTTTGCGTGAAAAAAAAAATACGTATAATATATACGCACAGTGGACGGCGATTATTTATTGAATTCTGTCGTTATTTACGATGTTTACACTCAGCTGCTGGAAATAATCCGAATAACTCCTCAGAACGCTCTCCGTGGTAAATTCGGTAAGAAATGCATAGGGATGCAATATCTCTATGCATCTATATCATCGCTATTGTAACAACGTTCATGTCAAATTGAACTTTTGCCATTCAAAAATTCTGGAATCGAGTCGAACCATTTACGTTTTTTTTAATTAAGTCAAAAAACGTAAAATATATTTTTTTAATTCAAACTTCTAATGCGTGCCGGTCCGCCGCTAGTCGCATCACTAAAAAAAATTAAAAGATATTGTTGATATCTTTTATCTCATTCTGGACTCTAAATGTTATCTCAAATGACTCGTGTTTTTAACAAGATCGCATAAGTGAACGTATGTACGATTATACATTTTCATGTATGTTTTATAGGTATTGGTTTTTGTTTTAAAGTAGCTTGTTTAAAACTTACAATTTTTTTTTTGTGTATGCTGTGGTTTCCTGTAAGTAATGAGACAATTAGCTAAGAAGAAGTGTTGTATTTAATAACTTTTTATTGTACTCGTGGTTTGAAAGCCAAATAGATGAAATAAAATAAAAATTAAAGAAGGCAACTAGACCTGTAAACTTTCTATGATTTCAAATAATTAGCCGTCTGAGTATTTCGGATGCAGAAAACCGTTCAAGAACCTTTCAAAGCGAAGAATCCAACACAGTAGTTATTATATAGCAGAGTTTGTTTTCGCTCAACATTCGCCTTTATTTATATGCGGTAGTATCCAAATTGGCGTGAATGATTTAGGGGATGCTTCGTGATTATGTTGCCGTGTGTACGTTGACTTAACACCTCATACTTAAACGGCAATGCAAGTTTAATAGCGGTCACTTTGAGCAAACGCGCGTAACTCCCAGAAGGGGCGATCGAAAAGTGTTTGAATTCGTGCATGTTTCCATTGTTGATCAAAATCAAAATGAAAAGTGTTTGTTTCAACAACCTAACGATCAAAGTTACATTGATTAGCGTTAGGACAATTTTTTAAAAGTTTTTTTTATTATATTTAGTCTGACATACGCTACACCTGATGATTAGTGATTGAAGTGATTCTTAAGTTCTAACACCCACATTGATCTTCGATAAGGAAGCACAATGCTTGCGATGTCGCCCCTGGGGAGTTACATGTAATGCATGTTGTATAGTAAAAAGTACCCTCCACTGCATTAAACACAGCATTGTTTTGCTTTTGGCATGTGTGGACGGCGTGATCCTATCCCGGTCGGGTTAGTACTTTCGGTGATCTTCCTATTTCGATTTGTTCTCGATTATTTCATTGGATTTAACAATGTACTGTAACGGAGGTGACAGACAGAGGAATATATAGCGGCATAATTCTGCTGCGTTTCGTCCGGTAAAGGCATTCCATCTCAGCCCTTAAGGGTGACAACGCATCTGCATTATGATTCCTTGTCAAGGATGAATGTAGATGTTATGGGCCGTTGGAATTTCATACCATCAGGTGGACTGTGTGCTCGTTTGTTACTCTCAATGTAATTTAGAAAAGAACAAAAAAAAACCTACTGGTATCGACTATATAGAGGTCGTTACTAACCATCTTATTCTTTAGACTACGTTAGTAGCAGCCGCTCTAATGTGACATATATATATAAAGTTAAAATGACAATGGATGAAAGTCCAAGACGATTTAACGACGACCTGGACAGTGCCGTGCAGGTTTGTTCTGTAGCTCTGGATGCTGCGAATCTTTGGGAAAAGCCTATTTTCAGTAGTGGATTAATTTTGGGTTAAGATGAAGTAGGGTTATAATTATTACCATATAGTAAATTTCTATAGCACTATATGTTCTGTTTTTTAGAGAGAGCGATCACTTACCATCAGGTGATATTGGACTCGTCTACAAAAAAAGAAATAAGAATGTTAATGAATTACGAAGATTTAAAGTCATATTTATTAACAATGACGTATGATATCGTGGAATGGACACGGTAACTATACAGTAACCTGCAAGCACTGGCGGCGGTCGTACAGACTGTCTTACTCTGGCGCTCCTTTGTAAAGGTCGTCCCCAATACCACCTCTGCATATTTCAAACGACTACCGACCACAGCTTCGTAACGCTATCTTTACATTGACCTGCCAAATAACTCATTCACCTATACGCAAATTGATACGCCACTCTGACCTCTATCCCGTCTAACTTAAAGGGTATAGTACAGTTTGAGGAGTTCGGTTGTAAGTTGGCAAAGATGCGAAAGCAGAGAGGTGGTCGCGCTTGAAATATTAGCAGCTTCAGCCGGCCAGATGTGTGCATTCAAAGACACCTATGTGCTCGTACGTGAGATGTTTGCGTTTTGATAGTTGCCTTTGAGTGTCCCGTGAGACGGATGATTGTGCCAAAGGGATTCGAGTCATGATTTGCGCTCTATGCGGTCATTGTTTTGTTATTCAAAGGAGATGGAGTACTGAGTAATATATACGAAAATTAATTTTTTGATTTTTTTACACGTTTTTATTAGCTTGACTTATTAACTTGATTTATTTATTTATTCTGTATGCTTAATGTAGCATATCAGCTTCAATTCAATTCAGTTACCAGCCGTATTTCCGAACCGATACGACTTAGGGACCTTCAACCTTTCTTAAAGGCTGGCAGTGCATCTGCGACTCCTCTCGTGTTGCGGATATCTATGGGCGGCCAACCTGTAGTGAATCCTCGCGGAATATGCTCTAATACCCTCTCTAGAGAGGAGGCCTATGCCTGTAGGATTTATGTACCTATATGGGCTGACTAATTTACTATAGTGATTAATATGGAAAGAATCACACATCTTAGTGATTTACAAAAATAAACATAATTGTCAAGAAAAAAAATCACACAGCGCTCAAATGAACCCCATGTTCAGCAATAGAATGTCTTCAGGATGCTGTAAGATCGGGCTCCTTGGTTCAGCTCGTCTACGATGTACGCAGAGGTGCACCTCACGTCTTAACCATATACCTACGTAAATCACTGTTTATCAAACACTTTAACGTCGCGACCCACGTAAAAAACAAAAAGGTAAGCTAAAATACACGCAACCTCTTCACTATAAAATGATAATAAAAATTCTATTATTACTTGATTTACACAAGGAAACTATAATTTTTGTTTTCTTGTTGTTCTTACATGGTGATATTTAATTTTATTCATAAAACTACATTACAATTAGTTCAATTAATAAACGAACCTGTATACAGGTCTTTTTTATTGAACAGATTGCGATCCCCAGGTTAGGGAAACGATGAAATAAACAGTTTTCTGAGCAAATGGGTTCACTTGCATACCGTGGAAACCGTTACTTGGTGTGTATAAAATAATGATGGTTGTGTAATTATGTGTGTTCTGTATTCGTTTTAATTTATTTTGTTTGCATATCTTAATTATTAATTTAACTTGATTGATTATTGTATTAAATTTACTTACAATAGATTAAAAAACATTATACCACTAACAGACAGTGGTAGAGCTACACTGCAGTTTGTTTCTAGCTGCAGAATGAATGGGTCAGCTCGACCGGGGTAGGACCACGCCCTCACAGAATACCAGCGTAAAATAGCAGCTTAACGCTGCTGTGTTTCGTCTGGTGAGTGCTGGGATCCGGAGACCTATTACTGGAGACGAGGCATTCCATCTCAGTCCTCAAGGGTGACAACGCATCTGCATTATGATTTCTTGTCAAGGATGAATGTAGATGTCATGGGCCGCAGGAATCACTTACCATCACGTGAACTGTGTGCTCGTTTGTTACTCTTAATGCTATAAAAAAAAAAAATATATGGACCTGGTTTTAAATAGATGTCATTATTATTATAAATCTTCTCAAGCTTTCCAACTAACACCCCTGTGATAGATTAATCAGCAGCAGTGCGTGAGTGTATGAAATATAAAAACACAAAAAAAAACATGCGGAATGTAACGAAGCAAATAATTAGCGCCCAAAACCAGCAGACAAAAACAGCTACATACTCGACTATCGCACGAGGAACAATGCGGACGAGGCAAGGCGAACTATTGTTCTTAAATAAGCGACGTCATCAACTAGTGCGTGTTGCACACCCGCCCGCTGCGGGTACGTCAACATTTTTTGTCACCGCGCTGTGCTCGTTTGAATATATATTCCTTGAGCGCGAAAGTTTCGTGAGGATCTAATATTATTGCGGACTTATTTACTGATTTTATTAATTTTTATTGGGAATTTTGTTTTATAAGTTGCGCTGATGACATTTTTAAGTTTCAGAGTTTACTGGCCAATGGTGTAGTTGTGTTCGTACACAATAAATATGCCGTTATTATAATATAGTACTAGAACAGGTAAATTCGATATCCCTACAGTAAGAAAGATAGAATTTACTCAATAGCCCACCCGTAATTTCTCATATAAATGTTAGATCTATAGATTATTCTAACATATAGATTAGATCCTCTAATGTTTTAATAATAAAATTAGATTAGCGTTTTACTCAAAAAGATTTGTGCAATTATATCTACATGTTGCTTACAGCTTACTCGTAACGTTTTCTTGCATACCGTGAATTTAAAACGAGTGCTAACAAAGTTAAAATTTAGGTGGAAGAAAGAGGTTTTATCAAAAATTATAAACCCTATATTGTTTTTTTTCAACTGTTTGTGCGTGTGACTATTTTTGTTTTTTACTAAATAAAAATACATTATATAGAACGATAGTTAAATGAAATACAAAAAATATACTTTTACATAACTTAATAAAATTTTAAACAAAACATACTAGTTAAAACCCCATACTAATATTTTAATGAAGCTTAAAAAAAGGAATCTCGGAAGAGTCGGTGTAGCCATGTCCAGTGTAAGCGAACAGCTGGCCTGCAGACGGCAGTGTGACCATCACGCGTCGCTGATAATTCGCGCCGAAGCTGAAAATGAACTGCGTATCATCGCTCAGTTTCACGCCCATTCACAGGATGTTCAAAAAGATTTTAACGCGTCGCTAAAACTTGAATACAAAAGATTGTATACAAGAAAGTACAATAAGATATTCTTCATAATCATCACTGTCTATCCATTGATCCGCTGAAACTAATTCACTGCGTTCAGCAGGTGATAAGTATGCCCCATAAATATGCACAAAGCACCAAACCTAAGCCACCTGCATCTATCGAGTTCTAGCAAACTTGAACAGGTCGTCGCTTCATCTAGTGTGGGGGTATCTGAAATCGCCAGTCCAAGGTTTTCACTCAAGAACTTTTACTAGATAAGATATTAGAAGTAGATCTATGAGGAGTTTCTGGATCAAACATACAAGGATACATCTGGCTCTGTTGTAATCCTCACTGATCTGACTGACTCGCTTGATAATTGCTGCAATTACGCCGATTTCTTATGGCTCAGTGGAAGCATACAGTTATTATGCTCGACATACGTATGATTAATTATTAGATTCTCAATATTAGGGGTGACAAACGAGCACACATTTCCCCGGATGGTAGGTGATGAATGTGACCGATGACATCAACATCCATTTTCAACAAATTTTCAGGATGCCTCTGAGGTCTGGTGGAATACCACGTTACTTGTAATAGGAATCTACGGATCCTTACACCCACCATACGAAACACAGCTCATCGCTATGCAGGTATACCTCGCTAATAATATGTGAGGGTTGTTAATATTAAAATAATATTTTATAATTAGGTACCTCGTTAACTTTTCACACAACCTGTATATTGCTCCTTAGCGCCCACTAGGCAGACTCTAGACGGCTTCCACCATGCGAAAAAATTAAAATAAACAATGGCAACATTCGTCCCATACCCGGGGGCCGTTTGTAATAAAGCTTTTGTCCTAAGATTAGCTTTTAAGAAAGACTTTAATCTAGCCCTGTGTCGTTTGTATGGCGCTCTGTCGCACTGCCGACGTAGCATTTTGCTCTCGCAAGTGTAGCTCGAAAGAAGAATTTGTAGCCGTTGTCTACGCGAAGAATTTACAGAGAGTGTGTCATATATATTTTCAAGGAATTGTTCGGTGCGCTAGCCAAGTCTTGTGTTTTTCTAAGTGACCCCATAATGGACTGGAGTGTTGTTGCCTTTGAATGCGATGTGCTAATGTAACTTTTCTGTTTAAATAGGTTTTAGTTTAGGTGGATTTATGTACGGTCCATACTCACTGGTGTGAAACGGTATAGTCGTAGTACGTCGTTATAATAAAAATAATAAACAAACTGGGATGGTGCATTGACCCAAAACGAGTTTTGGCCTACGAATATAAATGCCATTATGGTATATCATTCTTCCACCTGAAGCTTACGCGACTTCTTCCAAATGATATTATAAAAAGAAGGAAAATTCATTGTAGTTCCCAGCTCATCTTAATTTTTGATGGATTTGGGTGTTACAATCATGAGATGGTATCAGTTAAAGGCAAAGGTGACGCACGAATCTCCCTATTCCGAAGTTAATAATAAATAGAGCACGTACAAAAAGCGATAAACAGTGCGTACAATGACACTCGATAATAAACTATATTTATATATAAACTTTATTAATTTACATAATGCAATAAAATATATTAAAAACAAACCATCATAAAGTATAAAGGAAAAACCAAAAGTTAGTTATTATATAATTACATCGATCAGTCGTCGTGTGTAACAAATTGAATATAAATTAAAATTCTCATGTCAAATTCCAACAAACACCAATAAACAAATCAGCAATCTATATTTTTTCACTGCACTATATTATATTTTATACGAATAAAATAACACTATAATAAAATAAGTATTATTTCTATTTAATTTGTATAAAGATAAAGAATATATTTATGCAAATTAAATAGAAATAACACTATAATTCTGTTGTTGTTTCGTTCGGCCAGTTTTGGGATCCAATAAATATGGAGGTTATTATTATTATTATTATTAACTGAAATTATCACTTATCATCAGTTCAGTTGTTACTTTAGTCGAAAACAATAAAAAAATATAGCGCCTAGAACTGTCCATGAAACGTCTGGGTTTCATGGTATGATAGCTTCAACAACAGTGTATAAATCTAATTTCAAACGTTACGTAACAGCTTATCGAGTGGCTCGAATCGAGTCGAGCGCCGAGCGAAGGAGCGGCTAAAAGGAATTAATGCAAAACAAAAGTCCTATCTCGATGGCTGGTGGGCGGGAAAAG
This sequence comes from Teinopalpus imperialis, assembly GCA_029286865.1. Lineage (NCBI taxonomy): Eukaryota > Metazoa > Arthropoda > Insecta > Lepidoptera > Papilionidae > Teinopalpus > Teinopalpus imperialis. The sequence goes on along the minus strand of JAGSMU010000045.1, from coordinate 1,485,049 downwards.
GCACTAAATTACGAGATGGGCGTCACACCACCGCCATGTATCAATCAGCCCGCTGCAGATTTATGGGACGTTTCGCTTCGGAATCGTTAGCCTGCGCGACGAAAATGTGCTGCTGTTATCCGGACGTCTTTCGCTGGGGTTTTTTTTTCACCCCCCGCCCTCGTTCTCTTGTTTGTCGGCGTAATTCTAACGTGGATTACGAGTTTTCCGTGTGATTTGTGTTCGGTTCGTTTTAACGGAATCGTGTTGGCGTTGCTATATTTATGAAATAGAAAAGAAAAAAGTATGTGAATATATACACGTACCATACCTATATAGGAGGGAAATGTTCAAAAAACTTCTTGAAGGAAGACAGGGTTATGTGGGATTCCTACGCATTCGCCACCTCACCCTCCACGGAGACCACAGGCAGTGCTTTAGAAAATGCTCCGAATGTTTTGGAAATACTTAGAAATGGCTCCGGAATCTCTTAAGGACGCACCTGTACTAATCCCGCAAAGAGCTTAAATTACCTACCAATCTAGCATCCTCGATATGCTACAGTAACCCATAACAACTCGTATTGCTTTTCTGAATTCGCTTTAGTGGACGATCCAGACCACCACCCTAATCGCCGCGAACCTGAAGTCCCCATTAATCGCCTATAAGGGACTACATTGTGGAATGTAAATGGGCATTTTTCACTACTTGGCTATTATCGGAACTGACGTGACGGTGAAAACATTTAACAAATTAAGAAATATACCACATTAAGTGAAAAATATCACATTAAATAGACAATACGATGGTATTGTTGTCACATATCTCATCCTATAGATATGTACCGTACCGTACCTATTCGTATATAACGAAGCTAGGTCTTATAAAATATAAAATTACTAATTTTCAATTGGCCAAGATTTTTGAAAATGTTTATATTTATAATATTTAACAATTTTTAATCATGAACATAAAACGCGGTGGTGAATTGAAACATATTGATTTCAGAGTAGGCGTTGATATCAGTTAATAAACGATATTTGCACAATGAGGAATAATTTCACGATGAGTGACATCAGCGGTGCATTCATAGGCGAGTCCTTTGTCGCATTGTGTCGCCCAGTGGCGTGTCGCGAATGGAAAAATGCGAATGTGCATCACTGTGGGGGCCAATTTCCTTTTCAATTTTCAGCTTTACACGTCCGCGCTGTCTGTTGGGCGTCAATGTGATGGGTTGGTTAGCTTTTGTTGGTGTAAACTTTAATCGGGTCCGTTTGTAACGGTTTGATGGATCGTCGTTCGTAAAGTTTATAAGTAATTGGAAACTATGAAATTGAAAAATATATTGTTTTTTAAAATATATACTTTTTTTAATTAATTATTTTTATTTTATAACAGCAGGACGAAAACGTTTGAATGTGTTGATGTGAAACGAAATGACGCAAGTTTACGTATGCGATTCGAATGATTAGGGACACAAAGAATTCTTATCTTATATTAGATGAAATTGGTCTAATGGCTGAGGTGATTTCAGAGTCTAGATGCGATATGAATGGATCAGATCGAACACCATGCGTGGGAAAGGACGCCCATCGTCACCTTAACATGTTAATCGCATGATTACTGGAGGCGATATATTGTACCACAGTCCTTAGGGTGACAACATGCGTGGTTCAAGATAACCTATTTTAAGAATAAAATATGGATTTAAGTGTTTTGATCAATATCTTCTTCTAACTAGTATCCGCCTTGTCGTAGCCGGTCACCTTAGGTGAAGGATGAAATGAAGTGAACTGTAAGCTCGTTCGTCTCCGCCAATATTCATATCATAATCATAGCCTGGCCTTAGTCCATTGCTGACCATATAGGGGAACCATAGATTGCTACAAAGCACGATCCTGAACAACCTGCATCCGTCGACCTCCAGCAAACTTGCACAGGTCGTCGTTCCATCTTGTGGGGTCATCCTACATAACGACTGCCAGTCCGAAGTTGCCACACAAGAACCTTTCTTCTTCATCAGTTATTAGAATGAGGGTGACCGACATAGATCAAAAGATTAGCAAGATGTAGTGGCAACGGGCTGACCATATAGCGTGTAGAACTGATAACCAATGGGGAAGAAACGTTGCGACCTCGGACTGGCAGTCGCAGGGTAAGACGGGAGGTCGTCGACTAGATGGAATAACGAACTTTGCAAGTTTAACCTAAACTAGACGACTGTAATTATGTTTGTAGCTTCTCGGTTCGATTACCGAGCGCTGACGAAATAATTTGATGATCAGACAAACCAAAACAACATTACAGTCGACGACGTACGACAAACGCGCGTAACGACCACGGTCCGATCCCTTAAACAGACCCCTCGCACACCTGAGCGGTGTTTATGACGCGGGAATTATGTGCACGCCGCTACGCCGGATATTTATTGGCGATTGCCCGTTCGAATTTCAAAGGGGGATTGTTTTGGATTCGTAAAATTTTGGATAAAGATAAAAATGCAGTTGCGATATCTTCACCAAAGGGCCTGGTACCACCAGAAATATTGCACGAAATTGCAAATGCGTTTATCATTCCATTTTATTTTATTACTTATTAATGTACAAATGGCTTATCACATAATATAATCTTATCAGTATCCATAACGTTTATATTAAGATACGAAGTCCGTCCCTCGACGGCAACAGATAACTTGCCGCGGCGAGATTTGTTGTTGTCGCCATCCATTGCCGGCGCGACACTGCAGTAATGAAGGCGTTATCTCCACGACTGTACCTCACCATCCCGCCTATCTCCCTCACTGTACCTCAAGCCGTCCTTATCGAGATGCGTACACTTTGAATAGGAATTAATGTTCGCAATTGTGACTACGCATTAGGCGTGTGTAACATTATATCAAATGAGGTTTGTGAAAAAAATTGTCGAGACCTTTCAACAAATTTTGCACTTTTAGGATTTGGAAGTTGGAGTGGTTAAAAGGAATGATAGTAGTGTTTTAGCATAACTAGCATTAAAAAAGAAAAAAAAGGGGAACCTAAGCTAAGTAAGGGACACTCTCTAGTGACAATAAGCTATGAATTACGAATGAGTGGATCAGGAAAGGGCCACGTTTATATAGAATACTACCCTGAAATAGCAGTTTATTGCTTTTGTGTTACGGATGGTAGGGGTCCAGGACTCAAAGAATTCCATCTCAGTCTTCAGGTGGATGAGGCATGTGCATTTTGTATATTTGTGTAGGATGGATGTAGATGGTCCACTGGTCCCTTTCATCACTTACCTTTAGCTTAACTGTATTCGCATTTGCCACCCCTAATATTTTGTTATTTATTCACTCGTTTCATAAAGGATGGACTTTATCCCAAAAGAGTTCTAAACAATTTGGTCAGTTATTGTAATAGTTGTAGCAATAAACTAATTAATAAACAAAGAAAAGAGTAAAATAGCTTACAAATACATACTTCCAATATTGTAAGTTTTCAGATAGTTACTGTATTAAGTGAAGGTTGTTTCAATTGTACTTTTTAGGTATATATTTATATTTATATATATATATATATATATATATATATGTATATATTGATACAGCTAGTTAATAGACATCGTGGCTTTTCCATATAATATCTACAGGTTTTCTATCTATCTCGAGGGAATCGTACACTTCCGTACAAAAATGCTGCTTCCGAAATTATTTTCAGCGTTTGTCATATCTACGAGTACAAGCGATCTTTTGTAGTCTAGTAAGGAGAAAACATCGACAGTTATCATATATCTGTATGATGGGGAATCAAAATCAACATACAGAATCAATCATTATTATGTTATATAATAAGTATATTGTAAGCTATTACTATCGTAGTACAGTTTAATTTTGCGTAACGTTCTAATCGACATGTACGATACAGATCAAGGTCTCCATGAATCACCGACGTAGCCGAATTCATCACAGTTCAATTTGATTCCACAGCACAGACAGACGAACTGTGAATTGATTATACTATATTTCAGCTGGACGATGGACACGTGGGCGTAAACACATCTGCCTTTTACAACCTATACTTTACGACAGCAAAGTAAACTGTGTGAACGCAACAGGCGTAGCACGTAACCGGTACGTTTTTAAAATTAAATTGTTGTGAAATTTTTGCTTTTATAGAGTAAGAATAATTAAATGTATTAGAATTCCATAATATAATAACTTCGGAATGATTCCGCTGGGTTTAAATATCACGAGTTCAACACGAATTCTAAATTCACCCTCATCATTTCGATGGTTGACAATCTACCACTGTGCGCTTTGCACGAAATTTTCTGCCACACAAAACTACTCTATGAAGTCAGCTGTCACCAGCTTTCCGAACCATACGGCTTAGGGACTTTAAAGAAAAGAGCCTACACCTTTCTTAAAGGCCGGTAGCGCCACTGTGCATTCTCTGTTGTTGTGGATGTCCATTGGCTCACTTACCATCCGGTGCGCTGACTTGGTTTCTCTTCTGTAATCATGATACTTGAGATAACCATGAGAGCACATACTCGATACGTTCGGAGGAACTAAACTAGGAGGGTTTTGGGAATAGACTGTAATCCCTGATTTCATAGCTACTTAAACTGAGTGGTTCTTCTTACTGAATAACTGTTTTTTTTTATTACATTAAGAGTAACAAACGAGCACACAGTTCACCTGATGGTAAGGGATTTCTGCGGCCCAGACATCTACATTCATTCTTGACTAGGATTCATAACGCAGATGCCTTGAGGACTGAAATAGAATGCGTCGTCAGCAGTAATGAAGGTTTCCGGATCCCTGCATTCATACAGCAGCATTATGCTTCTATTAAACGCTGGTATTCTATGGGGGCGTGGTCCTACGCCGGTAGGACCACGGTCCATTCATTCTGCAGTTTGAAAAAAAACTTGAAGCGTATCTCTATCACTTTCAAAAATGAAATCTGGTTTTCGAAAATAATAACGTTTAGAGGAATATAAACTATTTATTTCATCGCATATATAATAGCTTCAAACCTTCTTAATAGGGCCCCTCAGATCGCATATAGCCCCATATTTGTTGTCGTCAACGTTCTTCGTACACAGGTACGCATTGGTGTAGCAGCAGTCTTCTTGCCAGTATTGTCCTTGTCTTTCTACTAAGGGGGCCCCGGCTCGCAAAACTATAAAGCTGTAACAGTCACTACACCAACGGTATCACACATACATAAAAAATCTATTTATTTACAACTGTATATTTAAAATAAAATGTATAATTGAAGGAGGCAAATAAACAAAAAAATTAAAATTTGTTAGTTATACAAAACTCTCCACGAAGAGAAATAAAAAAAATTATGTCTTAAATAAAAATCGGAGACACGAAATCGGAAAAACGTAGCCCGTTGCGACAACGGGTTACGTTTTAGGTTCTCATTAGATTTGTGCGCGTTTGTTTTGACGGGCGTGCGATATACGCGAAATAAACGTCGGCCGATGAACGTCGCTCGTGTGAAACAAATCTATAATTCACCCGCTGTTTATAATGGCGTAATAATTCCTAACCTTTTATTTGTGAGAAGAATCATGTATAGGTTCCCGGCTTCTCGGTTTTCCGCGGAACGATTCAAAACTGATATTTATTTAAACACGACTTAATTATAAACAAACGATTTGCTGTCGGATACTGGATGTACTGGCATTATTCATGACGTTCTTGGGAGGAACGCCCTCACAGAATCTTCATCAACACCATCATCATTCGATGGACAGTGGCAGTCTGTGGACGATTCCACAGACTGCCACAGAGTACGATCCTGAGCTACCCGCATCCATTGAGTTCTTGCAGACTTGCAAAGGTCGTCGCACACTCTAGTCGGGGTCGTGGCATGTCCAATACGTGGCTGCCACTTGAGAATCTGACTTCCTCATCGATAATCATTTCTACGAGCTAAATGGCTGGCCCATTGCCGCTTCACCTTTGCTGTGTCGGTACTTTAGTTCATCTGCGGATATTCATGTTTTTTACTTGATGACATAGAGAAGTGCTGAGCATAGCCCACTCCATAGGTCACTGGGTGACTTTGAGCTTCCTCACAACATACCAGCGTAAAATATTTATATATTTTAACAGTGGTAGAGCTACACTGCAGTTTGTTTCTAATTGAAGAATGAATAGGTCAACTCGACCGGGATAGGACCACGCCCTCACAGAATACCGGCGTGAAATAGCAGCATAACGCTGATGTGTCGTCTGGTGAGTGAAGGGATCCGGTACGAGGCATTCCATATCAGTCCTCAATGGTGACAACGCATCTGCATTATGATTCCTTGTCAAGGATGAATGTAGATGTCATGGGCCGCAGGAATTACTTAACATTAGGTGAATTGTGTGCTCGTGTGCAACTCTCAATGGAATAAAAAATTAAATACCATCATTCCAATGTTGTTTCGTTTGGTGAGTAGAGAAATCTCAGAACCCAATATAAACGCATGCGCATCTAAAATCTTTGATGATGATGAATATAGAGGTCGTGGGCCGCAGTCTACAGTCTACACTTACGATAAGAAGAATTGCCTACTCGGTTCCATTAATACTGCAAAAAAAACTTTCCTTTGGTTTCTGGGTCTATATACGACGATCAGTTCACCAGATGGTAAGTTATGACTGTTGCAACCTCAGCGAACATTCAAGATGCACAAGCATTGTCATCTCTGAGGTCTTTGATGGAATGCCTAGTTACCTATAATCGGCTCTCCCAACTCTACACTCATCATATGAAACACAGTAGGGTTGTGTTGCTATTGTGGTGATCTGTAAATATTACTTCTTTGATGTATCGGTGATATGACTAGGTATGCTCGCGTACCGTGAAACCTTAGTCATATTTGATAGATTCTCAAAATATGTATATTATTAATACACCATTGTTATTTTACTATTTTTCATCGATTTCTAGTTTCTATCCTTCGTATATTCCTCCAATTCGGACTGCTATGAAAGAATGGAATATATTGCCTGCGGCAGTCTTTCCGACCAAGTGATAACATATGACATCAACTGCGCGGTATATTTTATAGTGCCATAAGCATTTACGCAAACACAGAGGCACTCTATTCTGATGTAATGCATGGGCATTAAGATTGGAGGAAGGTTCTGATGCAGTGTCAGGGAGAGGGGATATACACACAGCATATTCAGATCAAAAAAAATATCAATTCGTGATGCGTAAATATTGTTCCTCGGCTAGGATTTAAACCCAGGATTCAAGCAGCAACACGGTGGAGTACCTTATAACCACCACACGACGCGGCCGACAACGTTGGTGTCAAGAGAAGAGTTAATTCGTATTTGTTGAGCTGGTTCGTTCCATCATCAACGTCTAAATCACCACTTCACACCAGGTGGGATTGAAGACAAGCACTGGCTTGTATCGATTTAAAAAAAAGATATAATGTCGTCATCTTGCATACGATGGATGGGAAAGGAACACAGTGCATCTTATGTTTTTTTTTATAAAGGAATGAGGTAATTAGAAAGTTTATAACATGTACTGTAGTATAACTTCCATTGGTTTATGCTAAAACAAACCTCATTATTGTTAGCTCTAAAGTGGTATTTTGTTTGCTCTTAAATAGAGTTGTCAATCGACTTATTTTGTGGGTTGTGCATGTTCTCACCAAGTGCATTTCCCACGCTTCTAAAGTTCAAGTATAATTTGCTGAGTGAAATAAGAATACATAATGAAGTAAAAGTGATATCTTTTGCGGAAGACGAGTGGCTTGTAGATTATAAACAAAATAAGGAAATAAAATTTAAAAAAATCTGTTGTAACAACCGAAACGTGTTTGAAACCCGTCATCACATCATTGCGACATCATTCACATCAGTGTGAATCCTGGAAGCGACAATAGCCTAACGGTTTCGTGCACGGTCTCCGAAACTTATGGTCGGATGTTAGAATCCGCTATTCAACTATGGTCGTGACCCATCTCCCAGCCCAAGCTTTTTAAACTTAATTGGAGAGGTTAAAATTGTTATTGAAGTTATTAGCACTGCTAGTATTCTTCTCTAAAAAAAATACAATTGCGTGTACTGGTTGAAATGTTAATTGACGTCCGTATGGCATAGTGGTTAGAGTATACGGCTGTAGTATACCTTGGTGGTCCCGAGAACGGTTCCCAGTCTTTGGTACTGTAATAATACCAGCGAAAAATAACGGCATAAAGGTTGCATCTTCATCTGGTGAGTGTAGGGATCCGATGACTCAATAATAGGTGAGAAGAAATTCCATCTTAGTGCGTCGGTGTTATAATCACAGGACACTATCACTAATCCTGACCTTTTTTTATAATATAGGCGGCAAACGATCATGCAGCCCACCAGATGGTAAGTGATCACCGCTCCCATGAACATCCGCAACACCAGAGGAATGTCGCAATTGCGTTGCCGGCCTTTAAGGAAGGTGTAGGCTCTTTACTTGAAGGTCCCTAAGTCGTATAGGTTCGGAAACACCGCCGGCGACAGCAGATTCCACATAGTAGTTGTGCGTGGCGGGAAATTTCACGCGAAGCTCACAATAGTGGATCGCCGACCATCGAGATGATGAGAATGAAATTTCGAATTCTCTCAAAATATTAAAAATAACAAAATTTGTGTACGGTTCTATTGTATGTATGTTTCACGTCCCCGACACTGCATCAAAACCTTCCTCCGATCTTATTGCACGCACATGCATTACATACGATTGTTTCTTCACAATTTCTAAACATATATGGGTGGCTGAGATTGAATACTTCGTTGCCTGTAATACCTGGTGTCTGTATCCCAACACTTACTACGATAGTGTTGTTTTCCTGGTCGATATTAGACCACGGCGATGTCTTCAGGTTATTGCCAGATGAAATCAACTGTGCAGAATATAGTACAGTGCCGTGAACAATTAACCGTCATCAGGGTACATACATAAATACACACCCAAACTCGAAAACCTACATTTTGTTATGGACATATATTGTTCTACAATCCGCAACGCAATAGTCAGGTACCAAAACTTTAAAATTACTAAAACACTACACATATATATTATTTATTACCTATGGAATTGCCATTCTTCAGTATTATCCATTTAAAACCAAAGAAAACTGTTAATTGGCTGTGAATTCTAAATTAAAATTAATTTTGTTTTAAAAACATGACATTCTTTTTACAAAGTCAGTCTTTTGTTTATTGATTAGCTTTGTATTTCCATTACGTTTGAACATTTTTCGTCCTAATGGACGAATACTTTAAAAATTCGTGTAATTATGGAATATGAGTTCCGTCGTGGCATCAACCCGAAAGAAACGGCACGTAACATCAACAACGTTTACGGAGAGAACTTTACAAACGAACGCACAACCCGTTATTGGTTTTCCCGGTTCCGCTCTGGAAATTTTGATTTGAAAAATCAACCTCGTGGTCGTCCGGACACTTTGGCCAACAATGATGAATTAAAGGCGATTGTGGAAGCTACTCAATCTACAGCCGAGCTAGCAGCAGCTTTTGATGTTAACATCAAAACAATATTGGTCCATTTGCGACTAATTGACACGGTAAAAAAGCATCTATCAGTGGGTGCCCCACGAACTTAACGATCGGCACAGAAATGAACTAATTTTGAACCGAATTGTTATGTGCGATGAAAAGTGGATTCTGTTCGACAATCGAAAGCGCTCAGCAAGTTGGTTAGATCCTGGTTCAGCACCAAAGCAATGCCCTAAACGAAAAATGACCTCTAGAAAGTTGATGATCACTGTTTGGTGGTCTAGTGCCGGTGTGATTCATCACAGTTTTTTTACCAAACGGCATGAGCATTACTGCAGATACGTACTGTGAAGAACTGAAGACAATGATGGAGAAGCTCGCACATCTGCAACCAGCTTTGGTCAATCGGTCGTCCCCGCTGCTCCTTCACGACAACGCGCGACGCCATATTGCACAACAGACAGTCTCCAAGCTGCAAGAGTTGGGGTTGGAAGCTCTCCCTCATCAACCGTACTCACCAGACCTTGCACCCACTGAATATAGTAATATTCAGTGGGTGCATTTCCAAAGTTTGGACAACTTTTTAGCGGGAAAAAAATCAATTCCCGAGAGGCACACAAAATACAAAAAGCCTTTCAAGAGTTTTATGCCTACCGTCCAGCTGATTTTTACAAGAAGGGCATCATTAAACTACCATTGCGTTGGGATAGACACATCGATTACATGGGTGATTACTTTGATAACAAAAATGAAAAGTTTGAAAAAAAATACTTTAACTTATTTCATACAAAACGGCAATTTCATAGGTAAAGACCTATTACATATATATGTATATAAATATATATATGGTAAGGACAGCTATTTGTATGACAGTAACATAGTACGATATTTTTTAATATATTTGCTAAAAATATGTATGTAGGTATGTAACAGACATCATTTGATTTTTAATTAGAACGTACGCTTTCGAGGCGTATACATAACGGTTTGAAAGACGGCGATGACGATGTTCGATTTTTTTTTAAAAAAAAAGGCTACATCCGGCGAACTCTTAGAAGGCGAAAGCATTATGTATTCAACTCGTTCCCACTATAATGCAATTAATTTCAAACGGAATAGGCGGAAACCAGCTGCGCAAGAACTATTCGATAGATATTTATTTTTAATCTGCGATTCTGCCAGCTCCTTAATAAGTTTATCGCGTATAACAAATACTCCGCACAATACATATTTATGGCGTTTGTAATTACTGTGTCGATATTTGAATGGTTTAGAAATCCATAAAATATTAGCTCTTTGCTCCATCCATTAAATATAACCACTTTTTTTGTGTCGGTAAAATCATCAAAAAATATTCATCCTAGTGGGAAGATAAGGTTATGTGGTATTTGTTCCCACTAAAACTACCCTCAGTGCATCAGAGGGGTTGTCGCATTTCCTACGGAACGCACCGGTGCCCCTCGGCATACAGTGTAAGCACGTCCTATGGGTGACCTCGTCTCCCCTAGCACCCTCGCTGGGCTACGACAACTTCGGTCCACTTCCATCTGTCGTCCTCCCCGGGGGCTAACAGAGCCCCTGATCGCTCCTGAAACTGTAATTCTCTATCAATCACCTCATGCGATAGTTATTGGGCTATATAAGCTGATCATATAATCAATGAGAATGTAATGAGATCATAAATGTTACTAATAAAATGTAATGAAAATTAAATAAAAATATTATAAGACACTGTTCGTTATCAATATTTCGACATTTTATTAATATTCTAAACTCTTTCGCTTCCGCGTCAGTTCGGTACATACTCTCACAGTGTACAGTCATTACTTATTTGTAGTCCAAGTTTTAATAAGTCCATTTATTTTAGCAACTCTGTTTGATTTTAAGTGTCTGGCGGTAAGCGGGATGAAACAAAAAAAAATTACGTCAGAAAGGTGTGGTCACACGTTGGAATTCCTATCGTAATATCCGTTTATTTATTGAGTATTAAAACGAGATATCGAAATGCAGTTGGACAAGGCGTGACTAAAAATAATAACTCAAACTGCGAAGGTGGCGCTCCCACAAAATGGTAAATCTATTATTTCTAAAGCTGTGCTCATCACGACGATGAATAGAAAAAAAAGTCAAGTGTGACCAAGATCTTGTAAGACTACGGCCTACGGGTATAAACTATAAGATAATCATAAGGTTCGAATCCAACACAATTTTCGTGTATCATCTCCTAGCGTAAGCTTTTTAAGCTTAATTGGAGTGATTAACCGGAGCGTTGGTAATGTTAATGTTTTAAAAAAGAAAGCTTTACTTCATATAACAAGATCATAATAAACATAAGTAAAGTTTATCCTTAGCATTCAAGACGGTCGGTAAGTCATCCAGTCAGTGGTATCAGCTGTCACCGACGGTACTTCTGAACTGATGCGAGTAAGCAACTCCTCCAACTCGTATGTTGCGTGTGTTCCATCTCTTAGTACCCTTTATTTATTATTTATATGCCTTTTTAAGTTATATACTCTTAAGCTCCATGCGGCAACCTTGTATTAATGTTGGTAGGATATTTGAAATTATTTTATAAAATAAATTATGTACGTTCATAGTAGTACGAGCATATCTTTGATTAAGGAGTTTTGAAGCCTTTAATCAATAGGCTTCTATAGTGCTTACTATCCAGCCGTGAATAGCCGTCAAACACTGAAATACTAATTATATATAATAATAATAAAATTAATTAAAAAAACCACTCCCTCCCTATCTTTGAGTTAGGAGTTTTGGAGCCATCATCTCTGGTGGTCCTCGAGGGTAACAAAGTATCTGCATTATGATTCCTTATAAAGGATGAATGTAGATGTCATGGGCTGCAGGAATCACACTATCAGGTGAACTGTGTGTGACTCTCAAAGTAATAAAAAAATAAACGGAAAAGCATAGACACAACTGTATTAACGATAATCCTTATTCCATAGCTCGTCATATAAATAAAACATTTTTAATATTTTTATTTTAGATTGTTCTGTGCGACTTTTTATTAGAATGACATGACGACAGGTCATATTCGTATCATTCAACTTACTCCTTGTTCTTGGTGTTTAAATCTTTTCTTTTTCTACAGACGATGCATACTTTAGAAGAGAGCTGTTACAACGTCACCGAATTTAAATCTTTATTTTCAAATGTTAGTTTGAATCATTTCGATACTTATCACAATGTATAATTGTATATAAATGAAGGTGTTATACAAAAACATTTAGACGAATACAATAAAAATAGACGTACGCCACGTAGACAACGTGACGTCTAAGTTTAGTTCTTCGTACTTGACTGCTACGTTGTGAGTAAAAAAAATTTCAAGCATTTTTGGTATCTACTCTGTATGTATTGTATTTATATCTCGTATCGCTTATTCTATTTGACACTCTTTACGTCCGAATAGGGAATTGAGTGTTTCTATATTCGCGTGATATTTACGGCACTATAATATATCCTGCGTATATAATATATCCTTGATGTAATCTGATAATAATCAGAATGATATCAGCGTGATCAAATTAGATGAACATCATCATGCAACCGAGAGGGAGTCGCTTCATAGGCCAGAAAAATAAAAAATATAGAAATTTATTATAGGAATAAAATACATAAATCCATGTTTAACATATAATATGAATTTGTAAGTCAACATCTAGTACCTTGCCCTGCTGTTTCTTTTTATAGAATAGTGGCAAACGGGCTAGCAGCTCCCCTGGTGGTAAGTGATTACCGTCACCACCAGACATCGGCAACACCAGAGGGGTCCCAGCTACGTTGCCGGCCTTTCAGATAGGTGTAGACAGACTCTTTTCTTGAAGGTCCCTAAGTCGTATCGGTTCGGAAACGATGATAATGATTCAGCAGGAAACACAGTGGTGGATTACCAACAGATTGCAAATCGAGATCTTGGTTCCCGTTCCGTCCTGTTTGGTCGCACAGACAGCCAATATGGTAAGGATTTATTTCATTGCACAACATTACTCGGTTTGTTACAAACAGTTTATCTATAACCATACCTTTATAATTACACAACAATATTAATCGTCTTAAACGCAAAACTGCAACCATATACGAATTGAGCCGTGTATTAGAACGCTGGACTTGCATAATATGTTAAGCTAGAAAGACTTCTTACGTTGTTGCAATCAACTCGCTCCCACGCGTCTTCAAAGTGCAAGAGGGGCAGAACCCGGGACCACGATTAATTTAGTGGACGGTAATTAAATCTGCCTCCCTCCGAAGGTGGTGGAGACTCCACCGGACATTATAGCCTAACTTGCTGAGACCTGTATTTTTGTCGAATAAGACCCCTCGGCTATAAAGTGGTGTGGAGCGGTTTGTGTTTAGAAAAAAATATATACGTTTTTATTGATGAAGTGGCAAATTTAAACGATACATTAGAATCTTATTATATATGAGAATACCTTATCTAAGTTTGTGGAGACGAAAACTTAGCGAAAAAAAAAAGTAATGCTTAGCAATTATTTCTAATATTGTTTGTAGTATTTATATGAACACAAACATATAAACTGGTATATATTTCCGCAGAGAAGTGCGTTAATCTGAAGTGTACTGGATTACGATCTAACACCTAACACTGTCGAGATAGGAGGCCCAATGCCCAGCCGTGGGATTTATATATATAGGATGTTACTTTGCTTATTAATATGTATGTCATTGGTCTTCATATATGAATGAATATTTTGTTGAATATATAAAAGTTTTATATATATTTTTGCTGTTTTTGTAATACCCCCACATATTTTGATATAAACGCTATCCGCATTTCGATCAACTGGTAAGTGTGTTTAAATTAGTGTTTATATTTAAATTTCCATAGATGGCGTTAGTGCCTAAGGCTAAGGTACTGCCTGTCGTATAAGTTTACTCTAAGGGGGTTTTCTTAAAGGTACCCGGACGATCAGGGTGGGTTTTCTGACTGTCCAGGATAATGAACCCGAGGAGGACGGCAACATTAAGTTGTCCCGGGATGCCGAGTTTCCTCTCCTGGGACGTGCTTAGGCTTAGTGCAGAGGGGCACCGGCGTGTCCCTTAGGAGATCTCAGAGGACCCAATCCACTCAGCCAACGCGGGAGGTTTTAGTGGGTACAAATCCCACATAGCACTATCGCCCAGTAAATGGGGTGAAGATTTCTCCCCTGTCCGAAACCACATAATAAGTAGGCCAACGTTTATATATTTTCCATGCCCATTCTCCTTTACTCTATAGATCTATAAACGTAGTATTTCTACTGCCTGGAATGTAAACTATATGTTAAGAAGCTAGCCGAACTCATATATCTCACAACGAATCTCACTAATCAATATTACGTTTTACACAAAAGATGAAATGATTTCTGTTAACTCCGAAAATATCGTACCGAACGTCCATCTTAATTGGCGGGGCAGTAAAAATATATTTATGTATTCAGGCAGCTCTGTCATCGACGTCGCAACTACGGCTCATCAATGCAAACAGATTTTGGCTTTTATTTATTTTTGAAAAAACTACGGTTGACCTATCAATAAAGCTATTAAAAATAGAACATGTCACTTCCCTTCCCCGGTTTGCTTAGTTCGTTTAATAGCACAACGGTTTTATCAAATAAAATGACGTACATTGCTCGGTTTGCGAATGTGACTTATTGATGGTAGTGTGGGAGTTGAATCGAATAGGTACCTTGATATCTATCCGTAATGAGTTTAAAGTTATGAGTATATGGCGTCCGTTTGTCACACGGCACAATGATTTTTATGAATTATTTCTAGTTAACTAGTTCTATAGCGCTATTAGTTCTATAGTTAACGTTTCTATAAGCGTCAATAGCCTAATGGTTTAGACTACGGTCTGCGAAACTCAAGGTCGTAGGTAATCGAATCCGGCCATATAGCTCGCAGAACCGATAATCGAGGAGGAAAGGTTCTCGAATAATAGGCAACCTCATATTGGCCATGGTACGAACCCCCACTAGACGGAATGACGACCTATGTAAGTCTGTGCAAGTCGATGATGCTGGTAGCTCAGGATCGTACTCTATTGCAGTTCATGAGGGAGACAGCATTGGACTAGTGATGGGCTGAAATGATGATGAATCAATGGCGGTAATGGACCATTAGCAAAATACGTATTATTCTAGTCATATTTCACCCATTTCTCAACTGCAGAGAATATGGCGCTTTATGACCAGGCCCTCACCAGCTTAAAATAACAGCATAACACTGCTGTGTTTCATCTTTTCATTTTCAGGGGTTTCATTTTTATTTCGTCTTAAGAGGTTGATATTAAATTAAACTATATATTGACCTAACCCTTGGAACTACTACCAACATTTTCATCTCAGAAAAGTGAGATGTAATTTTTGGATAATTATAAGAATTTGGTATTGGGGACTTCACACTGGTATTCTGTGAGAGGGTGGTGCCACACCGAGCGTCGACCCATTCATGTTTCAACTAGAAATCAGCTGCAGAGTTGCTCTATCACAGTACAAAGGATTTTGTTAATTTTGTGTTCATAAGATAGATCGATGTGAAAAGAAGGTAATGACTAAAGTATTTTTTTATGCGCTTGCGCACATTATATGACGTTTCTGCCTACTTCCTTACCTTCAACTGCGGTTTCTACCGCTTATTTCACGTCTTCTATTTTGTAACTACTGAGATCAATGATTCGGTCTTTACGTTATGGTAATATTAAAGAAATAACTTATTTTACGTATTTTATCACGTTTATTTTATCCCGAAATCTCGATTGCTTTACAGAATTATTTTTAAAGACCGTGTTTGACGCTGATGACACTGTTAACCCAAAGTATGTTATGTTTTTTTATTATTAGTTGACGGTAGTAAATATAAAAAATCATTACATTTCAAAAGCATGTTTGTATTTCAACGTATAGGAATTAAACAAAGCTAAAAGAGATAGAAGAGCAACGGTGTGACAGGCGATTTGTCAGTTCCAAGCGGGCGTGAATTGTCATTGTTAATCACGAAAAAGCATATTCGCCCGTCGAGGTTTTAGAGGCGGGATAAATAAAAAGAGCTCTCCGTCAGTTATATTTTAAACTGTCAACCTTTCTATATCGACGGACGCAATCGGAGCGGTTTTCATAGTGCAATGTTCCAGTAGATTACGATAAAAAAATTTGAAATTTTGCCTTAATAAACTGGTGTGTATATGTTGGTAGGGATATGTTCGTAACAAAAATGGCAGATTGAATAGTTTTTATCGTTAAATATTTGCGCATTAATTGTAACGTTTCAATTTTTAAATATCGATAGAGGTACGCTGTAATGTAGATATAAATAATTAACTCATTAAACTAATAAATAAAAGGAATAATAGAAGAAATACAAAAGAAAGAAAAAGAATTGTCGCATAGAATCACAAACAAGCACACAATTAATCTGATGGTAAGTGATTCTGATCCTCCCCTCATTCATCCCTGACAACTAAAACGAAATGCCTCGTAGCCAAGGTGCTGATAGAAATGAGGTTGGACCACGATCACAAGGGATGACTAGATGAAATAACAGCATATCGCAGTTTTGTTTCGCCTGGTGAAAGTGGAACCAGTTGCTAAGAAAGAAGCATTCAATTTAAATCTTCAATGCATCTCAAAGCATAATCGAAGATGATGAATATACTATTGATAATATTGTAAACCGTGCTAATATGTCATCGTTATTTGTTTTAAAAAAAATAGGTATCCCGGCAGTGATAAGTATCAGGTAAAACTGTTTTGTCATTTATTTCGTTACTAAAAATATATATTTTTTTTTCATTTAAAATCCCGCGTCATGACCCTCTAGCTTATTGTTCTATAAGCATCTATATGCAAAACAATAATGAGCAACTAGACAGTTGTCAGCAGCAGACGCCCCCAGGTCAGGGACGGTGGAGGTCGCGCGACGCCGGGGGTTGAAAATAGTGCATCGATATCTTTGAACTTCGTTGAATGCTTTTGATTGTATTACCGTTGATATTTTAATTTCAATTAAACAATTTGTGATTGGATTTTTTGTTTAAGGAAAACTAAAGGTCGAACAAAGAAAATCAAAAGAGCGGTCCATGAAACGTCAAAAACTTAAGAGGGTAAATGACAAAGACAATTTTTTTGTAATGCCATAGACTTTTTGTTATGGTGCAATCTTACCTATCTATTCTGTGAGTGCCCTGGTCCTACCCCAGTCGAGCCGACCCATTCAAACTGCAACAACTCTACCCACTGTTACTAACAAATAGTGAAACTAATATATATTTAATTATTAGTTTTTAAAAGACTCAGTTATGATTTTTGGGAAATTTTCTGGAGAAAACAAACCAACCGATTACGTTACTCAATAAACACTTATGCTATATTTAAACAATTTGATAACTAGTAAATGTTTTACTTCAGTTGTGCTGCATTAACTGAAGGCTATGATTATCAGATTATGATAAACATCATGATCCTTATCATTAGTTACCAGTCTTATTTGTATTCATTTCTTTTTTTACACAAGAATGCCACCAACGAATTTTGCCAATATTCCCGTTTACCATTCCAGGTAAGCCTTAATGTTTGTTTTAGGAGATGGTTTACGATAATAGTCGCATGCCGGTTAAATCTACGACGTTTAGTTTTTCAGACCGTACCGTGGACGATTAGAATGTTGACATTTCTTTTGGTCAATTAATTTCACATTCATTCCTACTTCTTTCATTTTACTATTCGCACAATTCATTCTAATCCCCTTTGACTTCCTTTCTTTATTTTCATTCGAATTGCATGCCTTTATATTTTTGATTCTTACCGTTGTTTTCTTGACCCTCATCATTATTTTCTTGGTCTTTATCATCCTGGTCGTTTAAATTTAGGTGGAATTTGAAAAAAAAAACTTTGGCCGTTCACAGTTCAGTAATAACAATCTAATTTAACTTATATAAATAAAATTTCTTCCTTGAAGTTATGCACACAGACTAAATGTTGGTTAAGTGTGCGTCATAGACGAGACCCAGATAAAGATACAGATGGTCATAAGAGAAACGTAGGCAAGCAAAAACCCTTACGTATCATACAAAAGGCTCCAACGTTTTTCTTTAAAACAAAATAGCATTGAAACGTAGAAATAAAACAATCATTACCACAAGTAGCATATATCCAGGGAGAGCCCGCAATAATATCAAACGAATGACGATTAGAATTTATGTTTAAGACAATAGCAGTAATAGAGGACAACAAAAGAAAACTGCTAGCGAACAAACACAACTCGACACAAAGTAAAACAATAATTATCCGACTCACCTGAGGCGATGCGGAGATAACTCCGAGTATAACCTTTGTAATAAAAAGATTTACTTTTTATTCAATTAGTCAGTAAATATGGAAAGCCCTCGTCTGCGTTGGCTCTTTTGATATGTAACGTTGGTGGTCTTTGAATTTCCAAACGCAGTTACATTTTGATCTTATTATAATTATTTTGTTTTACCGCTTGGAAGTTACAGGTTTTTTGTATATACTACATATGTCGCAGGGAGATGACGAAAACGAACATTTGAACAAATTCCTAAGATTAATTCACGGAAAATGAAAAATAACAACTTTGTAGGGTGATTTCCCTAAAGAAAACTAAAATAATTAACATATTTAGAGTATTTATTTAGTAAACCATAAATAATCAACATTTTTTGATACACGAATGTTGTTTGTTGTTTGATTCAAACCTAGGATCGGCGACGCACCAGCCAGATACTCCAACAATATACCAAAAAGCTCACGAGATCCATGGTTAGTGCCGCCTGATATCGCTAATCGTCCATTTGCAAGCGGATTCGCATTAGGAATGGAAATTGGATTTGGTAGATAAATAGTTTCAAGTTGTGTTTGCCTTAGATATTATTATTTATTTAAGATAAATAAATAATAATATCTATCTTGGATTTTGTATTTTAACAAGTAAATGATAACGTTATTTATAATGTTAAAATTGTTTTTAATATATTTTCATCAATTTCATTATTACCGTGTGAATTCTTCCTTTCATAGTAAATTCAATTAACGCGAGATTTAACGGCGGGTAAAATTAAAGATCAAAAATCTCACTCGTGTAAGGTTTAAAGCACAAATGATTTTGCTGACATCTCATTAGCTTAGCGGGGAACGGGACCCCCGAGGCACTATTCTCAAACGGACCAAGTTACCAAGTACTAGCGTTTATTTTTCGTCTGTTTCAACGGACAAACAATTATCTATTTATTATATTTATTTATTGAGAAAGATACACCATCAATAATATCATTTAACATTATACACTTATAGTTTATCTTTACAATACAGTAACTAGTAACAAACTGGCAACAATTTTTATTATTACATTGAGAATAACAAACGAGCAAACAGTTCACCTAATGGTATGTGACTCCTGCGGCCCACGACATCTACATTCATCCTTGACAAGGAATCATAATGCAGATGCGTTGTCAACCCTGAGATAGAAAGCTATTAATTGTATTGATTGAAAAACCCTTTAATTCCATAAACGCCACCTCAATGTATGTATGTGTACGAACTTATTATATAACACCACAATAATACATATGATCCTCATCATATGCTTTTACAGGTGTATACAAAATTAGAATCATAAAATCTACGATCTTAAGATAAACTTAATAAAAAATAAGTGAATAATCAAAACTTAAACTAGACATTACATAGTGCTATAATTTTTTTCTTACTCGCTACGTCATAATTATCGATATTGCTATTTTTGTTAAAGTCATTATATATATACATACTACAATTAAGAGGAGCATACGTACCTACGTTATGTATTATGGTATTCTTGTGGATTTATTTTCTATTAAAACAATAAATTAGTTCAATATAATAAATTATGTTTATGTTCACAGTTGATGAAGATCAGAAAAATTAATGTAAAAGGCATTTTTATGACAATAGACTATGATAATGCAATCATTCTATATATGGAGTAAAAATGGTGTTAAAATGTGTTAAAAATAAAATAAATTATTATAAAACTGCTGAAACTTCTCGTGGTAGCCCAATGTTTAAGCGCTTGATTTAAATCTCACACTACGAGAGCAAACTGATTTCGATCCCCAGGGCATCATGGAAGATTATCTATTACATATATATGTAATTTTAAGTGTTGATTTCTCACATGTTCGGCGGTGAAGGAAAACATACATGAGAGGAAACCTACATGTTTAAGAAGTGTAAATTAAAAAATTATATAGACATGTGTATTCCGCTAGTCCACAGGGGAGTCGGGTGGTGGAGTATACTTTGACACTCTAACACTACAGAGAAGGCCAATACTCAACAATTTGATTTATATATATATATATATATACATATATATATATATATAAATATATATCGAAAGTTTGTAGAACTGTAAATATGTAATATGTATAATGTATGACGTACCATGAAAATTTAAAGCTTTATCTTAACACCCCAAATACTGGCATCCCGTCTCACCAAGGATCACTCATGATTCCATCACGCCGCAAGAATCATATATTTTGAAGAGGACTGTGTGTATAACAAAGGCGTTTAAAAATAGTTACCTACACTGCATGAGCAAATAACATAAAGAACTTCCCGCTCCGCTTTTGCACTTGGAGCACGCTATAAGGTAGAACGCAGCACATATCTGTATTTTTGCCCGATCAAAGGAACGTTGTGGATGACGTGCTTTTGAACCGATAATCAAATTAGCAATGCTTCCTTTTTGAACAAAAATGTGTCTATCAGTGCCGACGCAACCGAGGATGCTTTGTTTTGTTCGCTCGTTAGTATTCACGGAGTTAATTTTTTTTAAAACGTCTACAGGCTGTTTGAGAGTTTTTTTTTTACTTCGGTCACAAACATAGTTTTCTTTTGATTTGAGGAAACTAAGTTTTTTTTTGTTTCATTGTTATTATAACTTGTTTTTTTTTCTTTCTTAACTTTAAGATAACAAACGCTATACACACCTATAATTGGTGTACAAATTAGAATTTAATTATATTTATAATTGTGTGTATTTTCAAATAAATAAATAGATAGTTTACAGTGTACAGAAACTTCTTTTTTTTTAATTTATTATACATACTTCATTCGTCATTATAGATAGTATACATTTCGTGGTCCTATAATTAACCTGTACGACGAATTTGGTTACGGTTAAGTAATATTAGAGTCCCCGGTATTGTCAGTATTGTTATGTTTTACAATATGCCTCTCCAGTAATTGACTAATAAAGAGGTGTATGAGTATTCTAAGCAACTCCCACCCCATAGAAAGGTCTGTTGACGATTTTTTTGTACAAAAAAGACAAGTAGTGCTTTTAACATTACTAATATTCTGGTTACCTGACCATTTCAACTTAAGCTTAAAACGATTGTGTTAAGAGATGGTTCATAGTCGACTGGTGATACGAACCTCAAAACTTAAGTTTCGCAGACCGTACCCTAAACCATTAGGCTATTGACCCTTCAAAATTCAAAGAGCTTAGATGTTTTTCTGTGAATTTGTCCGAAACCAAATTTTATTTCCGCTTTTCTTTCTTGCTACTCTCAAGGAAATTGGGAAATAGAATTATTCACATTGTCACTACACATTACTATCTCGTTTCTCGTTACGATGATTTGTTTTGTTTGAATAATCTCATATTTTAACGGACTTCAAAATTCAGGGAAGTTCTCTATTATAGGTACTTTTTTTGTTATGTAAACTGATTTCTCTGTAAACTTATGGCGAATTATTCCGATAATAATTTCTTTAGCTTTCGTTGAATAGTTTTCTTTACAACTCTAAAACAGGTAAACGTATTAAAAAAATTAAAACATAATTGGTCAAATTAAACAAAAAACCGATATTTTTTTATTTAGAAATATTATTTGTTATTTGTTCGTAGACTTTAATGTATAAATACAAGACGTACAATCTATAAATACGTGAAGAAAAAACTATGTACCCCTTTTTAACACATTGCGCGCACAGAGGAGTGTGAGATATGAAATAGTTAAAGTTCATACTGAAACAGAGTGCAGAAATATGAAATTCATCCATAAAATTAAAAAAAAACATTGTTTACGTTCATACTGAATGTCAAAAACATAAAAGTTTGTAGTCAGACGTATATAGTAGAGATAATCATCATAATAACATCATATAATAACAAAATATATATAAATACATGAAAGTAAACTAAAACGCTCGAGCTGAGGTGATTGAACAAAATTCAAATATATTATATGCAATGTTTATGAAGGTGATATATACTATTTGATATATACAAAAGGAACCTCAATAACATTCGAACTTAAAACTTTAACGAAATACAGTCATATTTCGACCACAGGGCGACCGCAGTTTTTTTATTACATTGAGAGTTGCAAACGAGCACACAGTTCACCTGATGTTAAGTGACTCCTGCGGCCCATGCCATCTAAATTCATCCTTGACAAGGAATCATAATGCAGATGCGTTGTCAACCTTGAGGACTGAGATGAAATACCTCGTTCAATCACCAGTAATAAAGGTCTCCGGATCCCTTCACTCACTAGACGAAACACAGCTGCTATTTCACGCCGGTATTCTGTGAGGGCGTGGTCCTACCCCGGTCGAGCTGACCTATTCATTCTGCAGTTAGAAACAAAATGCATTGTAGCTCTACTACTGTTAAAAATTAAACTATAAGCCTTACGCAAACTGATAACTCTTGATCGACATTTAACTGTTACAAACAGAAACTATACAATGTAAATTATAATTTATATTCAAACCGTGGCGTCTAACCGCGCCCATAATTTTTGTACGTTGAACCCCAATCACAACCCTCCTTAAGCCCTAAATTTTGTTGCTTTACTGATTTAATGACGTCACATGACGCCCTCTATCGAATGTCAACTCGCATCGTACAAAACTGCTAAAAGCAAAACAACACATCTCCAAAAAATCTACTAACGGTTATAGATTTAATACCGTCAGGCAAAAAGTATAAGATCTCGTGCTAGAAACTTGTCGCATATATTAAATTTTGGAGCGTCTTGTGCATAGGTTAGATATTTGAGTCACGAATCCATTTTATGACTAATTCCATAACTTTATATGTGAATTTGGGATCAGGTACGCTGGCTGTAGTGTTTACAGAGGCGCTCGTCTATCGGGATCTCGGGTAATAGGCCTTAGGGATTTGTCTAAATGGGTAACTGCTATCTATCCCGGGTCTCCCTGCCTTGAATGCGTTGGACAACTAAACTGCATACTTTTAATAATAAAAAAATTAGGACTCATGGGACACGTGAGAAGAAGTGAAACTTCATAGTATTTCGCATAGTATTTAAAATCAAATTTATCAAATATATAAAACGTAATAATATAAGTAATTGTTACCATAAGGAATGTTCTGAGGAGTTACATCACATCAAAATTTCATTCTCATCGTCTTGATAGTTGTCAATCCATCACTGTGCGCGAAGTTTTCTGCCACACATAACTACTCTGTGGAATCAGCTGCCGCCGGCGGTATTTCCGAACAGATACCGATAGGGACCTTCAAGAAAAGTGCCTACACCTTTCTTGTGCCGGCAGTGCATCTGCGTTGGACATCCCATGGGCGGCGGGGATCACTTACTATAATGCGTATTTGAATACTCACACACAAATTAAGACGTCACGAGATCAAAATTATAAATGTTAATTACATTCAAAAAGTTCAATATAAGAGTCGTATATTTAATTAAAACACATTACTAGGTTAACAATCTACGATTACGTTAGCAACGGTTCCGTGGAATATTAATTTTTGTTTTGTTAGGGTCGTGAACTCTTACAAAATGTGTAGGAAAGTTAAATAACTTAACTATAAAAAAAGATGTTTCGAAAATCTTACCCCATCATACGTCAGCCTTTTTAATTCTTTATGGACTCCCCAAAACGCGTCAGTATGATTAGACTTCTTTATTAAGATTTATTTATTTATTTCAGGGTAATAATAACATGGCTATATCAAAGAAAAATGATACTGAACTAGACAATATTTTTATGAACATCGATATCTTGCGCCTCGAACTTACCGTACTTACGGTATTATGATATACTATGGAAAAACACACATATATATATATATATATATATATATATATATATATATATGTATATATATATATTTATATTAATATTTTGCTACATTTCCTCTTGGAGAATCAGATACACTGATTTTAGTTCGTCGTGATTATAGAACGAACAAGAAACACAAGATACGCAGAGATATGTAAATAAATATGCTTCCCTCTTCTATAAAGAAGATATTGAAACAAAGTCTACCACGCGCTTTAATTTAATGGAGCCGTGTCAGCAAACATCACATTTCTTAGATTGTTTTTATTTATTTCTTTGACTTGCACGTTTCATCACCATGTTCTCCTTCACCATCGACCTCCTGGTACTATGGTAATTTATCTTGTAATTGCGTCTAATGCTTTGTTATTCCTCTCATTTTAGCTTGTCATATATCAACACTCAATAGGCATAGGAACATATGAGATGTGGGATGTAAAACATAAGCCTCCCGCATGGTCCGAAAAGAAAGACAATGGAAAGCCAACCTAATCCATAGACATCCCGCAGACTAACGGTTATAGATTTAATACCGTCAGGCAAAAAGTATAAGATCTCGTGCTAGAAACTTGTCGCATATATTAAATTTTGGAGCGTCTCGTGCATAGGTTAGATATTTGAGTCACGAATCCATTTTATGACTAATTCCATAACTTTATATGTGAATTTGGGATCAGGTACGCTGGCTGTAGTGTTTACAGAGGCGCTCGTCTATCGGGATCTCGGGTAATAGGCCTTAGGGATTTGTCTAAATGGGTAACTGCTATCTATCCCGGGTCTCCCTGCCTTGAATGCGTTGGACAACTAAACTGCATACTTTTAATAATAAAAAAATTAGGACTCATGGGACACGTGAGAAGAAGTGAAACTTCATAGTATATCGCATAGTATTTAAAATCAAATTTATCAAATATATAAAAAGTAATAATATTAGTAATTGTTACCATAAGGAATGTTCTGAGGAGTTACATCACATCAAAATTTCATTCTCATCGTCTTGATAGTTGTCAATCCATCACTGTGCGCGAAGTTTTCTGCCACACATAACTACTCTGTGGAATCAGCTGCCGCCGGCGGTATTTCCGAACAGATACCGATAGGGACCTTCAAGAAAAGTGCCTACACCTTTCTTGTGCCGGCAGTGCATCTGCGTTGGACATCCCATGGGCGGCGGGGATCACTTACTATAATGAGTATTTGAATACTCACACACAAATTAAGACGTCACGAGATTAAAATTATAAATGTTAATTACATTCAAAAAGTTCAATATAAGAGTCGTATATTTAATTAAAACACATTACTAGGTTAACAATCTACGATTACGTTAGCAACGGTTCCGTGGAATATTAATTTTTGTTTTGTTAGGGTCGTGAACTCTTACAAAATGTGTAGGAAAGTTAAATAACTTAACTATAAAAAAAGATGTTTCGAAAATCTTACCCCATCATACGTCAGCCTTTTTAATTCTTTATGGACTCCCCAAAACGCGTCAGTATGATTAGACTTCTTTATTAAGATTTATTTATTTATTTCAGGGTAATAATAACATGGCTATATCAAAGAAAAATGATACTGAACTAGACAATATTTTTATGAACATCGATATCTTGCGCCTCGAACTTACCGTACTTACGGTATTATGATATACTATGGAAAAACACACATATATATATATATATATATATATATGTATATATATATATTTATATTAATATTTTGCTACATTTCGTCTTGGAGAATCAGATACACTGATTTTAGTTCGTCGTGATTATAGAACGAACAAGAAACACAAGATACGCAGAGATATGTAAATAAATATGCTTCCCCTCTTCTATAAAGAAGATATTGAAACAAAGTCTACCACGCGCTTTAATTTAATGGAGCCGTGTCAGCAAACATCACATTTCTTAGATTGTTTTTATTTATTTCTTTGACTTGCACGTTTCATCACCATGTTCTCCTTCACCATCGACCTCCTGGTACTATGGTAATTTATCTTGTAATTGCGTCTAATGCTTTGTTATTCCTCTCATTTTAGCTTGTCATATATCAACACTCAATAGGCATAGGAACATATGAGATGTGGGATGTAAAACATAAGCCTCCCGCATGGTCCGAAAAGAAAGACAATGGAAAGCCAACCTAATCCATAGACATCCCGCAGACTTACATAGTTGATTTTCTGCCACGCACAACTACTCTGTGGTATCTGGTAGCTGTCGCCAAGGGTATTTCCAAAATGATACGACTTAGGGACCTTCAAGAAAAGTGCCTACACCTTTCTTGTGCCGGCAGTGCATCTGCGTTGGACATCCCATGGGCGGCGGGGATCACTTACTATAATGAGTATTTGAATACTCACACACAAATTAAGACGTCACGAGATTAAAATTATAAATGTTAATTACATTCAAAAAGTTCAATATAAGAGTCGTATATTTAATTAAAACACATTACTAGGTTAACAATCTACGATTACGTTAGCAACGGTTCCGTGGAATATTAATTTTTGTTTTGTTAGGGTCGTGAACTCTTACAAAATGTGTAGGAAAGTTAAATAACTTAACTATAAAAAGATGTTTCGAAAATCTTACCCCATCATACGTCAGCCTTTTAATTCTTTATGGACTCCCCAAAACGCGTCAGTATGATTAGACTTCTTTATTAAGATTTATTTATTTATTTCAGGGTAATAATAACATGGCTATATCAAAGAAAAATGATACTGAACTAGACAATATTTTTATGAACATCGATATCTTGCGCCTCGAACTTACCGTACTTACGGTATTATGATATACTATGGAAAAATATATATATATATATATATATATATATATATATATATATATATATATATATATATATATATTTATATTAATATTTTGCTACATTTCGTCTTGGAGAATCAGATACACTGATTTTAGTTCGTCGTGATTATAGAACGAACAAGAAACACAAGATACGCAGAGATATGTAAATAAATATGCTTCCCCTCTTCTATAAAGAAGATATTGAAACAAAGTCTACCACGCGCTTTAATTTAATGGAGCCGTGTCAGCAAACATCACATTTCTTAGATTGTTTTTATTTATTTCTTTGACTTGCACGTTTCATCACCATGTTCTCCTTCACCATCGACCTCCTGGTACTATGGTAATTTATCTTGTAATTGCGTCTAATGCTTTGTTATTCCTCTCATTTTAGCTTGTCATATATCAACACTCAATAGGCATAGGAACATATGAGATGTGGGATGTAAAACATAAGCCTCCCGCATGGTCCGAAAAGAAAGACAATGGAAAGCCAACCTAATCCATAGACATCCCGCAGACTTACATAGTTGATTTTCTGCCACGCACAACTACTCTGTGGTATCTGGTAGCTGTCGCCAAGGGTATTTCCAAAATGATACGACTTAGGGACCTTCAAAAATAGAGCCTAAACCTATCTTAAAGGCCGGCAGTGCATTTGCGACTCCCTTGGTGTTGCCTATATTCATGGGCGGCGGTGGTCGCTTACTGTCAGATGAGCTGCTTGCTCGTATGCCACCTCTCGTATTCTATAAAAAAACGTCTGCAAATAACAAGAAGAATTCTTCTTTTGCCTTTAGTGAACCAAATCCTAGCATTAGCTAATTTGCAGCGAATAACGGGAATGGCATTGCTATCTCTTTCTTTGACCCAAAATCCCATTGATACCAGATAATTTTTCAAACGATAGCAAATGTGGTTTAGACAATATAGGAATGGACACAAAGTTTCGAATTAAATTTTTTTATTTATTATATTATCATTTAGATAGTTTTTGTATGCAAAATGTTTACATAAAATAATAAAATATTTATTCTGTTTAGCTTCATTTATAGATTTTTGTATGTTTGCATTGTTATATAAATATGTAAAATTGTTTTATTAACCACTACAAAAATAATAATTTTAGAATCACACCTAAATTAATGTTAGGCACACCCGACACACACGAATTATATATAATTTTGCAACCTTCTTTAAGACGGTGAAAGTCAAAAGTTTTTTTTAAAATAAAATTCCATCTGCAACACACATTATGCAAATAAATAAATAGCTAACCCGTCGTTAATCATTCTTAAACTGTAAAAAGCATCTTTCCTTTCACACACATACATTTCCGGTTGGCCACGTGTAAAATGGATGGACAAGATGGAGCGACGACTTACATAATTTTGCTGGAAGCCGTTGGATGCAGGTGAGTCAAGATCGTGCTTTGTGTCAATCTATGGGGGAGAGCTATGATCAGCATCAACTATGGACAGGTTGTGATAACGATGGTGAATGACTCAGCACGATCGAGGAAGAAAAGTTGAGGAGAGAAGGAGAGGAAGTTCACAGAATAGCAGCATAAAAAAGCAGTATAACGCTGTTGTGTTTCGCAAGGTGAGTGTCTAGATCCAGAGACTCAATCACAAGTAACAAGGCATTCAACTCAATCCTCAGAAGCGACAACGCACGATACTTTGTTGATAATGGATGTAAATGTCATGATATTATGTTGGCCGTAAACATCGTTACGATCAGGTGAACTGTGTGCTCGTTTATCATCTCTGAAATTAAAAAAAAATATTGCAACCTGCTCGCTTTGACATATAAGGAGTTCGTATCACATGGCATGAAAGCGAGATAACCAATTCTATTTATGACTCGGACTTTCTGGTTGGATAATCGTCGACTAACATGAGAAGCACCATGTACAAAATAAAGTATATCGTATTGCCAACGAGCCGTGGTACGTAAGCTCAGTGTCTAACTGCTCGCTTTTAATTTTCACGGTACGTGAGCATAATTTGATCCCCAGTTTTTTTATTTACATAAATATAATTTTAATGCTGATTTATCACATTTTCGGTGGTGGAGGAAAACATCTGCATGTCTAAGAAATAATAAAAAATATATATATCAAAGAGATCCGCCAATCCGCAGTGGAGATGTGAGGTGGATTCATTTTTTTGGACATATTATACTTTAATTTTACTAAATAGCACAAGGCTGATTCGCAAAATTAATGATTCGTTTTAATCCGTGTTCACTGCAATAAAAAAAGTGATAATTCCGGTTTAAATTGTTTAATGCCCGTATTAAAATCGTACATCCAATGGATTTGTTGTATAAGAGCAATTAAAGATGTTATGATGGTATATTGTAATGTACAAATTCATAAAAGTTTTATTTAAAAAAAAAGCACTTTACTTTCACTATCTTAAAGAAGGCTGCAAAATTATATATATAGAATTCGTTTGGGTGTGACAAAGATTAATTTGGGTGTGACTCTAAAATTGTCATTATTTTATATCTTTGTAACTCATTACATTACTTCAATTCATTTAATATAATAACAGGCATAATTATTTTATATTAATAAATCAATTTTGGATATTTATATAACAATGAATCTCACAAGGACCTCACAGCAGTTGGTGCACCAATACCATGTATATCCTCAAAGAATACCAACGTGATAGAGGAGTATTAGGATATTGTGTTTCGTGTGTATTCGTGAGTCTAGGGATCCCTGGACTCAATTACAGGTAACAAGGCATCTCAGTTTCCCGAGGTGACAATGCAAACAACCCATATTTGTTGGAAATGGATGGATTGGATGTCGTGGCCCACTCATCACAAGCCGTACAGCTTTAATTTATAAAAAAGTCACATATTGATTTAACAATTTAACCATGAATTAAATAAAATCAAATCCATTAACATAGTCAAGCGGAAAAACTGCTTTATTACTTTGTGTAATAATTTTGTAAATCAACAAGAAAATAGTGTTAAAGTTATAATTATAGAAATAATAATATTTATGTGAGAAAATTATACCGATCCAGAGCAATGATTAAAAAAAATGCTAAAGAAAGGATTAAACGAAACGGCTGTCTCTACTTTCTCCTAAAACAATGATTATTTTTATCAATGATTTCTTAAAAATAAAAAGTAGCCAACTCTATGTAGATTAAAGAATGCGACCAAACAATCTGATACGAAATAACTGCGCGGGCGCACACCCAACTTGCTCGGACCACTTACCATTTCATTCCGACTGACATCCGGCGACCCTTGACATTACCAAGTATCAGCAATGTTGCTCAACTGTATGCCAGCTGATACTTTTACTGCGTTCACCGCAATAAACGTTCCAATCTGCAGTCGACCTCGTAAACTGTACTTTTTAATGTTAACTATATTTAATTTTGGCGTTTAAAAATAACAGCCTGTATATATAAATCCAGCTATATTTAATTTGACATTTAAAAATAACATATATATGTAACAATCTTATAGTACATGTATGTAACACATACTATAAGTAGGTAACATATATAAATCCAACTGCTGGACATTGTCCTTAGATAGGATGTTATAGAATATATTTTTTTAGTTATTCCTTAGACATGCAATTTCCTTACCATGGTTTTGCACACCGCCGAGCAAGTGGTTAATGAGCATTTCAAATTGGATTAACAATTCCATTGATGCCGGTACCGGGGTTTTTTTTGTGTGTGAGTATTGCTGTTGGTCCAGAGATCTTTACAGCTTTATCTAATTAGACTCTCGAGCGGGAGGCCCTCTGAGTAGGGAGACAACGACGATGCTGCGAAGCTGGCGCGGACACTGCTGCTGCACCACCACTGCACTCTGACCCCTGTGAACGAAGCAGTACCGGGGATTGAACTCGGTTAGCTTGCGTACCGTGAATTAAATGGTACCACGACTTCTGGTATATGATAGTTATATAATGTTGTTGGTGAACTGTATGTTTGTTTGTTACTCTCAAAGTAAAAATAAAAAAAAAACTATTCGTTTGGTATTTGCTCCCAATAATTTAGTTATACCTCAGAGGCTAAAACGAACGAGTGTCACAAATACGAGAACGATTAATGATCCTTAGAAGCATCTTGAAACCTGTTAATTGCAATTGAAGTGCTGATGTATCAGGTTATTCTACAGAATGTTTTCGTAATAAGTCACCTGTGTACTTCTTCCATTGAGAGGCGTGACTTGTAAATATCTTTCCTTCGACGGTGGTCTTTTTTTTTTTTATAATTCTTTCTTAGATTTATGCGATTTTTTTTAAAAACTTACTTCTTTATTTTTAACTTTCTTATTCCCCTTATTTAACTCACATGGACACATAATTGTGACTTACATGATCTAATTCCCCATCCCCGTTCCACCTTTTTTTGTGAATTTCATCCTTTTGTTGTGAACATCCCTCAAACCCGAACGAAGTGCTTTGCTTCGTCTTTCATTATTTCGTACAGCAAAGGACTGGAAAACTATTCCCCGCCCGTGTCTGTCTTTCCCTCTGATTAAATTGTGGGTGTTTTCAAGAGTAGAGTGAATAGGCATTTACTAAGCTAGTGCGCCTTACCATCCAGGACTGCATTTCCACTTAACATCAGGTGGGATCGTGGTCAAGCACTTGCTTAAAAAGTTTAAAAAAAACATCAGGATGTCGTTCTTTTGGAATCACATTTAGGCCTCCACTGCAAGCCCTTAGGAGTGCATATCGGAATAGTATTTTGCTTGTTTTTAAGCATATATATATCACGTGTTATGTATATTATTCTCCACATCCTTTTCGAATTTTGTCGTAAAAAATATTTTATATTAATTAAAGTGACAAACGGTCATACAGTTCAACATCACATTGCAGCACATGCGTTGTCATCCCTAAGCACCTCTCTCACACACAACTGGCAACACTCACCATGTGAAACAAAATATGTTGCTATTTCACCCTAATATTCTGTGTCGTGCTCCTATGTACGAGGCGACGGCTAAATACTTGCTGCATCGTGGCTATATCACTGTTTATGCACACAGCAGAAATAGATTTCTGTCAGTTCAATATATATATTTTATAACTAATTAATTACAATTATCTCACATTTAATTACAAAAGTCTAATAGCGCATTATCTGAGTGAAATATTTTTTTCACAGAACACAAAGCAATAAGGGATGCAAAATAATTACTGGTGATTGTGTCCGAGGCATGTGCTGGTATAAAGAATATCATTGACTGTTTTAATTATAATTAATCGTGTTTTAATTCGTCGAAAACGAATTACCGTCGATTAATAAACCGATGGGTTGTAATTACATTTATTGTTTGTTCGGCTTTGCTTTCGCAAATTCATATTTCCCGTTTAAACTTTCATTGAAAATTATTTAAAAATCACTTAATGTTTTCATTAAATATGTATTGCTTTGTGACTTGTGCTTGTGGTCTTCGATTACTGGACTTCTGCTAGTGTAGGTCCATGAGCATGAGCAGTTCAAGAGCTTTGAGTTGTTTTACTATGTAACGATCACTTAGTGAACTGTCACTTGATAGTAACTGATTCCTGCGGTCCAATCACACACGTTCGACCTCGATAAAGAATGAAAATGTAGATGCATTGTCATCTCTGAGGATTAAGATGGAATGCCATTAGTGAGGGTTGCGAGCGAGTTAGTCTGCCTCTCGTCAATAAATAATAGTCACCGTCAAATCTTACGCAGGATCCGGAAGCAATATTTCTGTGTTGCCGGTGTCGTCATGTTTTTTTATGAATTTTAAATATTTTGTTTAATATGATATAAGCAACATGTATCATTTTTTATTTATACGTTTATTATATAGGTTCTCTTGTGTAATATTGGAAGACGGTGGAAAGACAGTCGGATTTAAAACTATCACCGTCACTTTTCGACATCATCGGAAATTGCATTTTTGGATTTGGTAACATTATATTTAAACCGAACCTCGATACTCGAGGTCGATGCGGTTCGGATAGCTTTTTCTTTTATTGTATTAGTTTATATTTCGCAAGTCTGTTATCCAAAGCACTAATCTTATTTCGACATTACAACACAGATTGCCACTTGCGTTCTCATTGCGAATGCATTTAAATTCTTTTATTTTTATATATAAAAACGTCATCGATCGTAATCCAATTAACGGAGGCATCTTGAAAGCTGTGTTTAGTGCTGATTAAGCATCAAGTCCATGGCTGCAGATGGCTTAGGATCGTACTCTGAGGCAGTCTAGGGAAGTAATGGGCGGAAATGACGATAATGATGAAAAACATTACAATGTGAATTAGGCTTTTTATTTTATGGCTGATGGTCACTGATAACCCTAGGGCTTTTTCAGCATCACCGGGTTGAATGGAGGCCGAGCGATTAGGACACTCAGCCGAGACCTTTATTCATGAATAACCAGCACAAGGGGAAGTGAGGGAGCCTCGGCTTGGACTGCTATCTTAAGCGTGAAAGCGACTGTCTCGAGAGGGTCGAGCCTCGGCTATGGCAGTTGCTTGTGACGACTTAACTAAATTAATATCATTATTATTATTAACGAAATTTACCACCACTTCGGAATGCGTTGGCGCTTGAGAAGAAGTGGTGCAAGGAACCCCAGTGATGCTCCAATTTTTACTAATTTATAAAAACCGGCCTGAAATATGTCGGTAGCGTAAACAAATTTATTCACGACGCTCTCGCCCTTGGCGGGGGCGGCAGATTGGTGATCGCTAATTAAACTTCTCTTTGGTGCAGTACACTCGTTATCTTATCCCTGACCTTATCCGTATCTTGCCCTTCCTTAGTCAGGGTTAGATATACGGGACATATATATACAACAAGTCCAGGCTAGATATAAACAATTTCTTATAAATTCAAAAAGCCACCTACGATTCAAAAACCACATCACGTTGCATTTACTTTTACTTTTACTGATAATCTGTGTTGGTAGAATACCAAAAAACCGCAAAGGCCAAGTCCCTAAGTATATACGACCTGATAGCTTGGTAGGTCAATTTATTGACGACCTTAACCTGACGCATTCAGGAGTTTAACGCCATATAAATGTAAATAGCGTTCTGCATTCGTTACGAACCGTGACCTCGAACGAGTATGTAACGACTACGTTACGACTGCGTAACGACTACGTAACGGTATGGATAAGCTCCAGGGGCGTTGATTATAGTAGCCTAGACTCATCATACGCTACTCTTTTTTCAAGGCGGCAAAGCAACTTTTCTGGTGTTGCGCGGATGTTCTTGGACTGTGGTTATCACTTACCAAAAGGTGAGCTTATATGCCCTTCCGCATGTTGTTTTTTAATGCTGGTGTTATTTTTATTTATTTATTTATTTAAACTTTCTTGTTTACATCTTACAAAAAGGGGTAGGGGTGGAGACACTTTGTGTTAGGTACTTGAATATATACTAAAGAAGTATATAATAATAAAAATTAATAATAATTCTCCTCATAAAAAACAATATATATATACATATATATATATATATATAGATATAGATAGAGAATATAATATATGATCTATTCTATATATTGCCTGCTACATGTACAAGTAGAACACAGGCCTCACTCAAAGACTCTTTCTTTCTCTACCTTTCTATATCCTATATCTTTTATCTATATGAAATTGTATAAATACAATATATTATATGTGTTGTTTTCGCGTCCTATCGGAGTTTCCCTTAAATAAGCAGAATAAACTTGATCAATAACTTAAAGACATGTATATGTGAGTAATTAACTTCATACTATATATATATATATATATATATATATATATATATATCATCATGCCTGCTACATGTATAAGTAGAACACAGGCCTCACTCAAAGATTCTTTCTTTTTCTACCTTTCTATATTCTATATCTTTTATTTATATAAAATTAACTAAAATTACTGACATGTATATGTCAGTTATTAACTTCGTTCTATAAAATAGATATAAACACCATTATATAAATATTATACTATGTGAGGTATGTAATGTGTTATTCTCTTAATGAATCGGTTAACGTTAACGCAGTTAAGCATCTGCTTCGTAACTCTTTGAAAGGACGTGTAATTATTTAATTTTTTATTTATTTCTACCAAACATTAACATCTTATTAAAAAAAGGAACATTGATTGTTGGTGCCAATAACTAAAGAGTCCTGAATATTAAGAATGTATGTAAACATACGTAATATACATAATTTTGAAATAACATATATTGTAAAATAATATTATGTTAATAACAAAAGACGATTATATATTCACTAGCTGTTGCCCACAGCTTCGCATGTTTGATATATTAAAATAAGGCTAGTAGTTTGAGTAGTCAAAAAACTGAAAGCCGAGTAACGAAACCATAGCGTGATTCAGAAACAGTGTACATCTATTGAGCTTAGAAGTAAACTAATTTATAATATTTTTCCCTTAACTTTATATGAGAAGCTTTCATATTGAATTTCATGCTCCAAAATGACGAACTTCCTATATAAATTGTCTACCCTTAATTTACAGATCCGATATAATTAAAAAAAAGCTGATATACGTACACATTTATATCTAAACAGAAGCAAGTATATGAAGTTTTGTGTTTCTCATTTTAAAAAGGGCCGAGTTTATTCCATATTATCCTATATTTTACCCCCTTAGGGGTGAAATTTTCAAAAATCCTTCCTAAATTAATGCTTACAACATAAAAGCCATCAACTGCCAGTAGTGCCAGCGATTTAGGCTCTGTGTTGATGAATCAGTCAATCAGTCAGGAGAAGTAGTTATATAGGTAGGTATGTATGTGTATAAGTAGTAATATATTGCAATATAGCACGTGATACGGACATTTACATTAATACGCTATAAAAATGCATAAAAATACGTTAAGATCATTGGCCCATAACAATCGATGTCAATGTCGCTCGCCATCGACATACAAAACCCATGTGCCACAAAAACCACATGCGCTTGCGGATGTCTTGAAAATATGTCATTTTATTTATATTGCAAAAATATCTTTCTTAATAAAATAAAATAATAAATTGATAAAATATTATTAAATAAATTTTATTGTATAACACAAAAATAAAACAAATCACAAAAAGGAAAAATAAAAAACTACTAGTACTAAGTGGGGTAGGACAAGGCGGTGTTATCGCTTAAGCGATCTCTTCCATACAACCTTTAGACTTAACAATAATTGAATTAAAGGACAGTGGGTGGTATGTGTATATAATCGTATAATCTTATAAATGAAAGTAATTTTGTAAAATGTTAAACATAATTAAATTTGAAAGAATTAATTAAAATACTATTTGGTTTTTTAATCTGTCGTAGAAATTTAAAAAAAGTATATCTTTTGGTGACGAACGAGTATACAGTTTATCTGATACTAAGTGATGATTACGGTCCATGACGTAAACATCCACCGCCAACAAGGGTCAATCAGTGGTAAGTGCAGATTAAAGTTGGCAGGTAATATATTTGTTGATAATTTAAATATTTTATTTACACTTCTTGTAATAATATAAAAACTATTTTTTTTTGTGTGCGTATTGCTGTTGGTCCAGAGACCTCTACATCTGTATCTAACTAGACTCGTGATCGGGAGGCCCGCTAAGTAGAGAGACAACGACGATGCTGCGAGGCTGGTGCGGTGACTGCAGCTGCACCACCGCTGCACTCCGACCCCTGTGGACGCAGAACGTCTACAACAACAGAGGGGGGCGATAATACGATCCGAGGGCCCCTCATAAGGAGGTACGAAACCTCGACTCGGATCGCTATCTAAAGTTAATATAAAAACATATACAATTAAATCGTTCCTAACGATTTTATACAAGTCTATTGTGTATCTATAATTTTATAAACCAATACAGACTTAGAGGAATATAAAAAAAAATCATTTTAATTTGATTTATAAAACCTTTTCTGTCTAATCTAATGACGTCTTGTGCCACATGCTAATGGTTTCGATATTATAATTTAGTTATATAAACACATGAGTGAACCAGTTAAGCGGACACGCGGTGAATATGGTGTCAGACGCTACAACGGTTGGGCAACGTAAGGAGGGTAATGCGAATTGCTGCCATTGTGAAAGAGCACATAAACATTAAGCCAGTGGCTTTAGTTATGATCTGCTTGTGCATACTTCACAATTAAAAAAAATAACACTCTAGTTTTTACAATGATAGAGCATGTAGAGTCTATATATATATATATACATTGCTGCAACATTCCCCGTAACAGCCTCTTTTTTATACATGAGATAATTTTCGTGGATACCCCTCCGGCGCGAGGGCGACGCAAGGGTTATACGGGATTACCATCGGGTAAAACCCCATGGTGTTTCACTCGACGTCGTCTATCGGGACTACCGGAACGCTTTCGCACTCTACTGCATCAACCCCTGCAACAACTCCTGCAACATCCTCTGCAACAACCCGGTCTAATCCAACCATTCAGGATTGGATTGGGCAAGGACATGTATATTTTATATTAGCTATACTTAGTCTTTTTTTTCATTAGTTTATTGCTATACCCATCACAATATCTCACTACACCTTGGTTTGACTGGTAGAGAATGCCTTTGACCTTAAGTCTGCCCCTTGTGAACCTCTTGTTTTGTTTAGATTAATATGTCAGCAAAAATATTAAACAGATTTTTTTGTTCATGGAGCCATAACTTGTACTTTCTAAGTAATTGTTAAGCAACTGGCCACTCCCAGTACAAAAAATTCCTTTCTTTCAACAAAAAATTTGTGCTAACGTTAAAATTTTACTTTCTTCTAACTAAATATTAATCGGCTGTGTATGTTTCATCACAATGCACATTAAACACTTTTCTCCTAACCACACAATTCAACAGAAATGTTCAATTTGTTTACAATTGGACATTAATATAATCGGAATTTATTACAAAGAAGTTGTTTAAGGCGACCGAATTACCTAATTTAGTCTCTGTCCCCACCACCTCGCTACAATGCTTCGTAAAAGAAACTATAAGAATGACATCACACTGAAGATTAAATCAAGAAATAATAGACTTCATAATGAAATAGACACGGCAACAAAAAATATATTATGTGTGATATTACAGAGGCTAATGCATAGTAAGGGTGATAACTTGACCGAGCCCATATGAGGAGGAGGTCTCGAAGACCAGCGAAAGTACTCATAACGTGCCATAAACCTGAGTTTTCTTCAAAATCAGGATTTAGCTGATCGAGTCAATGCAAGAAGCGGTACGTAAGATAATTTTACAATTATAAGGTGAACCTTGGTATATTTTTCCGCAAGTTTTTGCTTAAAAACGATGCTCCATATACTCGGTACAAGGCTAGGCATCAAAATAATACAAGTCTAAATCTAAACAATGATTGAAAACAGTATCGGAAAAACAATCCAAACTCGGTCCGATCTATCACGTCAGTGATAAATTGACACCCATTTATATTTTAATGTTGCTATACACAAATCATCTAGGGCTTTTTACCGGCAAGTGTACTAATTATTACTGGCTAGTACACCAACTGCTAGCGGCCAGTGTCACAGAATATATCAATTTACAAAATTCGCCGTATTCGAATTTCGTATGGACATACCCTTTCAAATAATTTTTATTATTTTTAATTTGAAGTCATTGTACATGACATAGGCCATCTTATATTGGCACGAACCACAATCTGTATCCATCTAAATCGATCATCTACAAATTTGCATGAATCGTCGCTCAATATAAAGGGGGGACGTTCTACACTGCGTTTGCCGTTATGTTAATCAAATTAAAAATAGTTTTGATACAATTTGAAAAGACAAAATTAAGTAAAATTATAGTATTAAAGTAAAATTTTAAGTCATGGTAAAAAATACATGATATAGGCCACTTTCATATTGGCACGAACCACAATCTGTATCCATCTAAATCTATCATCTACGAATTTGCATTAATCATCGCTCGATATAATGGGAAGGACAATCTACACTAAGTTTGGCGTTGTTTTAATTAAATTGAAACTCGTTTTGATACAATTCGAAAAGTAATATTAAAAAGAAACCATATAGTGATGCTTACGTTTTGAGATATATTTTTTTAATGTTTTCTCGTCTGTGTCAGCGGGCGAGCGGGACTGGTGCGAAACGAGACTATCGTATATCATAACGGAGACACAGACGGAATCACCGACCTGATAACATCGCTCAACCGTCTCCACAGTGTAGTATTTCCCAGAGACTTTAAATTAAAATAATGGAAAACATAATATGCAAATCCCATTTTTTTTTATTACCAAGTTTTATTATCTTGACCTGTATATATATACTATGTATCGTATACCGCGTGATGTAGTGGTGAGAGTAGACATTCTACTGCGCCGCGGTTCCCGAGATTGATTCCCAGACGAGGAAAAATATTTGTGTATTACAAATTGTCGGTTTTCGTATGTATGTCCTCCTGATTTTTGGACTCTTATTGGAATAGGGAAGGGGACGACAAGTGAATGTCTCTTGCGCAAATGCTTGTGGCACTAAACAATATTCAGAGCAGTTGATGTTATCTGGCAATAACCAGAAGATCTCGCCGTGGACCGCGAAGACAAGAGAGAAGAGACAGAATAGAGAGACTAAAGGATCATCATCATTTAGTTTTACAGTAATATGCGTAATGGAATCTCTGAAATTTATTTTTATTTACTTCTAGACCTCTTAATAATTAGAAAGTATACGTTTGTAGTATTAACAACCGAAGACAATACAATAAATTCATGACCACGCGTTTTGTTTTTGTTTTTGAAAAGTCAATAAATATTACTTTTTTTAGTGGAGAAATTTATTAATTTATACGGGACACCAGAACATTTCTTTCTTTTTAATCTTCTCCATCAAAAGGCTGGAAATCAGTGAAAAAGCGTTATATTTACGAGTATAATTGTATATTTGTCTATGTATGCCCAGAAGTAACGGTGTATTCCTTCAGAAGTGACACGTGTATATCCTGAAAATTTGTTGAGGATAAACATAAATGTACTGGACCACGGACATCACTTGCCATCAGGTGGACTGTGAGCTCGTTAACCAATCCTGATGTTATTATAAAAATACACAATGTAATTCTCAATAAAAAAAATGGTAATCGATCGTGTGTCCGGTAGTCACCTAGGTCAAAACTTAATCTGGAAAAAAGATGCTGATCATATCGAGAATACTATAGTTCATCTTCTTACCGGTATCAGTAAAGTATGTATTATATATTTATATGATATGTAGGTATTTATTCTCTTAATACCATACCCTGGCACAATACCACAACTGTGTTTCGTATGGTGAGGGAAGGGAACCGCGGACCCAATTACAAGTAACAGGACCTTAGCCATTATTCACCATCAGGTGAATTGAGTTTAGAAAATCCAAATATTGTAATATAATTACTCCATTAGTTAAACTACCATTTAACTTTTGTGCCCATATTAAAAATAAAAGTCTGTAGACGTTAAATACTGCTTGATATACCATAAGATATCCACAGTAGAATCAGGGAGTCCGCATAGTTCAAAAGATCAGCAAGCTAAAGTGACAAAGAAAAAAAAAAGGCTGGCTGGATAACTGGGGAAGTAAGGATTTTGAGTGGCCACTGACAATCATAGAGTGGGACGACCTGAAACTTGCCAGGTACCT
This sequence comes from Teinopalpus imperialis, assembly GCA_029286865.1. Classification (NCBI taxonomy): domain Eukaryota; kingdom Metazoa; phylum Arthropoda; class Insecta; order Lepidoptera; family Papilionidae; genus Teinopalpus; species Teinopalpus imperialis. The sequence goes on along the minus strand of JAGSMU010000045.1, from coordinate 1,443,920 downwards.
GGACTAGATGGAGCGACGACTTATGCAAGTTTGCAGGAAGTTGATGGATGCTGCCAATTTATGGGAAAGGCCTAAGTTCCCTCAAAGCCTCAGTCTATGAGACACTAAATATTCTGAAGTTATTTAGTAGTTATATAAAAGTTCTTCATTATGAAATTGTAATAATGTTATACATATTAAACCATATTACATAAAACCATTTATAGAGCTAATAATATTTTTATGTAATTAGATATTTTATTCTAGGAAAAGTAGCCCAAAATTTGAATAAAGCTATCAGCGGGTCAGTGCTTTTAAATGTATTTTTTTAATAAAAATACTGTTGATAAAATAAATAGCTAAAAAGAAATAGCTTAAAATTTAGGATGCCTCTACTGTGAAAGCAATTCATACCAAGTCGAGTAGAAACCAGCTGCACAGTGGCTTTACTAGTAAAAGACTTTAGCAGTTTTCTTATTATAAAAGGCTTATAATTAATATATATATATAATAACAGGCAACACTAAAATTGTAACATATTAAAAAAATAGTATATCCCCTCTGTAGAGGCGGCGTTTGTATCATCAACTCAACCTATCATTAGTGTCAACAGTTAAAATACATATATTAACATCAATATACATGTTAACAACATGACTACGCCTACATATTAGAAACTGTGACATTAAATCAAAATCTGTTGAGAAGGCGCAAACTATAGTCAGACATTGGCTGGCAACGCTCAGTTATGAGGATACTGAAAATGTACTGGACATCGAAGCGTAAAAAATTCTTTTTGAATTGTATTTATAATGTGAGTATATAAATTAACAATTATATATTTATATATTGAGTATAAACTGAGATATACCAAAAAGTAATAGTTATAAGATTATTTTTACTACTCTTAACGATATAATAGACGTGCAGGTTTAAAAAAAAATTATTCGTAACTAGCCATCGCGACAGGCTTGCCTCGTGCGAAGGTTGCAGTTAACTATAAGTGTGAATAAAAAAGGCGCTTTATTTTGTCGTCCTAAGTACGGAACAATGGTAACTTAAAAACTTTAACTAATGAGTATATTTTTATATTATTATTGCTATTATATTTTTAGGTTAGGTTAGGTTAGTTGTAAACCTTAAAAGAGAATTAAAACAAATATATATTAAAAAAGAGAGATAACAAGTGTATACATATACATATGTGTCTGTGTGTAAGTTTGTTTTAAAGTAATGTTCTCAGTGCTAATTATATTACTAGCGCGCTGGTTAATTTCTTCGATTAAGCTTAAATGTTTGTGCTAGGAGATGGTTCACGACAAAAGTCGAATGGCGGATTCGAACCAACGAGGCTAAGTTTCGAAAACCTTAAGCCATAAGGCTATTGGCGATACAATAAATGAAGTCTAGAGTTATTATGAAGTGGAGATGGAGACGTGGTCCTTCACTGCTGGCCGTATGAGGAAGCTTAAAGTAATTCAGCGGGCTATGCGAGCTGTGTTTCTCTGATAGAAAAAACGTGGATATTCGCAGAGGAGCTAACTTAACCGACAAAGTTCAAAGGATCAGTAAGATGCAGGGGGCAATGGGCCGGCCCTATAGCTCGTAGAACTGATAACCGATGCGGAAGAAAGGTACTCGAGTGGCAACCTCGAATTAGCTAGCAGTGGACTAGTTTAGGGCCGAAATGATGTTGAAAAACTGTATAGTTTTATTTCACTGTAAAATATATGACGTAATAATTTTCTATTGCCTAAATCCAATTAACTCACAACTTTAACACAGCATTCGAATGGCGCCGACAGAAGATGATTCTTTGATAATGTACAATTAATATTCCGTGTTGTCTCTGTCATTACACCACCTACATCGGTCGACAGTACTGTCGCAATAGAATTGCATAACTACACAATAAACTACGAGATTTATTAAGAGTTCTAAAACTGGAGTGCATATTAAGACGAATCTATCCGGCCATGCACTGAATACTATGTTTTTATATTACAAAACATAACCTTATCTACGATGCTGTCTACGTACTCTATATCAATATATACTATATTATTTAATATTTGTAGCTTTTGTAGGGTTTGGTCTGCAAAACTTAAGCTTGTATGTGCGAATAGCATATAGCATATTGAACTTCGTTCGTATGGTTAACCGAAATTTTTCAGCATTTTTTTAAAAAACGTTATTAACTGATTGTTTGCCTAAAACCTGGAAGAAAAGCTTTCAATGAAGATAAGCTTAAAAAACGAAGCTTTTCATTTAGAGTCCGTAATAGCTGTATATTGTCATAGTGGTAATCGAATAAGCCTAACAATCTTTATAGAGTTCAGCATATGATATCCATCTGGCCGATTTCGCCCACAATGATATTTTCCTGATTGTTACCATTTGCAGTAACTGCGCAGGATTAATTATAGTGCCGTAAGCATTTGCACAAACACAGAGGCACTCACTGGTCGTCCCCTTCCCTAGTCCCATGTGATGCACGTATTAGGATCTATCTATAATTTCGAAGTTTAGATAGGGTATCAGGGACACGCGACATACAGCACACCAGAAAACCAATTTGCTTATATATTGTTCATAGGCTGAGAATCGAACCGAGGAGCCCCAACGTGGCAGCCGGGTACTATAGGTAGCTAGTTGTCATGATGTTATATGAAATCACTTTATTTTAATCAGTAATAAAACCGGCAATCAGGCGCTCATGATGAAGAGCAATGCATTAGCAACTTGTTTATGAAAAGCTTTGACTGTAGTGCAATGTTGAATGACAATCCTCTGGAGTACCAGAGTCGTGGGAGAGGTTTGAATTGGCATTTGTTGTGCAGTGCGCTCCGCCATCAACGGTAGACGTTAATCAACACTTAACACCCAATGTGATTGCACCACTGGGTTGAATCCATTAAAAAAACTACACGGGGATAATTTAAGGTCACGAAGTTTAACTTTAACTAATCAAACACTCTCCCTCTGCATGTTAAGATTTTGAATCGTAAACAAATGAGGTGCAGGAGCGAAAAAAAACTGCCCTTTATGAAATATATTTTAAACAATGCAGACGTTAGTGTTAATTAAGTAATCCTATAGTTGCACACACGGATATCGCGGCAAGCCGAATTAAAACATTATGTCGCAAGCTTGTGAAGGTGTAAATGGTTTTCCGTAATTAGAGCATAAAATTAAAAAGCAGAAAGAAGTCGTAAAAATAATAAAAAGTGATACCGAGTGAGTAAGTCTTAAAGTATACGTTTATTTAATTCTTGTGTACACAGAGCGTTCAAGAAAACTGAGAAAAGAAAAGGATGTACAAAGGCCAAGTTTATTTAGACAACTAAAATCTCTTTCAGTAGACCCGATTTAGAAAATTTCAAAAAAAAAGTGTATTCACAAAAAAAAGAAGGTTTAAAAATTTTAATATAGGAATATATTTATTTATAAACAAATGCATACATATATATTTTAATATAATAAATTGATAAATAATAAATATAAATATATTATATAAATAACATCTTTCTCACACTGATGTTATACTGTTGGTAATTCTTCTGTTATCACGCTGCCCTTTTTTTTATTATTTACTTAACTATTACTTATTTATTTATTTATACTTTATTTCCACAAGAAAAACAGACTTACTATAGCTATTACTAAACACGTTTATAAAAAAACTATTTTAATAAACTTGTTTTGTTTATACAAATAATTTTTTGGCTTTCTCCGCATCTTAATAATTTAGAATCCATCTTTACCTTTTCTCTGGATGGTTTTGACTATTCGTGAAATGTTTCCAGATCCTAATCCTTTGAGTTGTTTCGGTTAACTGAAGTTCAGTTAGGAGCAGTAAGCCGAAATGGCAATGGACCGGCCTCATTAGTATATATATATATATATTACTATATAAACTATATATATATTAGTATATATATATATATAGTTTATATAGTCGGCGTATTTTAAACTGAGTCGTCGGGCAATAAATGTCACTGACAGTAGGAATGTGCACGCAATGCAATACGTTATCGATACTTAGCTACCTGCGCACGCGGGGTCGATGCGTCATCGTGACCTTCATTAGCACTCTGACTCCTGATTGGTCGTTACGAGTAAGGGTTGTTGTTTTTCTATAAATATAAGATTTTTTGTTATGACTCTCATTACATTACTTACGCTTCGTTACGCAATACGCACAATGGAGAATTTATTTTCTAACGAGGTTTTGAAGAAATATTTTCAGATAGCAAAAATAATTGCTATTAATACTTAACATAATTTAGCATATCGATCGTACCTATCCCGTTATCGATATGCACCTCTACAATTCTTACGCACATCACTACACCTCTCCATAAGACCTGTAAGTGCGAGCGAGACAGACAGATAAATATGATTTATGACCCGAAGCCTCAGTTCATAATGCGTCGGCTATAGTAGAACCGATAACCGATGGGTAAGAAAGGTTAAGCGTCACAATCTCATATTGGCCATCGCAGCGTGGGACAACCCTCTCCTCCCGTTAGATAGCGATCCAAGTCGAGGTTTCGTACCTCCTTATGAGGGGCCCTCGGATGGTTTTATCGCCCCCTCTGTTGTCGGCGACGACTTTGTCCACAGGGGTCGCAGTGCAGCGATGGTGCAGTAAAAGTCTTCGTGCCAACTTCGCAGCATCGTCGTTGTCTCCTTACTTAGCGGGCCTCCTGCTCGCGAATCTATTTAGATAAAGCTGTAGAGGTCGCTGGACCAACCTCATACACAATAAAAAGGGACAACCCCCATTAGTTGGAGTCTGTGTCAGTCTGTGACAAGGCTTCTGTTCAGAAGTGAAATGATGAGGATGATAAATGATTTCAAGATTAAACTGTTGACTCTATTCACCATCCTGTTCGTCGCGGCATAATTAGTCCACTGGTGTAGTACCACATAGTCAGTGGTAGAGCTACAGAGCAGTTTGTTTCTAGCTGCAGAGTGAATGGCTCAGCTCCATAGGGTTAGGACCACGCTCTCACAGTATACCAGCGTAAAATAGCAGCATAAGGGTCCTGCTCGTGGTGAGTGTAGGTATCCGGAGACTTTTATAACTCGTGACGAGGCATTCCACCTCAGTCCTCAAGGGTGACAACACATCTGCATTATGATTCCTTGTCAAGGATGAATGTAGATGTCATGGGCCGCAGGAATCACTTGCCATCAGGTGAACTGTGTGAGTTTATTACTGTATTACAAAAAAACAAAAAGGCCTCCCCGTAGACTACGATAAAGCACGTTTCTGAGCCACCTACATCCACCGGAAGCTTGCGTAGGTCTCACCATCTAGCGGAGGTCCATCCTTCACTGAGGCTGCGAATCCGACGATGTCTCTCAAGAACCTTTTCACCCCATTAGTTATAGTTTCTATGAGCTACGTGTAATCATACTAATACCTTTACCTTAACAATTTAATCGTAAAATGTTGTATTGATTTAATTTCTTTTTGTTTTAACATATATGTTCATATACCTAATGCTAAATAAATAATATATACGAATTTTGAATGAGAACAAATGTGATGTTAGTTTTTTTTATAATAATATTTATTTCTATTCCATTGACGTTTTATATTTAAACGAAATAGTGCATTCAAGAAAGCTGTGTTAACTACGAGATTTATATTTAATCAATAAATACATCTAGAGATTGAATCTTAGTATATGCTCTTACGATAATAGCATATTCTTTATTCAACGTTGCATAATTTCCTAATTTGAGAAATTAATAAACTTTCGATTGCCAATGAAATCCAAAGGGCCTTATATATCAGTAAGTGCTATAGTGAAATTTTACCTTTTTCTTTGTATTCGTCACTCATAAATGAGGATATGGTTCACGTGAGGTTGAGATTCCTGCAGCCTATGACACCAACATTCACCACCGATAATAAAACATGATGCAGACGTTGTTTCCTTTGACGCCTAAGATGGATCGTTACACTCACCAAAAGAAACACAGTAGCAGCACGAGGGCGTGGTCCTTTTGCAGTGAAGCTGAGAGCCATGTAGAAAAAACTTCTCTTTCATTGGCAATCAGATAGAAAGAGAACACAGACAGACACGCTCAGTGGATGAACGCTTTTGGGTACGTAAGAGAACCACAAATTATCCAGCTCACGGACCCGTCTGTTCCGTGGCCCCTGTATTCGTGGAAGCTGTAAGAGCCTTATAGGCTAAAGTTAAAGCTAAAGTATACTTGATGGTAAGTGACTACATGACATCTACATTCATCTCAACAAAGATTCAAGATGCATATGCGTCGTCATAACTGAAATTATTGTGTGGTGAACTGTGTGCTTGTTTGTCACCCTTTGATACAATGAAAAAGTTCTAATATAAGTTTCCTTATACTGTTCAGTTCGCAATATAAGTATTTTGTTTCAGTTGGTAAAAATATTCTGCTTTAATATGTCTGCCGTCAATGAAAATCTTTAATTTCGTTCCCGATCACCAAGTCGACGTGCTCCTAGTGCAAGAGACATTCCACACCGCACACTCGCAATCCCAACATTGCGAATTATAACATCATTAGGAATGATAGAACTGCCGCTAATGGCGGAACTCTCATCTACTACAAAAAGTCCTTGCACTGCGTGCCCGTCAACACGCCAACCCTTACTTTAACTAGAAGCCTCAGTCTGTCAGCTAGTCATGACCAGCCATGCCCCCATCACAATCGCGTCTGTCTACCTGCCTTGCAGACGTGACGCACAAGTATTACGAAGCCACTTCGTGGCACTCCTTTCCCTTGTAAACTCAGTCATTTTGGCAGGAGATTTTAATAGCAAGCACACTCGGTAGAATACAACTAAAATCAACCCCTGGGCACTCGACTTCGACGTCGTAGCGCCTACTACGCCTATCCATTTTCCATATATATTAGGTCACGCACCGGATGTGCTTGATATTGCCATCTGTAAGAACATCAATCTCGCGTTCCAAGTCATAGACGTAATCCACGAGCTCGCTTCCGATCATCGCCCCATTCTTCTTCGGTTAGGGCCCTCCGCCCCAATCTCACCCTCCACTAAAACCATAGTAGACTGGCACCGACTCAGGAACGACCTGAAGGAAGCCACATCACCACACGTAGATGCTATTCCTAGGAACATATCTCCACGACACGAACCTCGCAGTTCATGCCCTCACTAGGCACATCCAGACAGTCGTCGAAGATTGCTCGAGGCTGGTTCCCTCGGTGGAAGACCACTGATGGACCCTGCCAAGCGACATAAAGGACCTCATGAGGAGCAAGAATGCGGCGACTGGTGCCCACGACTTATATCCCACTGATATTAACCGGCTGGTGCTACGTTCCCTTCAGCGTGAAATCCGGTCACGCATAGCCCAGTACAGGAACAATCGGTGGGATAATCACCTCTCTAATATCGAATCTTCCCATCTCGCCTTCTGGCGACTTCCCAAATCCCTAAAAGGGAGCACCGCCCAAACAATGCATCCCGTAGCGCGTCCTAATAAACCACCCGCCTTCTTAGACGAAGAGAAAGCCAAATGTCTGGCTGACAATCTCGAGCTCCAATGCTCACCGAGCACCCTACCGATCGACGCCGCTCACCTTGCAATGGTTAACAGCGAGGTCAACATGCACCGAAGTTGAGTCCATAATTAAAAACCTGGGACCACGCAAGGCTCCCGGCCCCGAAGACATAACCAACAAGGACTTCATGCTGTCCCTAGGGCTACCAATCAATGAGCAGTTCGGGTTTCGCACCCAACGCTCATGGACACATCAAGTGCACCGCATCACGGAACACATCCTCAGTAAATTTCTTCAGGGCTACCAAACTGGGGCACTTTTCCTCGTGCTCATATACTAACTATATGAGCTCGGTGTGCCAGGTCGACTCGTACTTATCATACAAGACTTTCTCCGAAATCGACCCTTTCGTTAACGCGTCGAGAGAATGCGTTCCGAGGTTCACACCATTTGTGCCGGAGTACCACAAGGTCATATTTTATACACACTCTATACCAACGACATACCGTGCACTCACTGTGTAGTGCTAGCCCTTTTCGCCAATGACACCGGCCTGTGTATTGGTTCAAACCAGACGCTATTTGTAGACGCATCTCTATCTATCTCTAGACCAATCTGCAGCCAACACCTTAGGGATATGGTTTCGGAAATGGAGGATCGAGGTTAACCCCACCAAAAGTGCAGCCATGTACTTCTCTCGGCGCAACAAAACGCCGCATCTCCAAACTATAGAGTTATTTCATCGTCCAATCCCCTGGGCACAGACAGTCAAATACTTAGGTGTCACATTAGATGAAAGACTCACCTTCGGTCCGCATGTCAACCGCGTACGGAATCGAGCAGCGTTCGTCCTAGGTCGTTTGCACCCGTTACTCAATAAAATAGCAAAATGTCCCTGCGTAATAAAATTACACTATACAAAGCGTGCATCCGACCCATAATGACATACGCAAGCCCCGTCTTTGCGCATGCCTCCCCGCGTCACATTCACCGACTTCAGGTATACAAAATCGTTTCATGCGCAAGGCCACCGCTGCACCGTGGTTCTTGCGTAACGAAAATCTACACATAGATCTTGAGCTGCCGACCATAGCTAGGTACCTGAAGCAGGCTTCCCGCCGATATTTCGACTCTGCCGTCACACACTCTAACCCCTTGAATGTAAGTGCCGCCACTTACAATCCCATCGCGAATCACAGATTCACCCGTGTCCGAAGGAGACCGAGGTACGCCCTCGATGACCCCAACGACGTGACCACCAGGGCCCAAGTCCTTCATAAAACACAACACACGTATATTGCACCCTGATATCGCCCCCGCCGACGGCCAGGGCGTCGCAAACAAGGATATTCGCGATACCGCCATGTCACTGGCCGGTTCTCTCCAGTCCATACAGATAGAAGCGTCGCTGGAGTTTCTTGCGCCACTTCTTCTCCAGCGCCCACGCATTCCGAAGTGGTGGTACAGATAGCTAATAATAATAGCGAATTTAAAGAGTCCTCTGTCAGAAGCAACTGACCGAGCCGAGGTTGGGCCCACTCGGACACCCTCGAGTCAGACGCTCTCGCGAAACAAGGTAAAGGTCCAAGCCGAGGCTCCCTCTCGGGAGCCCTTGTGGTGGTTACCTATATATAGAGGTCTCGACTGAGTGCCATAAGCGCTCGGTCACCTCTCAACCCGGTGAAACTGTAAAAGTCCTCGGGCTAACAGCCCGTAAAAAAATAATAATAAAAAAAAGTAAAATGACACACGAATATAATTACTTGCCCTGACTGACTGTAGTTTGTAGTTTCATGTACCTGCTTCTGTTTAAAATAAATGTACGTATAAACGTATATCGGCCTTTTTCAAAATTTTACCCCTAAGTAGGTGAATTAGGTGTTGAAAGTTTATATCGGAAGTTCTTCACTTTTGAAAGAAGAAATATGAAATTCAATATGAATGCTTCTTACGAGTATATAACGTTTAGGAAAAAATATTATAAATAAGTTTACATCTAAGCGCGATAGATGGACTGTTTCTGTATCGCGCTATGGTTTTGTTACACGGCTTTTAGCTTTTTTATTACTCTAATACGAGCCTTATTTCAATATACACAGTATATCTACGTATGCGACGTTGCGGGCAACATCTAGTTTGGTGTTTGGTGTACCGATACTGATTTATATTGTACTTTTATAATTTTTGTGTTAAAAACACAGTTTCTGCATTCGTCCCGTGGAACGCCCAACTAAAAGAATGCCTCGCCAGACATCTATTACAAGGTAATGCTACTATTTTACACTAGGATTGTTTGAGGACGTGATCCTTCCCCAGTCAAGGATGGGTCGACGTTCAAGCTGAAAGTAGAAAGAAGTTGCAGCCAGCAGCATCTGCATCAAACATCTGCCACTATTAAGGATACTGGAAGAAGAGTCCATGTGTCAGTTATAGTATTAAACATTGTTTCTAAATCGTTAGATATCTTCAGTTATGTAAAATTTAATCTAATTAAAAAAAAGACTATATATCGTTGAAAGAACTTGCGAAATACGATCGTCATATCAATACCAACGCTTCCCACTTACATCTGAATCACCTTTCATAATGTAATGCCTTGAGATAATGCGTTCCAATGCACTTTTACAATCTCTCAACTCCTTAAGGCGATTGCAGTAGGGTCTATATTTGCTCAGCTATAGAATTACACCGTAATTTGCACCGGTGGCGATTGGGTATTATCTTAAATTGTTACACATATTTTTGATGAGTCAACTTTTGTTACAAAACACGCGGTGAACGTTACTTTTATATACGGATAAATCATTTGTGCTAATAAATTGCATGGCATTTTGTATTTAGTAATAAGTATTAGTATATATTCTCGAATGTACCTCAGTGCTTAAAGAACAAATAAAACTGAGACGAGGTCCTGCACTGTTGTATGAGAAAGCTCAGTATTACTCAGCGAGGTATCGAGCGGGCTATTAGCGTTTCTTGGGCCACTTCTTCTGTAGCGCCTACGCACTCCGAAGTGGTGGTACGGTTAGTTAATAATAATGAAGATATTAATTTAGATAATCCATAGTCAGGAGCAATTGACCGAGACGAGGTTCTCTTGGGAGCTCTTATGCTGGTTACCCACTAATAGAGGTCTCTGCTAAGCGCTCGGTCACCTCTCAATCCAGTGTATCTGTAAAAACCCTCAACCTAATAGTAATAGCATGATAAAAAATGGAGCGGGCCAAATTAAGACGAAGATGACCGATATAGCGCAGAGGATCGGTAAGCTCAAGTGGCAATGGGTCTGCCATGTAGCTCATGGAACCGATAACCGTTGGGGTTGGAAGGTTAAAAGTGACAACCTCGTATTGGCCATAGCAGTGTAAGAGGACCTCCGCTAGCTGGAATGACGACCTAATAAGTCTGCGGGAAATCGATGCAGATGGCACAGGATCGTACTCTGTGACAGAGTTAGTTAGTTAGTCAGCACTGCAGATCAGCGAACTTTACTAACAGACGTTATTGTAGTGTTATCGTTTCTTTTATTTATTTATTAGACATATAGGTTTCCTATTCACTATTATTCTTCACCGTTTACATGTAAATATGTTGCGGTCACACCGAGCGCTTAGAAACTAAGCTGAGATCTTATATGCATGTGTAATTGTACCTCAATACCCCGACTCGTGGCCCCTGGTACTCTGACGGCTAAGCCGTGCGGCTTCCACACACAACTTTCATCTAACATTGCAATAACGTTAGTTGATTAACACGCCAATAACTGGTTTGGTTCCGAGAGCCGTTGTATTACGTAGAGACACGGAACGCGGTAAAGTTTTATTATAAGATGCAACAAATATGATTAGAATGAAACGAAATATGGTATAACATTAATAAAGAAATTATTAGATACGTAGATTTTAAGATACTAATTTTGTATACACCTATAAAGGCACCTTTCTCAATAAGTAAATATATAAATGACTAGATAAAATATTAATAATGATACTTATGATTTATTCCAGACTAACTGTTATGTTAGTACCTAAATTTCTGATAAGTTTTGGACAATATTGTCGTGAAACATCTCAGAGTACAATGCTATAAATCGTACTAACATTCCGGTGAATCGTTCCTTTTACAAAAAGTAAAATTAGAACTCTCAAGCTATCCTAATATACGTCTTATCCGTGTGTCCGCGTCCCCAACACTGCATCTACACCTTCCTCCGATCTTATTGCACATGCATTAAATCGAACGAGAGAGTGTCTCTGTGTTTGCGTAAATGCTTACGGCACTAGAAAAGATACTGTGCAGTTGATGACATCTGACAATAACCAGAAGATATCGCCGTGGTCGAAATCAACCGGAAGAACATCAACATCACTATCCATACATATATATATATATATCATATATATATATATATATATATATATATATATCATATATATATATATATATATATATATATATATATATATAGATATATTTATATATGTATTTGATGTGTATATACGGTGGTATCATATTGGGCAGACCATGCTCATTTGCCATCTACTGCCTAATATTTTAAAAAAAAATTATAAAAAAGAAAGGAATAGGACTTGCAACTTACGCCTTTTCAATACTGGGCCAATGTTTTAAGTTTTTGATTAATTTTATCTAATCTAAAATTGAAGGAAAATTTACATTTTATAAAAAAATCGCACATTATTACATCGTCATAACTTGGGCGACCCTTGGGTCATAAATAAAAAAAGAGCGCGTGCTATTCAATGCACGTGACAGAAATGAAACTTTGATTCTAAACCTAGTTTTGTAATTATACATATTAATTGAATTAAACAAAAACGCTACAATAATAGAGAAAGAGATAAAGAGAAAATAAATAGAAGAACACAAACAGTGGTAGAGCCACACTGCATTGTGCTTCTAGTTGCAGAATCGGGGAAAGACCACGCCCTCACAGAAGAATGGCGTGAAATAGAAGCATGGTGAACAGGCATTCCATCTCTGCACTCAAGGGTCTCATCGCATTTGAATTATGATTCCTTGTCATGGATGAATGTAGATGTAATGGGCCGCAGGAATCATTCGCCATAGGGTTAACTGAGTGCTTGTTTGTAACTCTCGATGTAATTTAAAAAAATACCAAGTCAGATACACCGGTACTAGTCCGACCACTGAAATTAAGCAACATCAGGCTCCGTCATTACTTGGATCGGCGACCGCCTGAATATACCGCGTGACGTTACAACGACACGGTTAAAAAAAAATCTCAAATCAATTTGTCCTCGAGTTCGATGAAACTGTAAGAGCCGCATAGGCTAATAGCGCAAATATCAACTGAATCTACACTACAGTTTTTACCCAATTATACTGTATCTAGAAGATACGTAATGAATAGGTCGCATCGACCGGAGACAGACAACTCCGTTATATAACCATATCAGTGTTAAATAGCAGCATAACGCAATTGTGTTTGGTATATATGCTGAGTGTAGGCATAGGAGACCCTTGTTACTGGTTTTATTGCGATGTCTTTTTGGTCGATTTAAGCCACTGCGATATATTCTGGTGTCTAATGTTGTACCTGATGTGTTTATATACCAAAAGTATTTGCACAAATGCGGTAAATTGCTCTTTTCATATCATAACCTGATAAAAATCTCTGGATGCAATGTAAATTATCCTAATCTTCATGATGAGGCATTCGCTCTAAGTCCAGTATGACTCCTTTATTGAATATTGGCCGCAGGAATCTCTTACTATCAGATGTAATTTGTGCTTGTATATAGAAAATAGAAACGAACAATAACAAACCCAATCACGTATTGCACAATTCTCTTTTTAACTCTTTCTGACATATTCTCTTCTTCCCTCTCCCCCTGACCAAGTCCCTTTTGCGTCAGAGCCGTTTCTTTACGAATATCTTTATGTAATAGAGACGTTGCATTAAAAAAATTGGACCTTGAAATTTTACTTTCATCGCGCCCAGAGGTTTCTCTTCGAAAATTTGTAAATTTTGAACCTTTACATAATACAAACCGATCGGTGAATGTATGACGCAGGTCGGCGTATGCGTGTGGCTCCGAGTTGTTCTGATTTCTGGAACTGTTTACTATACCAAGAACGATACGATATTAGAATAGGTTGTGGGCGTTATCGTAAACAAGAAATAACCCTCAATAAATAGGACATAAAATGCGTTAAGAATATTTAATTAATACTTAAAATCCTCAAAAAGTTCAGATGATCGAGGATTAGGGCCTAAAGAAGAGAAACCTGCGTTCAAGAAACACCATTCTGCATTTAAGCCCGGAGCGGTCCTTATTATGAGCGGTCATATTTTCTATCTAATTCTATCGTAATCGCATGATAATGAAAACGCGCAATCCGTGCGAATCTCGAAGAGCGTACATCTCGCAGCCTTTCTCCGTATGCGATGAACCGTGAATGTAATAATCTAACTGCGTTCACATGTAACTTTAACGAGAACGCAATCAAGACGTGAGGAATCAGTGCGTGGCGGGACAGGACGGAGTACTCAATAGATTATGAAATATATATATTTTTTTATAATAACATTTCTGAATACACAACGTACATGGATGAAGGTTTCATCATCAATTACTGGCTACCGAATTCCAAATACTGGGTTTGATTCTTAAGCCAACACACACAAAATATTCTTCTATTTATATACAAAGTAGAATACCTCGTCGTTTCTTTCTTTCACAAGTCGACGTGAGCTAACATGCTAGCCATTCAAGCATTTTATTGTAATACTAAGTGTGACAAGCCAGCACACACTTCACCTGGTAAGTGCAACCGTGGCCCACGATATCTTATATCCATCCCTAATAAAGATTCAAGATGCTTTGTCACCCTTATAGACTAATATTGGATACCTCGGTACCTGTTATTGAAGTTAAACACAGCATTTTTATGTTGTATTTTCTTACCTGGTGAACAATACCCATTCATGTTGAACCTAGAAATAACCTACTTAGTCTTTACCAGTATATCAGGCTTGAATTTCGGAAAGTACCATGTACTATCCCAGTTGCGCCGATCTAATTTAGACACAGCTAGTTTATAACTGCTGATAGACTCTACCACGTAAAACTTCCACTACGCTTAACAAACCATCTACTATGTATATGGCAAGTGTAGGTATCCTTCAAATTTGGCATTATTCAACTGTTAGATGAAGATGATAATTGTAAAATAATAATAAAGTAAATCGATTTAAAATATTGTCTCTAAAAATAGTTCCAGTGTCTTTAACAAAACAAATGAAATAACATAGCTTCATGTTAAGTTATTAAGCTCGTGTCAAAGATAAGTGGCATTGGCTTTATCCCGCACGACCTTGAACTTTGACATTGTCGCAAGCTACTGAGATGTTACAATGTACGGTTAGCTTCTATGTTGCGTTTGCACTGACGTAACGAAGTTTTCCAGCAACTTAACTTACACAAGCGCAGTTTTATCAGGCACCTATTTGCTGGATGCAGCATGGATGGGTAGGCTCGATGTGAACTACTTCCTCACGGAAGACCAGCGTAAAATAGCAATATGACGCTACTATGTTTCGTATAGTGAGTGTAGAGGGTTTTGTATTAATGAGGCATTCCATCTCAGGGGTAACAACGCTTGTGAATTCTGAATGTCTGTTAAGGATGATGTAGAGGTCACTGGCCGAAGTCGTTATTTACCGTTATCAAGTGAACTCGTTTGTCAACCCTAATATTATAAAACAAAAGTTCTATACACGCAGCTTAAAAAGGAATGCCGATCAGAGCATTAAATTACCAGAGGCCGGAAACGAAGGTCCTAATAACGTATTATAAACTTTATTTAATAAACAGTTTCTTGGTTATAACGAAAAGGACAATTTACTTTAAAGTCAAAATAGACAAAAAATAAAAATATATCATTGTAATTAAATATGAGAGGATATAAGAGGAATCGATTTAAGTTGGATTTCTATCATAAAATTAGATATCGTTTTATTTTCTGCCAACATGTAACGAGCAATGAAAATTGGTCAATAAATTAGCTATACATCATATATATATATATATATATATATATATGATGCACTGACAGTGATGTACATACTCTTAATATACATAACTCTAAATTACGTTCATCGAACTTTGGTCTATCTAATCAGTGGCAACAAAATTTCTCAAAAAAACTCATTCTAGGTCTCCCTTTATCTTCGTGTGTGAAGTCGAAGGATGCGGTTCGCTAAGTATATATACCTGTACTCTATGGTCGAAGGACAGCCGTAGAGTAGTGAAGTGATGATGAAAGTTTAAAGTTAAACAATACAACTGTAATTTATATGCTAACAAAAAAAATATCTACTCACGTATACGCTCTGTGTCAGTTATGATAATTTTTTGTATTGTATTTAAATGAGATAGCTTCCGAACGAATTGATTGGACTGCTAAAGATGTTCGGTGTTGTGTTTGTGTGTTAATCCGTTCTTTATATATATAACAATACGTATTAATGTTTGAGGCCATGACACCATGATACATACCTATAATAACTAACCCACTTTCAACATCCCCGACAAAAGGGTTACGTGGGATGGAATTGTATCCCACTTCTTATAACCCATTGAGTACACTGAGGGAGGTGGGGGCGGTCTGATCTCCTAACAACATATCGGTGCCTTTAAGCACGTCCCAGGGGAGGTTCCTCGGCTGGAAAGCGAACCCAGGGTCCATAACGCAGCAGCCTATTTCTCATAGTATTATTGTAGTGTATTTGGATCATCGTTATGGGAGCCAATAAAATGGCCATCTAATTGAGTCCCAATTCCATCCGATAAAGTATTCTTCAGTGACAAGGGTGGTTTACGGTGGAGTATATTTTAATTATTTATTTATTTATTTAAAACTTTATTGGTCACACCTTACTAAAATGGGGTTCAAAGGGCGGACTTAATACCGTAAAGCATTCTCTACCAATCAACCCGTGGCGTGGAGAAACATTGTGGTAGGTGTAGTGCCTACATTGTCAATAAGAAAAAAAAATATATTTTAAAACTTAAAATTTAATATTTTTTATTTGATCATGCAGATAGACACCGAGGATAGCAATCTTAAGCCATTTTACCAATGGAAATGTGAAAGATTTTTATATGAAATCATGTTTTCAGTTGAGGGGTCTTCCACTTTCTTGTGCTCTGATTGAGGAGAAGGGTTAGGCTTCAGTGTGAGCTGGTCATGAGGTTGAAAAACAATGATGATAGTCATACTATTTACATTACTAAAGTTCCCAATAACCAATCAAATCAATTTGTGCTTACCAATGGTTCATGACAATAGTCGAATGGCGGATTAGAACCTAGGACATTTAGTTTCTCAGACTGTATCTTAATCATTAAGCTTTTGATTTTTTGGTTTTCTTTGTTTTAATTTTATCTTACAGGTTCGCGGGAATGATTTTATCACATTATGCAATGCATTATATAATTAATTTTAGATAAAAACTTACTAGAATTACGTGTGAAGATTATTCGTAATTTTCTCCTTTGTCATACAAATCTTATTATATAATTTCTTTCTTTTATTTTATTAAATATATATTCTTGTATTCTATTTAAGTCGTAAGGACGAATCCACCATTTGACTATTAACGTCCTTGCTTACCTTATACAAGTAAAAGTAATAAAGTACCATCCTATATATATAAATCCCACTGCTGGACTTAGCCCTCCTCTCTAGAGAAGGTCACAGAGCATAACTAAGCATAAGCCGCCACTCAACTCTACATCGGATTGGTAGACCTCACATTTCTTCGAAATATATATATATATACCGCCGAGCACGTGCTTAGTCAGCACTTAAAATTGTGATAACCCATGTTCATTGGTACCGGCGCAGGGTTCGAACCCGGTTTATTAATCGGTGAGTAAAAACCGAATGCTATAGGCACTGAGCTACGACGGCTCCTTGCACCAGTAATTTAATATAATTGGATTTGTTAATGGAAATGTTAGTATAATGGTAACACCATTGCTTTATTTTTAAATTAATTCAAAAGCTTAGTTCAAAAGGGATGGTTGTCGATACATGTACATCTATTCTTAACGAAAATACAAGATAAATTTCTTATTATACTGTTAGTTGTATATGGATTTGCAAAGCTTAAAGTAACCTTATCTAAATCTAACTGTTTATTTGTTTATAATTTGTAATGTAAAGAAGCAACTCTGGATGCTGGAGATACAAGTCTGGCTTAGTTTGGAGACCAATGTTTTATGTATTCTTTTATCTGATTGGTGTATAGCGAATGAAGGAAATTTATGATTAATTATTAATATACTATAATTATTATAAACATGCATTGTAACCCCTAAGAACTGAGATGGAATTACTACTACTTACCTATAATTGGATCTCCAGATCCCAACTCTCACCATAAGAAAGGTACGTGTTCCTTTGCGATTGTGCTACACTATGGATGTTGTAGTGATAGAATCAAGCTCAAATGTGGATCTACCATAGTTTTTTATTAATCTATAATGAATCACACCCTTAAATCTAAAAAAAACCCATACATGTATATCTGGAATGGATAGAAAGTAAAATGTAAGGAACGTTAGAAGCAAAGGTTAATTGCTAAGTTATTAGTTACTTTAGACTCGATTTAAAATAATATCAAGGTAAACATAATGTTTTGATAATTACAAATACAGCCACAAGCAACAAACCAAAACAAATTTCGAGTCGTCACAGCCGCAACTTACGCATTTAAAAAGTAAACTTGTATTTTAACTTAGTTGCAGGAACCTTGGCACACTTTAAAGTCGATCCACAGCGCCCAAGTTAAATAAATCACCTTTCCACTTAAGTAACAAGTGATTCAAGTGATTGCCGGGAAACTTAATCGGATAATGGACACTGACTTGACTTTCTGTGATGATTGCCCTTATTTTAATAGCGTCTTTTGTATTGTATAAGGATAAAAAATACATGAACAATCATACTGTTATATTTACTTTTATATAGGAAGACACTGCTGGACACGGGCTAGTAAGCAAATGGATGAATAGGATGATGTATTTATAGGTGATGATAAATATAAGGAGTGACTAGGACAAGCATCACCTGTAGGTGATGACTGCGGCTCATAAATGTATGTATACATACATTTACCGAATTTACCATGGGGAGTGTTATGAGGTGTTGTTCGGATTAATTCCAGCCGTCATGTTTAAACATACATCACGACAGAATTCAAAATTACTACGTCAACATCTCAATGGTAGGGAATCGACCACTGTGCGCTTGACGCGAAATTATACTCTGAATTAGCTCCGCCAGCGATATTTCCGAACCGATACAAATGAAGGACCTTCAAAAAATAGGCCTACATTCTTAAAGGCCGGCAGCGTGTCTGCGACTCCTCTGGTGTTGCCGCAGCTATTATTTGCCACCGGGTGAGCTGCTTGCTCGTTTGCCACCTGTTCTGTAAAAATAAATCCAACCGCAACACAGACGGAGGATTGATTTGGAAGTAGTGTACTTAACGTTACCTGTAATTAACGGGTCCCCGGGGACACCCACCATAACATAACACAGTGACTCTATACCGGTATTCCTTCTCCTGTCGAACCGTTATTGATGCTGTAACTAGAAACAAGCTGTAGTGTCTCTAACGACGTAAAAATCAATTAATAGAACAGTTCAATACATTAGCTTTATTTGTTTAAAATGTTTTTTTTTATTTACGTGAAAGTAACAAACGAGCTCACAGTTCACCTGATGGCAAATGACACCTGCGGCCCATGACATCTGACATCATATACAAGGGATCGAATAATGCAAATGCGTTGTCACCCTTCAACTGAGTTGGAATGCCTAGTCACCAGTAATAAAGGTGTCCGGATCCCTACACTCACCAGCAACGAAACACAGCAGCATTGAACTGCAGTGTAGCTCTACCACTGTTGAATTGTTGTCTAGTAGTACTATAGCCACGACGCAGTTTATTCATAGCTACAGCTTGAACAGAATACGGTGAGTGTATGATATGAAGTGTATGGCAGGCGTGACATGCCATGGCATCTGCATTATGATTTCTTAGCGAAAATTGATGTGGGGAATGATTTACCATCAGATGAATTGTGTGCTCGTTTGTAATCCTTAAAAAAAAAACACTCATTCGCGAAAATTAGTGTTAGATTGAACATGTAGGCACTACGACCTCTGTGTCACCGGGTCAATGCAACAATGTAACATTATGTTCCTAACGTATCCGTAAATGATGTATCTAATATATCCTGCTAAATTTACACCACGTGGTAACATAAAAAATCACCGCTATAGAAAGATTAAATATAATGAGTCGATAAAACATAAATATGTATAAATATAATATAAATACTGATTGTGTACAATCTGAAATATAGGTCTTAGTCATCGTACCTAAGACCTAGATTTTCAAATCCTTAAATACTTCTCATTGCATGTTTGTTTTACTACAAATAGAGCAATCCCTACTCAGCGGGCCCCCGCTCGCGAGTCTTTTCCGATAAAGCCGTATAGGTCCAGGTAGGTAAGACCAACAGCATCACACAAACATCAACAAAAAAAAATGTAATGTTTTTTTATATTGTATGTATAGAGTTACAACTAAGTTCACACTTCTTAAAATTTTTGTATAATTTGTATTAAAAACTAAAATTCTTTTTTACTAACGACGTTTAACGAATTAATTTATTGGATGTAAAACTAAATAATTTAAATAATGTAAATTTTTTATCTTAATCAAGATATTTATATTATTTTAGAGTTGTTCTCGTAACTTCCGTGTTGAATTCGAATAACTAAGTTTTATTTTCATTATGTATTCAGAGATGAACGAGTTAAAATTGAATGATGATTTTTATTTGAATTTTGTCACAAAGTATTCAGACGTTCACTCTGATTTTTTTTAATAATATTATTGGTCCGGTCACACAGTTCTTCTGATGGTAAGTGATGACAACGAACCATGACATCATCGAAGGTATCCGTTGTCGCTCTTGAAGACAGAGATCAGTGCTATATTACCTGTGTTTCGGTCCCCGGAATCTAAACACAGCAATCTTTTGCTGCTATGTGAAATATTCTTTCAGGGTCACCGAAGCGGGGGCTATTCTTCGACGTCGCGAAAGCGTTCGTTAAGGTCTGATCAATCTCGTAAATAATAATAATCTTATCAAGATCGTTTTGATTTAGATAATCCGTCAGAAGCAACTGACCGAGCAGAGGTTCGGCCCTCTCGGGCATCCTCGGTCAGTTGTTCTCGCGCAACAGGGTAAAGCTCCAAACCGAGGCTCCCTCTTGGGAGACCTTATGCTGGTTACCCACTAATAAAGGTCTCGGTTTAGCACCCTAAGCGCTCGGTCACCTTTCAACCTAGTGAAGCTGTAAAAGCCCTCGGGCTAACAATGGTCATCAGCCCGAAAGAAGAAAAAGACGTGAAATATTATTGGATTGAAAAATTGCAGATAAGGTTTAAGTATCACTTGGCTTACGGCTGCAATATACCCTATTAAATGCTATTAAATATATCTCGCTTGAAAATCGATGATACTGTATATGATGTTTTTGAAGTAAAAAGTTACATGATTGTTCGAAATTGTTATGTAAAGTACAATTTAATGCCTCTGTTAGATCGCAAAGACCAAAAAATATTAAACTTTTCAATTTAACTAAATATCATACCAACATAAAGACCATCCTAAGAGGACACTGTGCATTATCACGCATGTGTTTTATGTGCAACCGTTTTAGCAAAGAAATTGTTTTTGCACCTCTAGCAATGTCATGAAAAAGATGTTTGCAGGAAATAAAAAAAAAATCTTATCGTTTATGTTTTATAAGTATGTATTGTATTTTTAGTGTAGGTGTTACGTAAGTAGGTGGTAATAACATTTTTTTTCTGCATTTTGTGTATTCCTGTATGTAATGAGACAATTAGTTAAATTATGGTATTGTACTTTGTAAAGTTTTTATTGTTCTCATTATTGGAGACAGTACGATCTTCAGTACGACTGCCACTGAAAAGGTCCTGCCACGTAGGTCATAGATAAAGGTCTCCGGATCCCTACACTCACCGCACGAAACACAGCCGCATTATGCTGGTATTCTGTGAGGGCGTAGTCCTACCCCGTGTCGAGCTGACCCATTCATTCTTTAACTAGAAACAATCTGCTGTGTAGCTCTGCCCGTAAACAGAACAGTGTGCTTGTTTACCACCTTTACTACCATAATTTTATGTTATGTTATCAGTTAGTGTAAATATTTGTAGTTTGGATTGTTATGAACTGAAGTGAGTTAGACGTGCAATTGTGTGTTGAGGAAAGACCAAATCTCCTTCGATAATAGTTATATTAATAGCTTTAGGAAGTTTTACAATTTTTTTTTTATTCCTTTATAATAAATATTCACTGTATTTTTCAATATTTAGGGTGACAAACGAGGGCACAGCTTACCTGATATACGCCCTATGACACCCCATTCGTTCTTCAGGTCGATGTCGACCACGACGATATCTTCTTGTCATTGCCAGATGACATCAACTGCGCAGAACATATTATAGTGCTGTAAGCGTTCGCGCAAACACACATGCACTCCCTCACCGTCCCCTTCCTTATCCGATGTGTTATAAGATCACCGATTCAGATGCAGTGTAAGGGAGACGGGATATACATACCACATACCCAGACCCGAAATCCAACAATTCGTGATAAACAAATATTTTTCCTCGGCTGGCTTTTGAAACTACGATCCACTAACCACTGCACTACTGGGCCATTAATCTTCTATCCAAAAGGAATCATAATGAAGTTGCGTTGTCACCTCTGAGGATTCAAACTGACTAAATGACTAATGCAAAAGAGTTTATTAGATTATATTAATATAATTCCATGCATATCTCAGAATCAATATAAAAAAATATAACTCTATATTAAAAGTTATTAATAGTAAAAGAAATAGCTGTGTCTGATATACATCGATACTTTTGCTTCATTTAGAACAGGAAGACTTAAGAATAATAAAATATACATAAAATAGAAATTTAAAATCTCTGTAGCTAATTCGAATGTACTGTAACAAATTTATACAAACGCATAGATCGTTTACACACATGTAAATGTTTACAATCATTGTTAAAAATTCGAATATTGTAAATAACAATATCCATAACAAACGTTAACAATCGTGTGTTGTAAACATAATTTGAATTTTCCTTCAATTGTAATCAAGTTTAAATTGTGTATTAATATAATTGGTTTAATAACAAATCGATGGAAGGCTTTTACCAAAAAAGCCTGATACAGTTCGTTCGTAATCCAAATTTGTCCTCGACGCCGGAGCGCGGCCGGATGGCCCAAAGTAAAAGTTGACGGCAGAGTACCCACTATATAAGCGGCCGTCTACACTCCAAGTTATCATACAACCACAAACAGTCACGGAGACCATACAACAATAATGGCCAAGTGGAGTATTGTAAGTGTTATCCAGGAGTGCAGTGATAGTGCATCTAATAGAATCTAAGCTATTGCGTTCTGTGACGTAAACAAAGAGATCCAAACGTGCTAAGCATGCTCAGTGATTGCAAAAGCTAATCTAAATTCAGTTTTTATAGTTCCATGATGTCACTTTAAGGATTGTCCATTTGCGTGATTCAAATAATCAGTTCGGTTTTCAATTTCACTATCGAATATTTCGCGATCGAGTTAATATTACCCATTCAGCATCTTTCGTCTTTTAAGATCAACATCTACACGTAATAGCTGGGAGATTTTATTTTATTTTAATTCTGTTTTTTGTTTACCAGGTCGCCCTTGCTTTGATCGGCTGCGCCGTCGCTGAGCCCCCAGTTGGTTACAGCTACTCCGCTCCATCATCGCTCATCTACGCAGGAAGTGGCCATGGTTCTCCACTTAGCAGCGGTGGCCACTACACCTCGGTCCCCGTTGGCCACCAGACCTCCGAGGGCTACCACATCGACCCCCATCTACTCGGCAAAATCAAACACATCATCCTCAAGGACGAGATCCATAACCAGGCTTACCAAACTGCCTCTTCTGGTCACGGTCATCATGGAATCTCTTCTCACTACGGCGCCCCTGCCCCAGTCTACGGCGTGCCTTACGAAAGGATCGTAGGTATCGAGCTAGACCATATTCAACAGGGAATCCAAGTCGCCCAGTACCATCAGGCTGAAGAAGGTTACGCCGGCGGTTATGCTGGTGGATACGCCGGTGGATACAGCGGTGGTTACTCCAGCGGTGGTTACTCCGGCGGTGATTACTCTAGCGGTGGTCATGGTTCAATCTCTTACTCTGCTCCTTCCGTGTCCTACACGACCATTGGAGCTCCCTCAGGCTCTTACGGAGTACCATCACCTTCCTCCTCTTACGACGCACCTCACCATTAAACGAAACGAAACTCTATAGTCATCTCATTTCATTATAAAGTTATGAAAAATCATGTGATCGCACCCTAGACGTAAACTTGTATTATATTTGTTGTTAATGTAAGTTTCTGTAAATAAAACTACTTTTTTGTAAAAAAAGAAAACAACGCAGTGTTATTCGAACGTTTCTTACCATTGTATGCAAATTTATAGTACAGAGAAATGCTGAATCCGTTGCGAACATTTCATAATTGTTTTCAACTCAATAAAGTTGAATGTACGCAATTATCATAACACCATAAAGAGTGAAAAGATATTAACTTGTATAACGCATTGCTTGCAAGGTCTCTTAACTGGTCGAAATCGAACTTAATGTGCGATCGAAAGTAATCGAGTTAACGATGAACATGTAAATAAGTGACGCAACACCAGATCGAGATACGGGATTTGGTTTTGTTCCGGAATTTATTCTAAATTGAGAGGCTTTCAGTAACTGTCTCTCATAATATAAACAAAGTTAGTGATATAGATGGTAGACTCGATTTATAAAAGAGCACATCGAGATGTGGGATTGACTTTTATATCAACCAGAATTATTTCTAAAACTTTCGCCCACAAAGTTCGTGTTAAAAAGGCGGTCTCGATTTATTATTACAAATTAAATTTTATAAAATCTAAAAATTATTCTTAAAAAAGATATCAACGAAATAAAATGACGTAAGACCAGAACCAGATTCAGACATAAAACCAGGATATGAGCTTGTGCCTTAACCAGAATTATTTATCAAGCGAGAGGCAACAACAATTTTTTTTAAAACTAAAATTCTACTCAAAAAGATATCAACCCAATAAATTTAGTAAATTGACTGATATGTCACGCCAGCACGTGGAATTAACTTTTGTCCTAACAGAATTATTTCTAATGTCTTTTAGCAACTGCGTCTCATAAACAAAGTCTGTATTAGAAGGCAGTTTTTAGATTTATTATTATATATTCAAAATTAAAAAAAAACTAACGTAATGCTTAGAAGATTGTATGGAATAAACACGCCACGACTTTGGATAACCTTTTTTCTTAACTAGCATTACTTGGTTTTGGAAATTGTAAACTGTAAAACCAAAGTCTGTGTTATAGAAGACATTCTATATACACTATTCGAATTTAAAATTTGATGAAATCCAATATTATGCCCATAGTGATATCATTCATGTCGTAAATTTTAACAACGCACCTAAATAGACTCTCTAACTCATTAGAAACTTAGATTCTCGATGAAATAGTTAAATACACCCACGTACGGGTTACGTCACTTAGTCCACTTTGGCGCGAAATTAGCGAATATATTCGCTCGGTCGTTAATCTGGTTGCACGTTGCACTTTCTCCCAGGCCCGCAGCTTCGGACTGTTCCGAATCTTGATACATTGCGTAAGAGTCGTGTGAGAGGCGACCAGTGGATCATTATTGTCACATATTCTCTTCCAATTATTTACAATCAATATACTTTAGCTAATTCTATTCACACCTCACACGTAACATTCCAATAAAATCAGTTACAGTGTTGGTAAGTGATAAGTGGCCGACATCTGCGGCATCAATAAAGCTTCAAGATGCACATGCAACTTACTACTAGTAATAATAATAATAACAATAATTTTTATTTCATGTAACATTATATACACATATTAGAAAATATTACATAAGTTTTAATTTCCAATATTAATAATAATAATAATATCGACTGCGCGTATAGTCCGCAGGTTTCTTTCCCTTTCGTCCTAACCCTCGACGTTTGGTCTCCCCTGTTTAGGGATTCCCATCTAGTTGGTCTTTATAAATGTATTATATTATATAGTATATATTGTTTCTTTATATGTTTATAGTTTTTTTATTTATTTATTCTATTGACCAACCAGGCGGAAATGGAAAAAAAAATATCCCTAAATAATAATATTAATTTTTATTTCATGTAACATTATATACACATATTAGAAAATATTACATAAGTTTAAATTTACAATATTAATCACACACACTACACACATTTTATCAATACAGAATATTATTTCAACGTTATTTATAAAACAAGTAATATAGTATAAGTCCCAATCCTGAAACTACCACAATCTAAGCGACCTCGTTGTTGGAAACCTGTTAATATTATAAATAACTAAAAAATATTTTCAAACATATGTAAATCCCACCCATCCGCAGTGGAGCCGCGTGACGGAGACTGCTCCGACTGCTAAAGAGGGTCTCTTTAGAGAAGGTCCAGCCCATGGGCTGTTATACATATATATATATATATATTCTTTATATTTTTATGTTCTGTGTATAGCATTCTTTGTTGTATTACAATATCACCTGAACCTAAACATCCTCAAAATGTAAATAAATCATATCGAAGTGACAGTACCTAGTTATTTGTATTAATAATCTAAAAGTAAACAGGTTACTTAAATATATAATCATTATATAAGGTAATAACTTGAACATACTTATGGAATATCCAATATATTAAGCAATTAAACACAATGACTATAGATTTTTTTAAGAATGCTTCTAGATTTATAAAAAGCAAACACGTTCGATTATAAAAAAATATGGTTTATTGAATATTCATTAGCATGTTAATTAAATAATAAATAAATTAAGTCCATAATCTTAAACAAACGTTCAATGTTTGAAGGTAGATGACAATGAAACAGTGGTAAAACAAAACAAAAAGCCACTTGACTCGTTTCTATGAATATATGATCCAATATGAATATTTCGGCTTGACCGATTCTTGCAGAATATAAGTGTCAAATACCAGAATAACGACGTGATCCAATTACAGTGACGTGAAAACCCAATTGCAGGTCATGAGGAATATGCAGCATAAATATAGATGCAGCCGTCAGGGGTGATAACACATGAGAATATTGAATTGTAGGTGGAATAGAAAGGTGGATATAAATATCATGTATCAAGTAGCACCTTACATTTAGTTATCTTAGCTTAGTAACCTTCTTATGAATATTACAAGAAGACGACACATTGCTTGACTAGGTGTACGTGTGTAAAGATGGCGCCCTTTTTGAACACCAACGTCAAATAGCTACATAACTTTGCTGTGTTTCGTATGGTGAGTATAAGATCGACGGAACTCATCATATCAGTAAACATCCTCAACAAAAGAATTGGAATTGGAAATCCTCGTCACCAATTTCAATTCTACGAAAGTGTATCTTGAACTGTTGAGGATGTATACTGATGTCATGGGCAGCAGCAATCAATTACCAACAGGTGAACTGTCTGCTCGTTTATCACCTCAATTATTATAAAAAAATGTATTTCCCTTATCTGATGATGATGATGATGTCGAAATCGACCAGGAGGACAGAGATTCGTCACTATTAAAAAAATATGACATTTTATTAGACTGGGTGACATAGCGTATAAAAGAAATATACTCAAAATTTTGTATTAAAAACATTAGAAAGGAAATAAATAAAATCAATGCTAATAGTTTTTATTCTGATAGAAGTAACTGAGCGAGATGTCTGTGCTACGGAACTTGTTTTATATAGAGTAATAACGGCTGACGGTCCAAGCCAAGGACCCATCGGGAACCTTTGAGATGGTTTCCCTTTAAGAAAGGTATCAGCTTTGCACTCTAAGCTCTCGGACACCTTAAGACAACAGAAGTTGTAACAGCCCTTGGATATCAGCATGTATCGTCATTAAAAAAAAATTGTAATAATTTTTAACTTCTGTATAATCCTCCTAGTAAATATATTGTACAATATCTATCAGGAGCCGTAGCAGCTAAGTGTCTAAGCGCTCGCTTTAGCTTCGCTACATTTTTAAATGTTTATTTAGCACATGCTCGGCGATGAAGGAAAACATGGTGAAATTTACAATGCATACAAAATACAAAGGCATGTGTAAGAAATTTACTAAATAAATGCTCTAATACTCCTAATTGTCCGTGCACCGTGTGCCGTGTCCGTGCACTTGCATTGCATGGGTAACGAATGCGACAACCAGAGTGACTTTGTTTGCGCAAGATATTGGTGGTCGAAATCATCGACATATATATTTATATAGGTATGTATATATTTCTTTGTACTATTAAGGGTGACAAATGAGCACACAGTTTACCTGATGGTGTGTGATTTTATATTTATTTAAAGAACGCTAGCAGTGCTTGTTCCAGTTAACCACTCGAATTGAACTGATCATGCTTGTACTAGGACATGGTGCTCGACAATAGTCCCATGGCGGAATAAAACCTACGACATTCAGTTTCACAAATCGTGCCCTAAACCATTAGGGCGCTTTGAAGTATATATATGAATATACATTATTCATATAACCGGAGACCCGTTAGCCGAGTTACGCAAAGGGCAGTTACTGCGATATTCCTCTAGAGCGTTAGTCTGTGACTCATGTATTACGTAGTGCATTTGCGTAGCGGTACACCTCTGAGCCCCTATCTGACTCACTTGCACTCTCTACACACGACACGAGGCTCGACTGTCAATTATATATAGACGGCTAAACTGGATCGCAAAACATCAGTCACATGTCATAATGTTAACAAATACAGTTGATATGCTTGACGTTTTGATTGTTGGGATATTTTCCTGTCCTATTAATCGTCACCCTCTCAGCCTATTAGTCCACTGTGTGGGCGTCTTCTGCAGACTGCCAAAGCATAATCCTGGGCCACCTGCATCCATCGACTTGGATTGTTTGCAGGTCGTCACTCCATATTGGAACTTTGTATGGGCATAGGTCTATTCAACCGTTTAAGCTAAGTTGGTGTGGTTAACGCACAGCAAGCTTTTTTTCTAAATAAAAAGCACCACACATTACAGATCGAGTATTATAAAAAGTACAACGAAAGTCCTTAATTTTAATAATTCGCGAGCAGAGTTCGATACATGTTTTTAATAGATTTTTCTTTAGTAGTTAATAAATTCTGTGCCCGCCAGAAACTAAACTATTTCGTATGAGTATCACGATTCAGTTATAATATAAAAAACACACACCGACGTGCAGATTATACATATAAATTTTTCTGATCTGCCTTTCTACTCTTATCTGATGGATTGCTTATCTATATTATTTATATACTATATACTTAATTAATTTCTCTAATTAAGAAACAAGTTTACTTTGGTAGAGCCGCGTTGTAGCTTTTTGTTCTAGCTGTGAATGGGTTGGCTCGTCCAGGGAAGGACCGCACTTGGAGACAAACAACGCGAAATAGTATCAAAACGCTACTGTATTTTGGCATGAGCTTAGGGATCAGGGTGACAACGCATGCGCATTTACTCAATTTAAGCGTTTCTAGGCCGCAGTCCAGATGTTTATTATACTTTCCTGATGATAAGGTAACCAATTAAACCTTACTTTTGCTTTACCCGGTCACTCATTCGTAGCACCGACTGCCTTATCGGTAAATCGGTAGCATAACTAAACATGTTTTAAAATATTAAAATTACAGTCGAGAGAATAAATAATCAAATAAATGAGCATCTCGAGAGCATGATCTTTACAGACAAGCCACTTTTACTCCGTTCATCTATCGATCGTGGCGGAGTTACGAGGGCCTTTCTTGCTTTAGATTGTAGTAACACTGGTTTTGAGAATTACGCACTGCAAGGCGCGATGGAATATATACCATCATATGTAAACTCAATTATTTGGTCGCCTTTCGCCTTGAATTTATCGTTTGTAACTTGCTCCACGTTGCGTCAGACCGTAATGCCACGTGTTAAATATTTCCTATGCGTATGTTAAATGTGTATTGTTGAAAAGTTGACCACTATGCACACATTCAAACGGTGTGTTGCCCATGAGAATTGAATACAACGACTTAGGGACCTCCAAGAATAGAGCCTACATCTTTCTTAAAGGCCAACCACGCCTCTTCGATTCCTCTAGTGGTAGATGTTCATGGGCGGCGGAGCTGCTCGGTCGTTTAACACCACTAATTCTTTGGGGTCGCTTACAATGTAAATAAAAAATTGTGTTAGAGCTAGTTTCTAGTTACATCGTGAATAGGCCGGCGGGAGAGAGAACCATGTCCTTACAAAAGATGTCGTAATGGACATGATCTGTTTGAACTTCATAAATTGACTTAGATTTGGATTCGAAATCAAGATCCGTAAGGTTATTTTTTTTTAGAATTAATTTATATATACTAATTTAAATATTTAACGTTTTGGAATTTGTCATGTATTCTTTTACTTTTAATATTTCTTACCACACATCCGTATTGTAACAATTTACTTACGTACGCATATTTGGCTTATGAAATAAATTTTATATTTATTTTACTTTGTTTCTCTTTCTGTCATATGTTTGCTGTTTGTGTATTGGTGCACAAACAGTATATACATATGAATTATAAATAAAGAAATAAATAATCAATCATCCATTTTTCAGTTATAGGGCTACACTGCAGTTTGTTTCAAGGGATGAATTGGCCAGCTCGACCAGGCTAGGACCACACCCTCACAGAATACTAGCGTAAAATAGCAACATAATGCTGCTGTGTTTCGTCTGCAGGGGTACTTCTCAGTTCCTTATCAAGAATGAAAGTACATGTCACCAGCCGCATAAATCACTTTTTTTAAATGTAAATAAAAAATCATAATAATAATGAAACAGAGCAGTAAAGCAGTTAGTAATACCAAAGTGGATTCAAAAGTTCTACACGCTTAAACGTTCAAACAGAGATCGTGATCTGAGACGGATCTGCTTTCTCCGCACTATCTCACTACCACCGAGTGACCCATTGAATGCAAATTTAAACAAAAAAAACAAGATAAATGATGACTGCATACTACGGGATTCCATACACGGCCACGGTTTTACTTAAGTAATCGAATGTGATAACGCAAGAGAGTTTTGTCAAAATACGAGTACAAAAAAAGAAACAAAAAATTCCACTGATGCAAATGTATGCACCGCTTTGAAGTGGAGTGTAACCATAGTAAACTGCCACTGGATAACAAACATACAAACACTGAAGCTTGTAATTAAATAGTGCTAGAGCCACACTTTGTTTCTAGCTATAGTGTGAATGAGTCTGCTCGACTGCTTCTTCGCAGACTACAATAATAGCATAACAACGCTGGATTTTGTTTAGCCTCACCATACCGAAAACCCTTATTACAAAGTGGGTCTACCATCTTAGTCCTTGGCGGTGATAGTCTATCTGCATTATGATACCTTATCGAGGATTTATTTGGGTGTCATAGGTCGTAGGAATCACTCACTGTCAGGTAAACAGTAAGCTCTATAAAATAGTAAGAAAGAGCATAGTATATAAATTATTATTTTATGGAAATAACAATGCAGGTTGCATTTAAAATAATCCTGTCAATTTTAAGCAATCCCATCCACAGAGATTCTAGACGAAACATCACAAATCAAGAATCAAATCACCCCAAAGAACGCAACACATTTAATGCTCCGTTACCTGTAAATAAAATTATATCAATTTTCCCTCCAGTTTTCTACACCCAAAATAAGAAACCTATTTTTTTGCGCTGGTACTCCGTGATGTTGTGGAACTTAACTGGACCGTCTAAAGAGAATGTTAGAGCATAGCCCACCACGCGGTTCCACTGGCTGAATTCATGTCTTTGAAATATATATATTTTTTATTTATTTCTTCCTCCAATATTATCCTTCACGGGCGAGCACGTAATAAATCAGCACTTGGCTGGCACAGGCGATCGAACTAGGTTTGCTCGCGTACCGTGAATTAAAAGCAAACGCTACCCCGAGCTGCCACCGACTCTACCGTCGGTCTTCACGCATTGAATTATAATATATATATGTATGTATATTATTTAAAATTACAACATTGCTAAAAGTTAAAACTATATTACAATAAGAAAGATTCATTATGTAATTAAAACTTCAAAACACCACGTGTTCTAATTTACGAGTATACATATGTTAGAACAATGGAGTATGTTTTTTTTTTCAATACAAGAAAGTCAAGGAAATGATACTTTATTCAATTATATCAGAGTAAGAGAGATAACAATAACTTAAACAATAAGCGGAAGAAACGAATACGAACCAACAGACGTAGAATGGAGCGATGAGATGGAAATTTATTCAAATCTAATAGAGACATAACAAGAGCTTTTATGTAACCCAATGCATTTTATAATCGACATGGCCGTTATCTATGTCGTCTAGACTTTACCGATATTCCTGTTTTAACTGCTTTACAGTCACGCTATTCAATACATTTATTTTATATTTAAACAATGGTGAAGCCGCTTTATGTTTTCCATTTGCAGCAGGAATGGGTTGCCTCGACTGGAGAACGACCCTCGCAGAATGCTAGTGTGAAATAGCAACAAAATGCTGTGTTTCGTTGGATGAGCTTAGGGAACCTGAGAACCGATTACAGGTAATGAGGTTCCCCATCTACCATCACAAGGGAGATAACTCTAGTGCATCTAGAATCTTTGTTGAGGATGGATGTGGATATCATCCACATATTATCCTGGTGTGTGGATATGGATTCAGGCACTTCATTTATTGTTGTCAGTGACCTAAGAGTATTGATTATTACCTTAGAATAATGAACATGTACATATGAATGATTTAAGTTCAATTTTATGTTCGCTAAAAGATTCTGACAAAATATTTACGGTGTATGATGTTTTATTTATTTTAATATAAAACGACAGAATAGTATTTGCAGTTACAAAAACCTGAAATCTAAAATCATTATAACGCCATGTTCCTCATAGTAAGGTACTAAGAATGCTGTCTGTATATCTTGCTCAACTTTTAGATAGGCAGAAGTGACCAATATCTCACCGGGGGCAATGTAGAGTCATGGATTTAATTCTTCAAAAATCTTTATCATCCTCGAAATCGCACATACCGATCGTCTCACAAATGGCGCAATTATTTTAGGATCATATTTATTGTGCAATATATTAGGTTCCTGAAAATTTAGGACCGCTGCGTGGTGTATTTTTTTTTTATCTGTAATAATTATTCCCCTGACATGTGAACTCGGGAACTTTGTTGTTCTTTTTATGATTGATTTTTCTTAAATAATTTTTTAACATTTCTTTATTTCTAAAAAACTTAGTTTTATTCATCATTGCTATTTTATGTATATCTTATGCTCTGCGTGGTATAGAGTAAACCAATCTATCCTTGGCGTCTCCAGGGTTCTATTCCCAATATTTGTTAATATTATTGATATAATTTTATTTGTTTGTGTGTTTAATTTGTATTGTGTTGTAATTTGTCTAACCGATTATTATTATTATTATAAATTATTGGTTTTCGGGATTTATGTTATAATTCCCTTACCCCGACACTGCATTTGATCCACAGACACACAAGAGGACAGGATCAGTTTGCGTAAATGCTTACGAATATAATATATTCTATATATACCTATATGATATCATCTGGCAAAAAGAGAGAGAGAGAGAGGCAGAGGATATCGCCGTGATCGTAATCGACCAAGAGGACAATCACCATTTAAATCAATTATGCTCATATTCGCGCTATCTAATAACCAAAGGCAGGACCTGGCCAACCTATTTCTATACTATGAATCGTAATAAATCACAAGATATAAATATTTATATATTACACCAATCGACAATCAATATGAGCAACATAGATTGTGATATAAGATTTTGTAATCCGTTTTCCTAATACCACACCAATATTGTAACGAAGACGCCTTCCTTATTGTTTTGTACCAGATTACAACAACTGTGCAGGATAAATTATAGTGCCGGAAGCCTTCGCGAAAACATACCCACAAACTCGTTGTCCACTTACCTAGTCCGATCTAATAATATAGGAAGTACATATAGTAACAGTTCTACCAGTGGTAGAACGGCGCTGCAGTTTGATAGCAGCTGCGGCATGAATGGGTTAGTTGTATAAGGAAGAAGTACCAGCGTGAAATAGCAGTGTAATGCTACTGTGTTTCCTCTTGTGAATGTAAAGATCTTGGGACATGGTTAAATTTTTCAGCTTCCCATCTCAGTCCTCAGGGTTGACAGCATATCTGCATTATGATTCCCGATCGAGCATGAATATGGGTGTCATGAGCCGCAGGAATCATTTACGATCAGGCGAACTGAGTGCTTTTGTAACCATCAATAAAATAAAAAAAAATCATCGTCATTACTTTCTTTTCACGTGTGGCTAACGCAGTACTGTAATCACATCTGATGGTTGGTGGCGATGTAGTCCTAGATTTTTTCACTAGCCCAGAAAGAACCTGACCACTCTTGCCTTGAAGACATTTTAGTTACATTCGGTCAGAAATACAGATGTATTTCCGACCGTATGTACATATGTATGTACATAAGTCATGGGCCGCACATACACAGCTTTTTTTTGTGTGTGAGTATTGCTGTTTGTCCAGAGACCTTTACAGCTTTAACTAATTAGACTCGCGAGCGGGAGACCCGCTGAGAAGGGAGACAACAACAATGCTGCGAAGCTGGCCCTCCGAAGAACGTCAACGACAACAGAGGAGGGCGATAATACGATCCGAGGGCCCCTCATAAAGATGTACGAGACCTTGACTCGGATCGCTATCTAAAGGGAGGACTTACACAGCACTTTCCATTATCTGAACTGTACAATAAAAATATGAAGATTCAGATGCAGAAAAACTGTAAATTTTAATTATCAAATATTGTTCTTCAATCGGGAATCCAGTTAAGGCACCCAACAAAAGACAGGTACATGTATTTTGTTGAGTACATCTATCACACGTTCATTGCATGTGGACGTAATGATTATTGTCTCAATAGCGGACAAAAAAACACAATGCACAGGTTTCATATCCAGAGCAACAAGTTTTTGCCATAATAATAGGGGTGACAAACAGTCAGACTGATGACAACTACGACTCTCGACATCCTCAACAAGAATCAGGATGCATTTGAGTTTTCATCTCTGACGACTGAGATAAAATACCATTACCTGTAAATATGTCCCGGAATCCCTACATTCACCATACTAAACACAGCAACAGTATAATGCCGTTTCATGAAGCTATTCTGTGAGAGCGTGGTTTTGCCCGGACCACTGTTTAATATTATACCTGTCCTTGTGAATCTGAATACTGCATAACAAATATTAATTCCATTAACTTCCAAGTCATTTCACTTCATCAGTTTATTGATTTATTCCCATCCCCGACTCTCACGGCAGTCTCCCATTCTCTTTAGGAACCGGTTGCTCATGAAGCTGGACAAGCGAGACCGCGCTGGAATTGCTAATCATACACATAACATAATGGCCAGACGTCGGAATCTTCTCCGTCGTGACCGATGCACTTCCTATTCGTACACGTAGAAAGCTTGAAACAAATAGACATGACATTTAAAATAAAAATAAATGTCTAACATTCATTAAATATCAAAGATTCTTACGATATATATTTGAGAATATAATAAAAGGCATTTTCGTATATATATATATTTCGTATATAAATTTATATATATATATATTTATATATATATATATATATATATATTATAAGAGTAAGAACTCTCTCTTTATTATTTATTATTTTCCTTTCTTTTCGCCGACATCAACGTTTCATTAAACGTAATGTACAATGAAACGTTGCACTCAAATAATAATAATAATAATCGTTATTCGCCTTTGAACTAGTCTTACATGAGGTGGTTTACAATTTTTTGTGCTCCTAGTTCAGCTATTGCAAATGGCGTGCAAATATTTCGTTAAGATAAGTTAGAAGTTTCGCTTTAAAATATCTCAGGCTTTTGTTATTAATATTTAATATATCATTCACTTTAATCGCCAGTGTCTATAAATTCTTAAGACTACATAAGGTGAACGCTCAATCTTGTGAGCTCACATCTCGGACGAATTCCGCTACAAAGTCTATGTCATAAATTCACAGCGATTTTTCTATCATTAATGAATTAATCCAATTAATCTTCATTATTACCTACCACCATACGTAAGTACTTACGGAATTATTTAAAATATTAATAAAAAAAATACTTTTATCTTCTTTTATTATTTTCATCTATTCACTTCAGAATTATGATAGTTTAATATCATTCATCATAAGTTACCAGCAAGGTACGTCTATTTGTAATATAAAGATGACCAACCTGCACAATCACCTGATGGTAAGTGATGACTTCGACCCAAGACATCTATCCTTTACAAAGATTCCGGATACACATAAGTTGTTACCTCTGAGGAATGAGAAAGAACACCTCGTTACCTGTTATCGCATCGCCGGTTCCCTACATTCACCATACGAAACACAGCAGCGTTATGCTGCTCTTTCACGCTGGAATTTTATAAGGGCGTTATCCTTCCTCAGTCGAGTCAATCATACCTTCACCTTCATAAATCACCCTTATCAAATACTTAATGTCTATTCTTTTTTCGTACTCATACTTTTCGTTAAGTACGCCTGCTTCGAAGTATGCTTCTTTTCTTGTCCGGTGAGTGTAGACATCGTGAAACCTTTATGACGAAGCATTCGATCTAAGTCGTCAGAGGTGACAGCGCGTCTGCGTTATGATTCCTCCTAGGATGAATGTTGGGTGTCATGTGCCACAAAAAGCACTTGCCGTGATTTGAAATTGTGATCATCACTATGGCCAACAGTTTATCACTTGAAGCTCAGCAAGTCGTAACCGGCCACTTCATTGTGGCGTCATAGACGCTGATCCGTCGCGATTTTTTGTCATAAACACATTACACCTTTTTCTACGGCAATAGATGTATGATGTCTCACTTTTTGGTTACGTGCTCATATGACGTTTTGTTTTTGCATCAATTTTCCCGTATATGCAACGGTTGTATAACTTAATTTACATGCTTATTTTTAAATCATATTTTGATTACTCTGTATCTTGATCGGGCTCAGCACAGTCCACTGCTGAACAGAGGCTTCTCCCATAGATTGCCACAAGATCTGGTTCATGACCTGTCCTGAGACACCTGGATCCATCGACTTCCCGCAAACTAACGTAGCACTACCTAAATTCCTTACACATAATGCCTTGATAAATCTATTTTCGATTTTAACACATTGGCGGTAGCAGTGGGAAGTCGATCAAGAATTCTTTTCTTCTCTAATCGACACTATAATTTAAGCTGCGCAGTCGACTTCACCTGATTGTATCAGAAGAAATTGAATTAAAACTAAGGAACGGCATCATCCACGTCTTCCATATCTTGCAGCTCATGACATCCACATCCTTCCTCAGCACAGATTTAAGATGCATATGCGTTATCACATATACATCGGGAGAGGGAAAGTCTAAGATGGAATGCTTCGTTACCTCTTATTGGGTCCCCGGAATCTTACACTCCAGTGAGTACTCTACAATGCTGGTATTTTTAGGGTCCTTCTCCAATAGTGTCGAGCCATTCATGTTGCTGCTAGAAACTAGCTATTGCGTAAATCTACCACGGCATATAACACAGTAAATGGTCAGCTGATTCTAGCAAAAATATTTGCAAAAGATATACGCGAAACCATTATTAATGATGATAATGTTCATAACTTCCGGTTAAAAAGTTATAAAAAATAGAGAAAGGTTACGCAGAGGTTTTGAAAAACAAAATTACATTAATATTTCAGATGCATTAATATTTGTTTTTATTAATATGTACATTAATATTTAGATGACATTTTTGTTTTTGCCAGATGCCACAGCGCCGTAACCGATCAGGCAAAATAAAAAACTCGTTCATTAGAGCCTAATTATTCACATAGAGACATTTCTTCTTCTTCAGTCTAGTAGATTTGTAATTGAGGATAAATATAAATGTCCATGGAACGCAATCATCACGTCGCAACATCTCCACTATAACCAGTTGCTCACCCTTCCTTACGTAAAACTCGTAATACGTCCTATCGCATATACTTATTCTACTAAAATATCTTTGGTAACCAATTCATCGACATAGCTTATCATTAATACAATGCTGAATAAAGGCCTCCCCTATAAATTGCCATAAAACGACTTCACAGAAATATGGATCGGTCACCCTTCCATCTATAGGGTCGTTCTACACTGCGACTGCCACTCCAAAGTTGCCGGCAAATCGGCATCGGTTATGGTAATCGGTAAAAATATTAAAAGATGATAGAATAACAATATTACGAAAATTTATATTAATATATGTAAAATGTGGCCTCGCATTAAAAAGGAGACGGGCATTCATATGTTGATACATTTATTACAAGCTGCAGCTGAGAATTTCTCAATATTACAAAAAATAATAAACGCCCGTCTTACAACACTACTCATTACAAATTAAGCAACCTGTGACAAGACAATCCTCTGTGGCTAAATTTGTTGGTTGGATTGAGTTCTTTTTTTTTCGAGTTACATCGCTATTAGCATCGCACCAAGTGTGTCCATTCTGAGGTTTTTATCACCTGAATAAATTACAGTATATCACAAGTTTAAAACTTTCTTCACATAAGCATCTTCTTTAGAGAACGTTTAGCGTTAAGTCAGCCTTTTATTTACCATTCGTATTGGTGATTGAAGATTTAAAGAAATTTTTAGATTAAAACGAAGATTATAGAAAGAAGATTGACAAGTTCTAGGTTTTCTTTATTTAGCATTAATAATTACTAATATCCCCTTTAACCACTCCAAGTAAAATGCATGTATGATTTACGACAATAGTAGAATGGCGGATTCGAAAATACAACATCAAGTTTTGCAGACCGTACCCGTAAGCTATTGATGCTTCAAGAAATGATCAATGGACAAAGAATTGCAGGTCGTAAATTCACGTCTACTAGATCTAGGAAAAAAGTTCATTTACAAAGCATTAGAACGTCGCTTGTACGGTAGGACCAAAACAGGACCAAGTTTACAATATGTGTAGGTATTGTATAGTATTTTGAATAAAACTAGCTTCACGTTTTTTTTTAACTCTTTTAAATTAATTTAATTTAATTTTAAAATTTAATCCCGACCTTTCGAAAGCTATACAGCACTCATGGTCTCGGCGAGGACTAAGGTATTTCACGTCCTGAAATATCTTTACTTTTTTGTATTATATATCTTTGGTCTAATCGTATGGAAAATTCGAAATATTTTTGTTTTTTCTTAATTTCCAGAAGCAGATGTGGTGTTGCCCGTTATCTGTTGCGAGGCATTTGTTTCTATGAATTTATTCATCATGTCGGTGGTCATGGCCACGCTTCAGATTGTTTCTAGCTACAGCATAATTCATCTGTACGGGGTTATGGACCACGGGCTATTACAATAAAATCCTATTTATTTTATTTATGTGCGCCTTGCAGTGCACGTATCACTTACCAACTGTGTGCTTGTTTGTCACCGTCGAAGAAATAAAAAAAACAATAACAATACACGATACCCCATAGCATCACCACACTATTAATCCAATAACCGACAAGTTGCACGAACTCAGTTCAACTTTCACCGCGATCATCTGGAGATTATGAAAGTGGCCGCCACACAGCGAAGGTCTTTATATTCCGAACAGGAGCGATGTCGAGCGTAGTTAGTGACTAAAATGGATCTTACGCAACTGAGATAACATCTGACACACGTACCAGTAAACACACTTGAATCTCTTTCTAACATTGAAACCGCTTAAGGCTCGCAAGGTATGAGGTACGGTTGACAAAAAATAAATAAAGAGGTATTTATACTTTGTATTAAAGTAAATAAAGCCTATATATGAACGAAGAGCGACTCGAATCTTCAACGACGACTATGTTATTCATGTTTTGGAAATATTTTTTTTAAATTATTTCTCAGACATCGTTTCCCTCACTGTAGAAAACGTGTAAGTCAGCCCTAAAAATTGCTTTAAACAATTTCATCGGTACCGTCGCTCACCGACCATGGTGGTTCTCGCGAAGCATGAAATAAAAGCGTGCGTTTAGACACTGATTTGCCACGGCTCGGTATTAAAGTAAGAATACAATCGATGCTCGCTTTTTCTAATGCTAAACGACCACGTAGGCCCTTATAGTGCGTCACCGTTGATCACGAGTCGGTCAAAAGATTTATTTATTATTCAATGAATGCTAGCAAAGCTATTAATATTATTAACTTTCCCGTTAAGCACAAAGTGCTTGTGCCAGGAGATGCTTCAGGACAATAGTCGAATGGTGAATTTAACATGCGACCTTAAGTTTAGCAGATCGTACCCCATTTAGCTATTGAAGCTTCGTACATCTTCTAAGCGAGAGTGAGAGTAGAGAAGAACTTATAATGCTTATTGCTTCTACACCCAGAGTCACTGCAGAAATCATAAACACAGTATAAAATAGAAGTAGAATCTCTCTTTTTTGCAAGAAAGAGACAGAATACCTAAATAAAATCAATTAAGTAGACCTCATATTATAAATACTTATATTTGTATAGCGTATCTATATACGTAATCTTGTCTATTTTTTCTCTCTCTCTTTTCTTTGTTATTTCTCTTAATTTTACTTATTTTTTACAGTATATTAAAACGCAGGAGTGAAATACACCATTTAAATCATTTATTATTTATTTTGGGCAGTAATCATCGGATGAATTGTGTGCTCAGCACACATGACAGAAGCGAAACATCAGTTTCCCCATTTGTAAGTAGTAAACAAATAGTAATGGGACAGACGTCAGAAAGGGACATAAAAAGAAAACGGAAAACAAAGCCCAACAAAACATATGTTACATATCTCTCTTTTTCTCTCTCTCTCTCAGCCTAAATATCTATATACTGTCCTTTTCTGTCAAAATGTTACATCTCTAACGTTACATATAGAAATGTTTCACTCACTCATCCTAATTACTATTGACGTGGCAGTCCATCTTAACCCTCAAGGATGACGAATCGGAATATGATTCCTTATCAAGCATTTATATGAGTGCCACATATATTGCTTCAGTCAATACAATAAAAAAAACTCAAATTCGACCTTAAATTTACTCTCATCGTATCCGAACACGTTTCAATTAAAAAAATAAATGATATTATTAGGCAGACTGTACTATCGCTCAGTTTGTCAAGTGAAGACAGCTAGACGCTTCAACGTGACATATTACTACATTTGTGTACACAAAACTTACGGCAGCCGAACGGACAATGATGTTTTGTCAAACATAACTAACTTTCAAATGACCACGCACTTTTTTATTTAATCTCTACGTTTAACTATTTTTAATTGTGCTTACAATAATAACAAGGATAATTAGGCGGACATCACCATCCCATGTGACGAGAACCTGGTGAAAGTTGAAACAGGCAAAAACACGAAATATGATGAAGACCTAGGACACGAGGTGACCGACGTGCAGGGTGGCGTCGGCGACTGACATTACCGCTATAGTCGAATCTGCAAACGGGTTAATCCCAACCAGTCCGAACCACCTGAGGCGGTTGGGCCTCCGCAATGGGCAGCTCCGGGCTCAATTGCAGAAGGCGGCGCTTCTCGACACCGCTCGTATAGTCCACAGGTTTCTCACTCTATTGCTCTAACCTTCGTCCGTTAGGCGTGGGATTCCCGTCTGGTTGGTAAGGACCATCTTTATAGGGATAAAGATATATGTATATATAAGGATTATTGCGGTCGATGGAATCTGTATCAAACCTCGAATGCAATGTCCTGAAGGACATTGGGTCCTGGATCCCTGGACTCACTGTACAAAACATAGCCGCTACTGTACTGACCACATTTAAATTTTTGTTTTAAGAACTTGCTAGTTAATACTATTAACGTTCAGTTTAACCACTCAAGCTTAAAGTCCTTGTACAAGGAGATGGTTCACAACAATTGGCGAATTTCGCAGACCATTAGGCTATTGACGCTTCAAATTTTTTTCAAATTTTTCAAATCCTATAACTTGCTTGATGATATTTTATTATCAGTGGAATCTTGATTATTCATGTCACATAACTTAAAGGCGGCAAACTTATTCAGCTATTTCTCGTGGATGTACTATGAGAGCGTGATGCTACCCCAGCTGAGTCGATATTCGAATTATAAAGTATATATTTTAATAATAAACAACTAAGAAGATACGTTATAAGAAAAGTTATAAATATTTTTTCAATAATACTGAGCCGAACTTAGTACCCTGGCGAACGCCGTAATAGTGAAAACCCTAATATGACTATTAGTCATCTTTTTATTTCGTTAAAATATATTTCTTAGAATTGGGACAGATATGAAAGAAATTTTCTGTACTGTATAATATTAATATATACTGTGTAATAGGAGACTGCTTCCTAACACGAAGACAGATAGTACTAATGACACCTTTGATGATGGGACGGAAAAAAATCAATCCTGTTTTAAAAAAAAAAACATATTTCTAAAACGTTTTATTAGCATTATTTACGCTCCATCATGTTAGTACAGCTAAATGAAACGATAGTTTCATAAAAAATACATTACTTTATTAAAAAAAAAACAGGAATGAAACACAAAATCAAAAACAGCTAATGCTCGGTTCAACGAACGCACTGGCTGTTTTTGATTTTGGAAATATGTTTTTTTTTAATCAGGATCGATTTTTTTTCCGTCCCATCATCAAAGGTTTCATTAGTACTATCGTATGTCTTCGTTTTCTGAAGCGGTCTCCTAATACCCAGTATATAAAATAATATAATTGTACACTTTTTACTTTAAAACATATTTTAGGCCATTATTTTATAATTTAAACTATAAATACTAAAACTAAAACTACTAACACCAAATTCCTTTAATCCTAAAAAGAGGGAGGTTACCTCCTTTTGTAACAGTAAACACAGTTTAACTAATAAAAAACTTTGAAGCTACGAGTGAGGAAATCGGATTCAATGACCCTTAACTCCTATTATTGCAGTTCTTATCTTCTAACGCAATAACAGACATTCAACGAATTCAATAATATTCAAACGATAATAAATCCAATCGTAAAGTTTTAACATCCTATATAAATATAAATCCCACTGTATGACTATAGACACGCTGTTCCACGGCTTGGTGGACTTTACATGTTGTTGAAAATATATTATTTATTTGCTATTGCATAGACCTGCTTTCTACAGATGGTGACAGAGGACGCGGTTCGGTGAACTTCACGAGTCTTCAAAACATTGTTTTTCTCTCTTGGTTGTCTATATAGGTTTCTTTACGAAGTTTTCCTTCACGGCCGGCAAATAATTCTGCACTTAAAATTTATATATTTATTTATTTATTTACTCTTTATTGCGATTACCTTCAAAGTTAAAAGTTCACAAAGTGCGGAATTAATGCAAAAACATCTCTACCTATAAACTAGTCATAAAATTTCTTTTCTCATAAAATTGTAATCAACAATTTCGCGTTCGCAAGTTCGCGTACCGTGAGTTTTAAGTTACTGTGGGAAAACTGAGGTACTATGGTTCTTAATCCAGTAATATTACTTATAAATATCAATAGTGAAATTCGTCTAATACTCGGGCACGACTGCCGTTCACAGTGCCTCTCCATCAAGACGTTACGCAAGTGGCCCAGTAAGGAAATCGCGGGGGCCATTATCCTTTCGACTAAATACAAGGCGTCCAGCCTTATTACAACATTGAACTGCGATAACTTGTAGCTGTCCCAACATAGCAGTTATAACGTAACGGTTATTATTCCTTTTGAGTTTATTAAAGAAAGTCATTTAGGAAGACTTAGGCTTGGTTTATTTAAATATGGTTATCTT
This sequence comes from Teinopalpus imperialis, assembly GCA_029286865.1. Classification (NCBI taxonomy): domain Eukaryota; kingdom Metazoa; phylum Arthropoda; class Insecta; order Lepidoptera; family Papilionidae; genus Teinopalpus; species Teinopalpus imperialis. The sequence goes on along the minus strand of JAGSMU010000045.1, from coordinate 1,400,250 downwards.
TATATTAGGTGGCCTGTGTGCTCCTTTATCACCCTTAGTTTTGTAAAACTATACACCTGATGGTTAACGATATTTTAGTCTATCTGTACTATACTTTATACACGGCAGAGATACTGTTTAAATAAATTTGTTTTTTTTTATTGTATTGAGTATATTTGAGTAACAAATGCATAAATTATACATTGCAGCATAAATTCTAATACGTTCTGATAGGAGCATTGAAAACTTGTCCAGTATACAACATTTATTTATTAGACATGAATACATCTTCATAGACTTTGGATTTTAGACAAAGGCTTGCCGTGTAGGCAATACCAATATAATAATATAGCTTTGTGGATATCTGATTTAAAAACACACATGCAAAGGCGCACTTATCACGTTTCAAACGTATTCGAATATTGTTTAACAGCTCATCGTAAAAATGTTAACGGTCCCTTTAGACTGGTTCTAAATACATATAAGGAGGTTTATGTGTTGTACGCAGTACATATTTTGATGCGATTGCATTATTGAGGTCGATGGATTCGTACATTTAACGTAGGTATTTACGTGGTGCTTGCTAGCCCGGTATGGCCATATTTTTGTTACATTACCTAGCTAGCCTATCATGTGACAAATATTGAGGCAAAATCCGAAAAGCATCTAACTTGTATACGGTCATTCTATTAGGCTTTTTGTAAATATAATTCTATTTGTGCTACTAAAAAGAACCATACCACTCTCGAGTTCTGCTACTATTTATATGAAGGGTGACAAACGAGCACACAGATCATTAGTTGATAAATGATTGATGGCCTTCTTGAGATTTTGTATTATTCCTAGTTATTCTTATATAGTATATTAGTCTTCATTTCTCATGACTCTAAAGACGAATTATCTATAACGGCAGTCATTGGTGCATTCGTCCCTTTCTTACTTCGAAGTTTTTTTTATTTTACCTCGACAACCGAGTGCACAGGTCACTGTGTACTCGGTTGTCAAGTACACAGTGAACTGTTTACTCGGTTGTAAGTGATTCCTGCGGCCATTACCCCCACATTCTTCCTTCATAAGAAGGTGCATGGTCATCCTGAGGATTAAGAGAGAAGAATGCCTCGTCACCAGTAATAATAGTTTCAGGATCTCTACACACAAAAAAATCGAAAATCAGGAGTGTAACGATACTATTTAATGTTGGTACAATATATTACCAATCTTTCTTGCAATATTTTAAAATCATGGGCATCATCAAGATTTTTTTGTAATCTAGCTGTTCCTTATTCTAATTAAATAAAAATTTAGTAATAAAGTTAGGATAATGATACTTTAGTTCGAGTGCAATTTAATATGATCTACGAATCGTACTTTGAGATAATTAGATTTAAACCAGTAAAATATACTGAATATATTTCGATCGATATCGATCTTTGATATATATATATATATATATATATATATATATATATATATATTTATAGGATACAGTATAAATGCTTAGCTCTTGTATGCTTAGGAAACCTTGACTATTGGACAAGACAAGACATTTTATTATATGAAGATACTATCTTCACTCTTTAAAAATAGGGCGTACTATACTTAATAAAATAATAATTGCTTATTAAATCTTACGAAATCCCACGACCTAACCGATTTCTTTCTGTGTAGCCAATGAGCATTACATTTAAAAATTATCTACAAATCTCGTAGCGAATTACGAAACGAGAAGTTGTGGTTTCACGTAACTAGATTAAATACTCGTTTCATCTAATTGTTAGTGATCACTGTAGCTAGTTCTGGCATACTTAAAATTATATCCATATATGACATATACCTATCTATACATAATAGTATATATAGACATAGTAGGTGAGAGCTGCTGGATAAATGAATAAAAAGTAAACTAACAACCTATCCACTGCTGGGTACAGCTACTCACTGCCTAATGATATTTGACAGGCCCCCTCTCACTAAGGATTTGCGAACTTCAAATGTCTTCGATATTATGTCTCCATTTCTCATCTAATTATCTACAGCGGCTAGTTTTACACTCGCCATACGTAACACGGTTGTGGTCATTTTTGTTAAAACAATTTTAGTCCTCACATCAATCAATCTTAATCTCGCCCTTAGGGGTGACAGTCCTACTTTATTATGATTTGTAATCCAGGTTATACATAGATATCTTGGAGCCGTTGTTATTAAACATTAATTAATGGTATGTCGCCCATGCCATCATAAAAAAGAGAAGCGCTAATATACTCATCATTTGCAACCTGAAAGCAAGAAAAACTGTCAATTTAAATAGAAAGATTAATTTAAACAAATCGATGCTATCAATTTTTCAATTCTCGTCAGTATTAGATAGATTATATAATTATATTGTTAATATCCAACGTATCTAAAGTGGTTACTCCTGTGTATTATTTTAGTTTTGTAAGAGATTCTGCAATTCCGTTTTAGCTCTAGAGAACCTCTAGTATTCTGAGAGATGGTAAAATTAGTATTTCGAATATAAGTCTAAGATTTTTAGACCCATGACCAGTATGAATGTAGTGGACGAGACGTCTCGGGTCTGTTACTAGCCTGCCAAAAGAGGCTATTACGGCAAGAGACTTATGGACGGTAGGAAACTGATCATTTAAGATTGATGAAACGCTCTGCGTCATTATCATTTATTTTATTTTGTTTATTTTTTCTTGACTTAGTGTTGCTAGAGACAAAATCGTCTACAGACGCTGTTTACTCTGATATAAGCCTACAACGATTTTACTAGCGTTTGCCACGACCATCTCTTACAACACGAAGTGTACCCTCAAAATATCACAAAAATCTAAATTGACTTTTAAATGATTTGTTAATACGTGTAACGTCTTTGATCATCTATGTGTAGACTAATTTTACACTATGTAACATGTTTTGTCAATATGGGTTGTACTTAACCGTATACCTCAGTCCGTAAAATATGCTCCTTTTGACATTTCGTTTTTGGTCCTTTAGTATCAGAATGTGGCATGATTATTGTGGGCTTTATGTTATAAAAATAAATATATGCGTCCATTCATGTAATTTAATAACGCAAAGCAACCTACGCGTATGTAATCAGTTCAACGTTCACTTTCGATACGATTACGTAACGCGAGTAAAATAAGTCCATTGTCCGACATTTTGAACTTGCCTGTCCGACATTTTGTTTCCGCCAGCTTTAGGGAACTTTAGCGCGCATTGTTTCAACGTCGGACTCGTTTGAAAACTAACGGAAGCGTTTTGCACTTTCTCTTCGTTGGTATCTAGAATCATTCACGGCCCTTAGATTGTAAGCTAATGCATGTAGGGAAAGTGAAACTAAAAATTTCTTTTAAAAATTATTACAATGATACGGAAAAGTTCGACGGTGGAATTATTCAAAATATTATTCTAAATTCTAATCAAATAGGTATCTATGGGGGATAACTATGACGTAGCTACCAATCACGGCGATATCTTCTTTTTAGTGCCAAATGACACCTTGTGCCTATTGTACATAATGCATACAAAGTACAAAGCCCCTCACTGGTTCCTTCCCTACTTCTTACTTAATATCTGGCATTGTATCTGGCTCTGAGTTTGTATGTGTAAACTAAGACCCGTGAAGTAACTATTTGTCATAAACAATTTTTTTTATTAAATTATCAAAAATGATATTCATGTCCATTGACATTCTAAGAACCCCCGACCTGACAATTAGCGATTTTTACCAAAAAATAAGTATCTATTTAACAGTTAAAGAACCCGTAAAAATATGTTCTTTGTTTTCTTCTCTTCGATTCTATTGTTTTGTATCTGTTGCCGTGACTTTCAAAGTTCATAAACTTTAAACTTCAGAAGTTACATTGACAAATGATGTGATATTTGTGTCACAAAACTAAGTTTCCTACTTTTTATTTTCAACTTTAATACTATTATGTCATTGTATGTATTTAAAACGAAGATAAATTTAAACGTCCGTTTTCTTATATAATACGTCCACATCATACGATTTATTAATAAACACAAATAATAATCGATAAGCGCTTATTGACGACTACTCGAGAAATGAACAACCTCAGTCTTTTTTAATCTGTACAATACAATATAATTTAACGCTAATGAAATCAGTGTTGCGCCTTTAATTGTCGATATGAACCAAAGATAATATATTGGTGAATGGTTTAGGCTGCCTACACACTTGCGACAAGAGGCTAATAAATACGTACGGCCTATTATCCATATTTAAATATGTTTATAAATTACCTTATAGATACATTTTAGCAGTGCAAACTCTTGTCGTCTTAGCTTAGCGAGTTTGAATCGCTACTGTATATTGCGCCAATGATTCTTACATACAACTGAATTTTGCTACCCCGATTATTAGATCTAATTCGAAACTAATTAGAATAATTCGAATTCTAATTGGTAAACATAATAACTAATTTGAATTCTAAACTAATTGGGGTAGCAAAATTCAGTTGTAAAAAATTTATGTGAAGGAGTATATTTTTTCATTTTAATAAAATAGTTTTGAATTCATACCTCGTATAATAAATAATGTAAAACACCGAATCGATTTTCCATTAAGTTAGCAACGCATTTCACCGCATTCACCATTATTATTATTTTAAAGATGGACGAATGTGTTTGAGTTGCATACAGTATGCTTACATCGGGTAAACTTATGCTCATTTATCACCTTTACTGTCAATGAAAAATATTGTAACTATAGACATGAATAATAATAAATACTTTACAAGTCACGGAGCAAAAACCGTAGTGATGTGCACCGACCATACCAATGTAAAAAAACATAATTTATCGACATATCAATTTGACATATCTTTTGCGCGAATATATTTGTATGCTTCCTCGTGCGTACCGAAATGTTACATAAATAACTTTAAAGAAGACTCAATAAACATGTCCACAGGCGCTGTACTGTCTATAAATGTATGTAATTTTTATTTATATATGGGACGAAAGTAACGGGAGGGTCGGTTGCAGTTGGAAAATACTCGGTAATTATGAGAAAAAATGAATTACGTATTTTATGTAACTTGAATGTAAATATGTAGAAATCTGTCCTTAATTATGTCCCATAAAAGGTCGTGAGTAATTTTATAATGAGCACATCGCACTACTTGAACGATCTCTTGGATTTATTTATTAATTTACGAATAGCTATTTTGTTGTTGATAAAAGAAATTTTTATTAAGTTATTAAAGGTGGTAACATTAACATCTTGATAAATGGAGAAATATTTCCAAGATATATAACGAGTATGTTGCGGACTATTCCCCATTTTTAAAGCAGACAATGACAGAAGTTTGTTGATCTATATCACTATTATAAGTGGCAACACAGCTCTAGTCACTTATTGTCCGCACACACGAAAATAATATAATTATTAATGTACGAACATCGACCGTTTTAGACCTAAATACAAATAATTAAAATAATAAAGAATTTGTATTAAAAAAAAGATCATTTTCAGCAGAGGGCTAGTGCCGGGCTGCAATGACGATGATTAAAAAAAGTAAAATAGCAGGCGTCGTCGAAATATTGTTTCCGGCACAATATCTCGTTTCCCGCTGAACACGTGATATGCTAACTGTAACTAACAGTGCGGTAACAATTTTGACAGCGTTAATGTCACGGTAGTGCTACTTTCTGGCTTCAACAAAGGTTCCAACAGTGTTAGAGCTACACTGCAGTGTGTTTCTAACTGCAGAATGAATGGGTCAGCTCGACCGGGCTGCTGTGTTTCGTTTGATAGTAAGGATCCGGAAACCCTTATTACTGATGACGAGGCATTCACCCTTTTTTTCTCATTAATATATTACTCAATAAAAACATTATGAACTTTAAAAAATTGTATATAAGTGAGCTTTTAACTCTTTGTCTTGATAAATTGCTCGTGTGTCTAACGCCTAAGGGCCTAAACAAAAAAGATATTGGTCTGCTACTTTCAAACCTTGATGGATGGATTATTAAATGATTCATTACCAGACCGAGCAACACGTTATTCTAGTTAAGTTTAATAACATTTTTTTTTTGCTTAGTCACATTCTAGGGTCGAGGCCTTAAGTTATACATCTAGTCAGTGCTAATACATAACATAACAATTGGTTCGGTTATTTTATGTTAATATATTACATAATAATAGTTTCCGTTTCTGGATTCAGTGTTTGTATGTCCCGTGTCTCTAACACTGCATTTTATGCTTCCTCCGAAGGGGACGATGAGTCAGTGCCCCTATATTACAGCACTATGAAATATAATGCGCAGTTGATGTCATCTAGTTACGAGTCGAAATCGACTAGGAGGACACCACTATCATAAGACGTAGGTATATAAAATATCCAGTTTAGTGGCTAGAGGTAGTGATTGATACAGTGACAAATTCTAGTCCCCACTAAGCATTGCAACTGTGCAGGGTATATTATAGTGCGCAACGCACTCTAACCATTACTCCTCAATTTAATTAAACTTGTTATTACATAGTTCATCATTCATAGCTATAGAGTTGTTACGAAAAGTAAGTCTAGGTTTCATCTATCCATTTATGAACCTAGCAACTTTGCCAAGGTCAATGTATGGTGGAGAGCAAATATGGACAGAAGGTGAGCAGGTTTATCCCGTGATTAATTAGTGTGTCTTAAAGTGTACAGGATGTTAGGAAAAATCCACGTTGAACGTTTTACAACAAAAAGTAGCTGCTGTACACATTTTTTAAAAGCCAGTTTAAAAATATCATAAAATGAATATAACTCAAGCATTTAAATACAAATTATGTATAAATATTATATATATATATATATATATATATATATATATACATATATATAAGTTTGTATATCGTTATACACAAACTTATACCTGCCAATGAAAACTATCTATAATAACAATTTATAAAATATTTAGAATATGAAATAATTAAATTAATTTAACTACATATAATAACTTTTTACTCATACAAAGATTGTCGAGATTAGATTTCCGAGGGATAAATTTTTACGGCATGTATATTTCGTTAGATATTTGATTTAACTAGCAAATCGCTAATATCTATATATGTTCTCATTGCGTAACCATTTGCTTTCGCAAATATTTGGTCTTAAATACTTGTCAGGGTTAACCTAACCCATTTGTGTAGATCATAAGAGTTCAATCACCGATAGATAAACAAAATCATTGATTGATGAACACGTTGTCCGTAAGATTATTGCTAATAATGATATTATTATTAAACATTGCTTAGGGAAAATACAGGATTGATGCGTCATTATTGGAATGGGATATACAAACATTACCTAAGAAGGGTTTTTTTTTGTAAAAGAATATTAGCAATGCTTTTAACATTACTAATATTCTGGTTAACCACTCCAATTAAGCTAAAAATGCTTGTGCTAGGAGATGGTTCACGAGAACAATCGAATGATGGATTCGAACTTACGACCTTTAGTTTTGTAGTAAACCAATATAAGCTTGACGCTTAAAATGTTGACAAGTTAAACGAGTGAAAAATACAAAACCCATAACCGAATAAAGATTCAATTTGTAATTTCTGTAATTTTGTGCGACACGTATTTAAATAACAAGAGTGGCCCTAAAGCTGAACCCTGTGGAACTCTGATCTGCGTTTCATCTTAAACAATCGGTTATCTCGTCTAGGGTACGAAATATGACATATGACAGAACTAGGTGCCAGGCTACATTTGCATTTTAATTCCTCGTCGAAGATGAATTTGATTACTATCATCTGTTGTGATTGGTAATGAAAATTGAAAATAATGATTATATAATTTAATTAATAGCCCATCAGGAGTTTTCAACTACAGAGGTCAATTTAGAGTGATCGATTTATTCAATTTCCTCGTGAAAAATGGATATAAATATCGGTAAGGTACATTCATGTCGATGGACTTACAAATTGTATACAAACTAATATAGCTCAGGACTGTTTTAATGTTACCAACAGTGGTGAATAAAAGTGAAATATTTAGCTTGTTTAGTTTTTTGTAGAGCTTGTTTGTAATATTAGTGTTGAAAAGCAAGCATATAGTTCAAATGATGGTAAATTATGACACGAAAATCCATATTCAACGAGGATTCAAGGTTTTCGGCGGCACCTCAAAGAACAAGCAAGGGAAGACGAATTCCTCGTTACCTGTGTTGGTGTTCCCGAATCCATTTACATTCACCATATCAAACACAGCAGCGTTATGTTTCTAATTCATTCCGATATTCTGTGAGCGTATGGACCTTATTGCTTAAGACGACCCATTTAAGTTACAGAAAGAAACTAGATCTAATTTACATTTTACACATTCTAACAAATACACAACATACACACACAATTGATAGATTAAATTTAATAATGTTATACAAGTTTGACAGTGATATAAGTAAATACTAAATTTATCATTAAATAATATACTATCTATATATATATATATATATATATATATATATATATATATAGATAGTAGATATATATATATATATATATATATATATATATATATAGATAGTAGATATATATATATATATATATATATATATATATAAGAAATCTATTGACGCATTTGTTGCAAGACTTTGAATTTTGTCAATTCAAGAGCCGTGAAGCGAGGGGAGTGGACCACATTCGTGGACTAAAGACGAAATAAAATACGATGAATGCAATATAATTTCAATTCAAACATTATTTATAGCATCGAAGAAAACAACATTTTTCCTTTAATTCAATCAGGCAAGAATCATAAAGTTTAACATATTGCTAACTGAATAAAAAAACAATTCAGTTCACAAACTAAATAACTTGAGGGAAAGTTTCTTAGCCCTTAAAAGAACATCGCATCTACATCATGTCAAAAGGTCTTACCATCATATGAACTGTCATCTCCCATACAACTTTCATAACGCATTCAGCTTCAAAATAAAGGCATTTGAGATCACCGCATTGATTTGGATAAATAACAGAAAGTCAAAACCCTAGCTACGATGAGTCGCGACGCCATAATTCAGCGGGCAGCGCGTAATGCGTGCTGGATGATCTACAGTTGTTTCCCGCGTAAAATATGGCCGTTATTACGCTCAAATTATAATCTGTGGTCTCATTTCCCGCGCTCGGGTAATAGCACCTATATGTGAAAAAAAAAGATTTATATTTAATTTGTTTTCGCTCAGGTCGATGATTTAAGGCGGTTTTTTTTTCGTAAGAAATGAGGTTGCTCATATATAATATCATTTTGTAATGTTGCAATGTTATTGTGAAAATATGTACTCGTTAAAACAATGAAGATTGAATATTTATATTTAAGTGTAACATAGTATCAAAGAGTATCGTAAGGGTAGATAATAAAATAAATACACCCTCAAGCGGCGGTCTTTATTGGTCTACCTTGTCCTAAGCCATCAGCTCCTATAAAGCCTCTGTAGAGCTCAAATATGAACTAACTTCATAGATGTGATATTTACTACGTAAAACGGGAAGGGGTTGTAGCAAATATTATCCTTAAATAGTACGGAACAAGATGGTTTTTGCATTAATTATAAATTATTGAAGGGTCCGAGAGGGACGCACTTGTTGAAGTTTGTCTCCTTCGTAGTAAGGTGACCACGAAAATATTGTATCTGTTAGTTCTACTCCGTAAATAATCGTTTACAAAATATTTTTGTCTTATTTCCTTTTGGTTCTAAAGTTAAGTTAATATTAAGCATACGTAATTGTTAATTTTATATCATTATATATTGAGGTATTTTTATGGGGCGCAGAATTATTATACCTGATGATAAGTTATTCCTGCGCCCATTGAAGTCTACATTCGTCCTTGACAAGGAATCATAATGCAAATGTATTGTCACCCTTGAGGACTGAGATGGAACGCATTTTCACCAGTAATAAAGGTGGATACTTCTTTGTTTCACTGTGGGGTTTTATACCGCCAAACCACACTTAAGGCCATGGTAATAGACGGAGATTCCTCCCAGGAGAAGGCTGACATGAAAATTATATTCTAACTTTACTTTATTTATTTGTACATAATGCTCGGAAAGATAGATCATAAAGTAAAGATAAATAGGACAGCCTCAGATGGACATTATTAAAAGACAACATACGTAGAAAGGCAGCGAAAATTGGAAGCTCAAAGCTCTTTATAAATTAAAGTTATTTTACGTAAAAATGTTTTATTTTTATTTTAACTGTGCTGGAGCCAGGCTGTACCTAGTGTCTTGCTATAAGATAAATGGGCCAGCTCCACCAGGGAAGGAACATGCTCTAATAGAAAATTAACGTGAAATAGCAGAATAAGGATGCGTCTCCACACGTCTATTATGTATCATTTGCCACCACTATTATTAAAAAATATATAATCAACATTATTTCGGCCTACCGTATATTTTAATCAACTTTTTATACAGAGGCAGTGAATAACTTTTAAAAAATTAACAGAGAATATATACAATAATAACCTATAACGAAAATATAATAAGATATTAACAAAATCATAGAAACAAGACTTTTAACAACGAAAAAGCAACGAACCCTTAGCTTAATTCTTAAAATAAATATACAAAAACGAACATACCCTTAACTAAATATACACTGCAGGCCAAAAGTTTAAGACCACCCTTAATTGAAGTAGGAAAATAAAGTAAAACTCCAATAAAATATTAAATGTTTAATTAACCTGTTTAATCATCTAATAGAACATTGATTGACAAATAATATACTTTAAAAGCGTAAAGAAATATTAACAGTCCATGTAAAAAAGGCTATAGTTAGCTAAACTGATTTTTCATCAAAAATTCCTCCTTTACCTTTTATGACTTTTGTCAAAAGTCTCGGCATACGGGCCATCAATTTGTTAATGGTGTCTTGTGATATATTGTTCCAAATTTCGCATAAAGCATTCCGCATTTCTTCTCGCGAGGATGGTCCACGATTACGGACGTTCCTATCAAGCTCTTCCCACAAAAGTTCAATGGGATTGAGATCTAGGCTCTAAGGAGGCCAAACCATGTTTTTATGACCCCTCTTCTCTTTCTCTTCTAAATATCCTCTACATAATTTTGAGCTTTGCTTTGGATTATTATCTTGTTGGAAAATGCATCCATCTCCAATTAATCGCAACCCGGAAAAAACAGCATTTTGTTCTAAAATGTTTTTGTACTGTTCCTTTTTCAAAATTCCTTCAATTTTAATCAAATCGCCAGTTCCTTGGCTAGAAAACCAACTCCAGCCCATAATTGAGCCACCACCATGCTTCATATTTGGGACTACATAATCTGACATCATCTTTTTTGGGCACTGCGTCGAATGTATATTCTACGTTTTGAACCGAATAGTTCAAACTTGGATTCATCGGTCCAAAGCACTTTTTTAAAATCTTCTTCTGTCCAAACTCGATGGGTAAGAGCCCACTTCATCCGTTTTTTATTGTTTTGTGGCCTTAGCAGAGGTTTTCGAACGGCAACGCGACCATACAACTTGGCATCTCTCAGTCGCCGTTTTACTGTAGTCAATGATAAAGGTTTAACTTGGGTTTTGTTTACTTCAACGAGGATTTCTGGTGCTGTTAAGCGTCTATTTCGCTTGCTGGTAACTACAATGAAATTATCTTCACTAGACGTGGTAGCTCTCGGCCTTCCCAAGCGTGGACGATCTTGAAAACTGTCTGTCTGCCTGTATCCAGTTATTGTGCCATGAACACAAGACTTCGAAATGCTAATTTCTCGAGCTTTTCCCATTTTATGACGTCTTCACTGTAGAAAACACAAGTTTAGACTAATTGAGATTGTCTGTGAACAAAATAAACTCGTGTAATAATAAGTCAGAAACACGTGTTTTCAGGAACTAAATAATTCTAATTATTGACCAATACGTAACAAAAGCAAAGTAATTAGTAATGAGGACATTATAAAAATATTATTACGACTCTACCACCTGGCTCTAGCGCAGCGTTTGTCGGTGTTTGGAAACAATAGATGTTTATTGTCCTATACTGAAAGTAAACAAAAGAATGACTTCTTTAAATATTCGATACAAACAATAGAGTATGCAGATGTGCAATTCTTTTATTTATCGTATGGGATTCTATAACAATTGATGGATAATTATGTTGTTTATGTGCGGTCTTATTCTTTTGGCCGGTAGGGTATCTCAATTCTTAACTTGAGATCTAAGCTATGAAACCTTGCATGTCTAATCAAAATTCATTAAGTAGTTTCGAGTTTTAGGATTTCCATTCCGATTTCCGCCTCATCTCTTTAAATTTTTAACAGGATTTTCTACAACATGGAAGCGTTCTGGAGATGTGTTCAGATTAAATCCAGCCACTGGGTTTACCTAAACATCGTACATCGCGAGATAATTCAAATTTTCAAATTTCATCTTCATCATCTCGATGGTTGTCAATCCACCGCTGTGCGCTTTACACGAGATTTTCTACCATACACAACTGTTCTGTCGAATCTGTCAATGTCACTATTCAGTGATACAACTTAGGATACCTTCAAGAAAAGAACCTACATCTTTCTGAATAGCCAGCAACACACGTGCAACTCCCCTGGTGTTGCGGATGTTCTTGGTCATCGGTGCTCACTTACTACGTTGAGCTACTAACTCGTTTGCCACCTATTCTTTAACATGACAATAACCTGTTAATTAAAAAAAAATCTCGTTTTTTTTTTTATTATTAGTATTTTGATAGTTTTATAATAGTTATAGTGAGTGCAAATGATTTCCAAACTCCCAACCTCCCCATAAATAGCCAAACAATAAAACCGATAAAACCGAATCTAAATTAAACCAATCCATTTCAAGGACTGTTGAATCAAAACTATCCTCCCGTCTCCCCCGATCCGACTTTGTGCCCGATATCTCGCGCCCCAATCCAACCTCTCATAAATCTGCCTAATCATTTGAATTACTCCGCCACAACCGCTCCTCTTAATAACGAGAGACGTTTGGGAGCCCAGCTGATATATACGACCTTCAGACTGATGCGTATTGGTCGGGATGTAGGAAGCATCCCCCGCATTCTAATTTATAGTATACATTTCGTTTATATTGTATTAATGATCGTGAAATGGTGATTTTTTTATTGTATTAAGGGTGACAATAGAACACACATTCACCTGATGGTAATTGATACCTGCGGCCCATGTGGCGTTGTCACGTCTAGTCTAAGACCGAATGCCTCGGCAGTAATATAGGTCACCAGACGCAACACAGGATCATTATGCCGCTATTTCACGCTGGTATTCTGTGAGGTCGTGGTCCTACCCCGGTTAAACTGACCCATTCATTCTGCAGCTAGAAACAAATTGCAGTGTAGCTCTACCTACTAAATTTAGTTCTTAATAAAATAAAATAATAAAAAAAACATTAATTATCTCGAATCGAATTAAGAAAGTCCATTCATAACGTGGTAGAAAGATCATGGATAATCGTGGCCTTTCCATCGCCACTATTATCGTAAATTGACGGATCTTGCATCACGGTGCAGCAGTCCAGATCGTGAAGTAACTAGTATAATTACTCAGCACGGAGGCTATCCAACTCAAGATTGTTAGGGGTGTCAGTAAAGTAACAACCTATATGTACAATACAATACAATATAGTACAATGTGTCTCGTAAGCTGCACGATAAATTAAACAAAAACAGGACCGTAGTAAAAGTGTCACCATTTTCGTAAAATTAGCATTTTTATTTTTTTCTAAAAATACCAATAACAAAGTAATCAGAGCCAGACAGGTCAGCAGCTCAGTATATTTGCCTTTTCATCACCGATATCCCACTGCTGGTCATAAGCCTCCTACCTAGAGGGGTGAAGGAACATAGTACACCACGCAGCTCCACAGTAAGTTGACGGACTTCACATGTTTAAGAATATTTTTTTAAATTTATTTCCTTGACAGGTTTCCTCACAATGTGCTCTTTCACCGCCGAAACGTGGTAAGCTAACACTTAACATTGCGATTAACAATTTCCATGGTGCCGACACCGAGGACAGAACTAGGTTTGCCCGAGAATTCAAATCAAAATTAAAATCTGAGCTACCACGCACTCTGGGCTACCAAAAACTAGGGTGTTTGACAACCCTCTAATTATAAATTCCGGTATGTTAATAGCTAATATAGCGTTTAGCTTAACCTTTTTTTTATAACTGTTTCTCATTAAGAGTTAACACATGTCAGTTTAAAAAATAACATACATTTTCGACATACTGGCATCAATCTCGTCATATATGACTTACGTAGAATTTCTTCTTTACCAGATTTTGAGTCCTATAAAACGTTCGTTTCAAAAAACAAAACGTTAATATTTATTATTACCTATAATTATACACAAAGTAACAGACGATGTTATATATTCTCATTAATTTAGGTAGCAGATTTTTGAATATTTTCTATTATATTGCAATACAATCATAATTCTCTAATATAAACAGTCTCATGCATAAACAGCAGTAACGTTTTATAATAATTCACATCGCCTGCTAATTAGCGTAATATTTAAAACAAGCGAACAGCCGAAACGTTAAGCGAAATTTATACGTAGACAATATTAGAAGAGAGAAATGAGCAGAGCGAATGCAATAACAATAAATAGCAATAAATAAAAGGATTCCGTCGTTGCTTGTATTGTATGATACTAATCCTTGTGGACAGAGTGCGGTGGAGTCGTTGATGCCACTCAACTTTAATGCAAAATATTTTAATGCTAACTCAGCGACATAAACATTTTTTTATTGATATAATTAAATACAGTATCATATCAGGTTCAATTTGAAATCCAATAAGTGTTGATTATACGAAATAAGCTGGTTTGGCAATGGATACTAGTTGATATAAATGATAATTAATAAATGTGAATTTGCATCAAGAGTCGATAAATACAAAAATGCCAAAAGGGAATTTATTTTTTACTATACTTTCAGACATAAAAATACATAAAAATTATCCATGATAAGGAAAAAGCCAATCGATTATATATTTTTTAATAGTAAACATTTTTTCGTTCACAACTAGTGTTTGTACGATTCTGATCAAGGGAGAGAAAAGAATACAACCGATATTTTTTTATCCATTACAAATATTATAATGCTTAACTGCATATACAAATGCAATGATTCCGTAGTTAAAAAAATCTTCACAATACGAAGACAGCTCTACGGTTTTAGTCTCCGCAGAACTAATCCAAGGCAACGCCGACTGTTACGGCGATTACTTTAATTGGCTCAATCTCCATTCAAAACCACCTCGCGGCCTGGGGCGGGGCGCCGGGCTGGGGGGGTCACCACCAGATTTATAGCGAAAGGGTAAGGCGCCTGATCCCTGTTTATGAAGGAAGATAGGGAAAAAAGCTAGGAGCGTCGCTATACGAACGAGTAGTTACGCTTCATTTAGTCCAGAAATATTTCGAGATAACTTTGAATTCAATTTATATGTCGTGTTTTACTTATAACATAAATTTTGTACTAGAACGATACGTTGCACATATTATAGTAGGGCCACGCTACAGCTATCTACTAACTGTAGCAACTAGGTCGGGAAAATCACATATTTTCACAGATTTTTTTCTATATGATATTATTGGTGACACGAGCGCACAATTCACCTGATGGTGAGGACTGCCCATGACTCTTACATTAGTCCTCAACAATGATTCAAGATGCCCATGTCGTTCGTGACGACGCAGATGGAATGCCTCCGTTACCTGAATACTCAATATCGATTAAAATAGTAGTTTAGTGTTACTGTGTTCCGTCAAAGATGCACCTTATAACTGCTAATGTTTTTATTTTTTTTTTGTGTGTGAGTATTGCTGTTGGTCTAGAGACCTCTACGGCTTTATTTAATTAGACTCGCTAGCGGGAGGCCCGCGGAGTAGAGAGACAACGATGTTACTACGAAGCTGGGGTAAACTGCTGCTGCACCACCGCTGCACTCTGACCCCTGTGGACGAAGAAAGTCGACGACAACAGAGGGGAAACGATAAGGATAATACGATCCGAGGGCCCCTCATAAGGAGGTACGAAACCTCGACCCGGATCGCTATCTAAAGGGAGAACTGCTAGTGAAGAATTCAACCTTTGTATTCAATACATCTGCATTATCTCACTTCCAAGAAGAATGTGGTGGTCATGGGGCGCTGGAATCACTTATCATGAGGTGAACCGTGTATTTGTTGGCGATCCCCTAGATAGAAAAAACAACAAAAGTAGACTTTTATAACTAAGTTCAGATTAAAATATTGTTATCTGTAAGTTTTAATTATAAAACAATATACATATTTAATAGTCAATAGCCTAACGGTTTAGGGTACGGTCTGCGAAACTTAAGGTCGTAGGTTCGAATCCACCATTAGACTATTGTCTTGAACCATTTCTTAGCTCAAGCATTTTTAGCTTTGCTGGAGTGGTTAACCGGAATATTAGTGTGTGATTCTTTATTTAAAAAGTTTCTGTTAGAATTAGTGCAGATAATTCACCCATGTATGTCTAAAACTTTTATTTCTTAATATTACTGGGTTGGCAACTCAGTTCCTTCAGTTTTTTTTTTTTAAAAGTTTATTTTACATGAAATATTAACAACTTTTTAATTGATAACGTATTGTTCGTTTTTGTTTACAGCTGTCTCCTACCGTTCAACAAAGTTTTCAATACGATAGAAATCACCCGGTTTCGGCTTGGAAAACTCGACCAACTAAGATCGCATTTCTGTATCAGTATTAAACAAAACTACGCATAGCATTTGAAAGAATTCGAAAGAGGTGGAAGTTCACATAAAGGAACTCGAATGTAAAACAAAACATAGATTCCGGTGGAACAAAATATTTCCCCTTTCAAACAATCTTAAACATTATGCCAAAAACGTTTAATGAACATAACAGCAATAAAAAAAAGGGAATAATTGACGACCTAATCTTAATTATTCTATTATTTGCCATAAGTTCGACCAACGAGAGATGTTGCTTTCATAAGGTTTCAGCGTTAAATAATAGTTTAGTACTGCTTTCCTTAGTGTTTCATCTGGTGAGTAAAACCGGAGACCGAAGGTATCTGGTGATTTGTTCAGGAAGAATGTGACGTAGGCTACGAGTGGTAGAGCAACTGCAAATGAATGGGTCGGCACGATCGACACCCTCAAAGAATACCAACGTAAAATAGGAGCATAGTAAGACCGGAACGTGTTACAAAAACCATCGCTTTAATAAACAACTCACAACGTACCGCTTCTGTGTTTCAATTACAAATGAAGAGTCATTCCATCTGAATCCTCCGGAGAGACAACGCATGAGCATCTTGAATCTTTGTTACGGATGGATAGATTTCATGACACAGATATCACTCACCATCAGGCGAACTGTGTGCTTGTTTGTCACCGTTAATATTATAAAAAACGGTGTCTAATTTGTCAAACACAAATATCAAACATGCAAATTAAAATCATATAAGTTATAAAAATATCTAGTTTTCTTCGTATTTGTTAAAGCACTAAGTATGTATTATGTCTGTTGATAAAAAAAGTGTCCTGATGTGCTCGAAGTACAAGACAAGTCGTCGTCGACCCGGTGACCCATCCTCTTTATCACCACCCACGCTGTGTTTTCATTAGTCGGCTTTAACGTATGACGTGGCGAGGGACTAAATCTTCATTTTTGACGTCCCATGGGTGTGTCGATGATGCTGCGTTCGCTGGATGTGGCATCGCTAGGCAGTTAAAAAAAAATATTTAAAATTATGAGTTTACGTATACGTGTTATTGTATTTTTTATAATATAAGAGGTAACCAAATAGCACACATAACTGATGGTGACGACTGCGGCCATAAATCCATCTTCATCAAAGATTCCAAATGCGCTGCAATTATTTCCCCAAATTCCTACGCTCACCATACGAAACACAGCAGGGTTATGGTGCTATTTCGCGTTGGTGTTACGTGAGGGCACGCTTCTTCCCCGGTTGTGAAGAAGAACTAGCTTTACCATTGCTTGAATTCAAATAATAACAATTTATGCATTATAAATAATTATATACTTAAAAATCCTACAACATTTGTGTTATAGATTATTATAAATCTATCATATTACCTTATTTAGATTATTTTTTACACAAAACATTTTCTAATAACTTTCCTAAAACGACTATACAAACATCTGGATAGATGTTACTATAGTATTAAATAAACAAATAAATTATAACCATCGATTAGCACATATATAATAATAACTTCAAAACAAAACTATAACGAGTTTTCTGTTTTGAAGTTATTATTATATATTCAAGGACGAGGAGGATTATTGTTTGAATACGTACTATAATATCAACATAGTCTTGCTATATTTTGTATGATGAGTGAAAGAAACAAGAAACCATTTAGATGTTCAATAGGATAATGCCGTCTCACCTTCTGGTGGGAAATCATCAGGAAATCACGCACTTAATGCATTAAATGAGTTTTAAAGACTAGAGGCTATATATCTATATTACTGTTAAAGGGGAACTCCCTTCCTATTATTCCCATCTTAGTTCTCTGACAAGGTTCACAAATAGATTCCTCATCTAAGAGTGTAACCATCACCCGCAGGGATCGCTTACCATCGAATATATAGTGTGTACTTTCGAATATCTAGTAAAAGTAATAAAAATACGTTTGTCTATTCTAGAAAAAGTGTTAGATCCTTGTGCACGTGTCTCGTCCCCGCAACTGGACGGGGGACAGCGCTAATGTTGATATATCGGTCGGAGTTCGGACGGACACACACGAATTTTGTACTGAGATGTTAAATAATAAGGATCCTTTGTGAACACGCCCTTACGTAGGTGAGACAAGTCGATACATTTTATTTTCATTAAAAAGACGCAGAAGTTTTATTCTTTTCACCCTTCTTCCGCTAATTTAACTGTTATACACGAGTTACAAAGAAAAAGCCTTATCCAATTGTGAACATCGAACGAACATCCGCAATTAAAATAGTCTAGACCAGACAATAGACGTTCAAAGATTAAAGATGGCGTCAAATATAAAAGTAATTCCACCGCAGCATAAATCGGCGGCCGCCCGTCAGTTTGGTAAGTGATCAATATCTTCACGTATGATGTAGTGATCATGCCAATATTTCAGTCTGTGCTAAGCTGCCTGCCCCTTGGAAATTATCGGAGCTTAGCTTCCACTGTTGAATGTGTAGGAAGTATGCTCCACTAGGAATACAAGACACATATAAATTATATAAGGTATGTAAAAAGTAATTTAACAAATTAAAATGAAATTATATCAAAAGAAGCTTAATTCAAGTCGGTTTATACAAAACACTTTTGAATCGTCACCACCGCTTCGGGAAGGCTGCTGCTAGCGAGAAGAAAATCGACTAGCTACTTTTATACAAATGACTGCAAAAAGTCGAGTTCATACATAATTTACATAGAAAAAAGAATTTTTACCTTTTTCCCGAATTTGCCAATTTTCCGAGCAACTCCTGCAATTTTTGGTTCGTCCTAAAAAGCTAATTAGGCCTACCACTGCGAAAATTTTTAAAAATTAAATAACCAAATCGGTCAATGCGTTCTCAAGCGATGCGCTTACCAATGAATAGCCGTATTAATGATAATTTTAAAAATGGTTCATAACATATTCGATAGATGACACTAGTGGAATTTTGTATTATTATTTAACATAAGTTGGTCTCGTATTAAAGGTTTAGGTTTTCAAGCAATATACTTTTTTCTTTTTTTTTTTTGTGTGTGTGAATATTGCTGTTTGTCCAGAGACCTTTACAGCTTTATCTAATTAAACTCTCCAACTAAGCTAAATATAAATTAAATAATGTTGAACGATAACATTCAAATGGTATTTCCAAAACTAAGGTTTTAAGTTTCACCGAATACACCCTAAACCATTAGGTTATTGACGCGTCAAACAATGACAGATGTTTTTTTTCTATCCGTGAAGTAGAGCATCACTTTTAGCGATTCGGATGAAAGTAGCCAATCTCGTTCACAGATAATTTATATCCTAGCATCACGAGAGGGTTTAGTCTTATGTAGGTTAGGTATTACTTCATATTTCCTACAAACAGACTGACCAAAACTTATCGCAGTCGATATATTGAATATATGGACCACTTCTAAGAACTTGTTTTTAAAAATATAGGCAAACTTTCGACAATCCTAAATGATAAACATAGACGCAAATAATATAGGTCAGAAGTATAATTTACTTTTAATTTATTTTTATTATATTATTGTTTATAAGCAAGAATACAACTCAAATGACAGCCAATGACATCTTCGCTTATCCACAACTGTACGGCTCAGTACCAGTAATAAAGTTGCCAGATCCTATGGATAACATTACATTACATGGAGCAAGAGGACAAGGAATGCCGACTCCAATTAAATAGAATGAGGTCTAGAAGGAAGAAGAAGAAACAACGATAATAGGACTGCTAGATTTTTTTTTTATTTAAAATGTTTTATTCGCATTACACATTTAGATACAGTCGAGCAATTCTGTATATTCTATCAAACTGTTGTTGATACTTGTGAGCGTAAAATCCTAAATATTTTTTATTTATTAATGGTGACAAACGTAGCACGCAGGCTTGGTGGTAAGTGATGGATGCCGATAACATGCATCCTCGACAACATTTTGAGATGAACGTGCGTTGGTCACCCCAAAGAACTAAGAAGGATCCCTCACTACTAAATCTCCGGATCCATACAATCACCAATAGATGCATTAGTGTTATGGTGAGTGAGGGATTTATCCTTTCTTGGTCTATTCGATCTTTTTTTTTGCTACAAACAAACTGCATAGTGGCTCTACAATTATTAATATTTACCGTCAGTTAAATTATATGATCGTTTACACCTTAATTTAATAAAAAAAACATTCCTTATTTTATTTATTCAATTGATCTTGAACTGCGGTAGATCAAAGCAATTTGAATGGATCGGCACGACAGGAAGAACCACACCACACAGAATACCTGCGTCATAAAGCATCAGAACGCTGCTGTTTCGCAAAATGCTAGACTCATTTCGATCCGGGATCCGGTAACCAAATAACAAGTGACATTACTCATCAGATAGACTGTTTGCCCGTTTGTCACACCTAATAATACAATAAAAATATATTTCACAATAAAATAAATAAACGAAGCTAAAACTTCTTGACTAGTTTATTGCTAACCAATATTAGAATTCATTTTTAATCTGTTTTCAAAACTTATAAAAAGTATTTTTAAATTACAGTAGCTATGCTTTCATTCCAGCCATGGTAAGAGCTTGAACGATGGGGTCTCGGTCACAAGGGGGCTTTTCATCATGCCCCCAAGCACCGGTTAGATTTGCTTTTGGACTTTAAAACCGAATTATATATTTAAATAAACAATCCATATACGGGGTGGTGTTTCAATGTGTTACATGTATTTGGATCAAAATAGGTACCCTCTAATAGGGTTGTCGGGATTTCGAGCAAAGTAGCTTTTAAAAATCAAAAAAATATGTACTTTTTTATTTTTTAGTAACGCGGGACTATCTCGCAGGTGACATTTAATATCAGCGTAAAAATCGGGACATTCCGCCAAATTCGCAAAGGGACATCTGGTAACACTAGCTCTCTACGAAGCCAAGTTTTTTGTAATGTACACACATAGTTCACTTGATGGGCAGTAATGACATCCATATCCATTCTCAAGAAAGGTTCCAGTAGCACATGCGTCCTCCTTGAGGCCTGAGATGGTGTACCTCTTTCTTTATAATTGGGGTACTGGGTCAATTCCCCAGCAGCGGTATACAAGCCGTTATTCTGCGAGATTATAGTCCTTTCCCGGTCGAGTTGGACCATTCACCTTGAAGCTCTAGAAAGCTGAACCTCTGTTAAAATGTAATGTTTAACATATACCAAAGTTATCGATTCGATTTACGAACGGGTGCACGAAATATGTCCGCGAAAGGATGTTATAACATGAATGGGTCGGCTCGACCTGGGAGAGACCACGCCCTCAATAAAAATATAAAATGCACAGAATATTATGAAATAACAGCGCATGTCTTCTGTGTTCGCATATGAGTGTATCCGGAGCTAACTAACTAACTAAACTAACGGAGCATCTTGAACCTTTGTTGACATTTAATAACAATAATAATCATTTATTCCTTTTTAGCACACAACCAATATATAGTAAAAAAGGTACAGGAAAAACAATTAAAACTAACAAAGAAAAAACAAGAAAAAGACTTTTACCAAATCAAAAAACAAAAACAATAAGTAATAAATAAATGAAAGACAAGTGAAACCTGCTGTTCTCCTCACTTAGGGCTTAAGACTTAGGGTCACAGCCTTTATCTTCCGTGAAGCATACACAAGAGAAGTGGCAGTCCTCGTTTCATAAACTATAATAAACAAATAATTAAGTAATAAAACAAAGTAATTAAAAAATAACAAAATCAAAAAATAATAAAAAAATGAAACAGAAAAAAATGCTAATATAAAAGTAGACAAGATTAACTTATTGCGTTTTTAACAAGTTACAAAAAGAAATTGAAAATAAAAAAAATGTATATGGGCACCCACTACATGATTAACTCATTTGTGTATGATGTGATAGTTGAATGAGAAATTAATTAAATAATTTCATCATCAATCACATAGGAGCTGTCGCCCAGTGAAATTAAAAGCGTGTACTTTAACGACCGACTGGAGGGAATATCTTCTGAGTAAAGGTCTTCTGTATAGTATATAGATAGTAAGTAATCTTAGTAGAACTTAAATTATAGAAATTTTACAAAGACACTACTATCCAGACTAATTTAATAAATGCTAGTTTCTTCCAATATCCCTGGTAGTTTAAGCGGTCACTTTTAACGTCTCCGTGACGTTTAAACGCGAGCAAATCGATCGAACCCCGTTGGCGGCACCAATGAAATTGTTAATTGATATTTTAATTGCTGGATTACCACGTGCTCGACGGTGAAGGAAAACATCGTCAGGAAACCTGTATACATATGAAATAAATTAAACCTTATACTCTGATACCTTATCTAGGGCGGTGGGATTTATTACTTATATACCTTCAGTTTTTAAAAATAAAAAAATAATAACCTTTGTGGCATTGATCCATTCCAGTCAATACAAAAAAGTCCGCCAACATTATTTTAAACCAAACCTGAGCAATGAGTATCCATTAAAATACTTCAAAGTATAACTGTACTGAAGAGATCATTAAAAATGAAAAAGCTAAAAGTATTTTATAAGAAAAACTATAAGTTATAATTTTAAATTAAACTTTATTATTTATGAAATAAAATTCCAAATTAAATAACATGATAATAGGATAGAAATGTGGAATGAGACAGGTACTCTTTAGACTGGAGACTTCATTGGGTTTGAGGGATTGATGTGAAGAGGAAGGACGTCGGGGATTAAGGGATTAGGGGTACTATGTTTAGGGTTACTGACCGCTCTCTAGGATGACTGATTTCTATAAAGGAATATGTTTTTAAGGGACATAATGATAAAAATCATTGGAAAGCGTACTCGTTTACTTAAGGTTTTGATACATTCAATGTTTGTGGGCCTAACATAAATTAAACAAATAAGAATAAAATACAATAAATCAAACATTATTTGTCTCCAAGTAATTTAAACTTAGATAAATATATTTATATATTAGTAATGCTGAAAGTATGTTAAAAAAACACCAAAATAAAAATAGCATCTAAAATGTTACTTCTCCGTGTTCTATTATTTATTTATTCCTCAATTAATAATTACCTATGGCGATGTGAATTATTGAGGAATAGGAAACATGTTAATTTTGCAAAATATAAAGAAAAGCTTCAATATTTCTTTAATATATAATGCAGCCAAGCTGTTACAAATGTAAGCAATGGTATGTATGATATGTAGGGCTAAATACATAAATTAATTATACTAAAAAAGTGTTAAGTTCAATCAAATAATATGTAAAGTATTCAATTAAAAATTACATTCACATCAGGCATAGAACCTGTGACAAGTACCGTATACTCAATACTTTACCCGTTGTAACCTAATATTCAAAAAAACCGATCGAAATGAAGGCGTCCATCTTCGGACGAAAATGCAATTGATTATTTAAAAAAGGAAACAATTATAAATACCTCGGCGAGCATTTCTTACAACAACTTCCTGCGCGTGCGCCGCCAACACTTCAGCGCCATCTATCAATCACCGGCGCACATTACACCTTTCATGTTGCCCGTGCCTAGTGATAGATGGCAGCACTTGATGATAGATTTATTGCCTTACCGATATTTTTATACACCGTCTGATTAGATACAATATAACATTAAAGTTAACACACTAGTAGAGTAAGCAAACGGAAAAGCTTTCTTAGTCATAATATTTATACATCTTTTTATTCATTACCCCGGTTTGAGTTTAGTTGTATGTAAAAGTGTACTCACATCCGTTAGTCATTTTGTAAAACTGAAGAATAGATATTTGGATGAATCCATATGACATTTTTGGCTTAAATAATAGAATATATAATATGCAGATATTATACATTTTGGTATCAATTAAACGTTTGTAAATTAAAAAATTAAAAGATTATAAACTAATTATAGGATGGACTCTGTATTGCTGTCGGACTTTATTTGCCGATTTAATCATATTTCTCCTCCGAATATTTATATATATAACTAGTCTGGCATAAATACTGTTACATAAAAACTTTTCTTTTTTTCAACTTTTCAATTATTTTGAATTTGGAACACATATATTATTATTATAACTTCTTTCAATTTTGCGCCATTTCACATATTTTTTCGTATTCATTATCAAATTACAATATGGAATGGAGTTACAATATAGTATGGAATGGTTAAAGAAAATAGGATTGTAGTGATCGCCTTGCACTAAGTGGGTATGGAGCCGTCGGTCATATTCTAGATACTTCAAAAGCTTGGTATCAGCGGTAGGTTCGTATTTCGTACTATCAACAGATACAACAACACTTCCTCTATCGAAGACCAGAAAAGATCGGGGCGGCGCGTGTTCTTAGAACTACAAAGGCTGTCAATGCTGTTAAAGCCTGAATTCGTCGAAACCCCATTAGGAAGCAAAAAATCTTATCTTCGTAGAAATGAAGATTCCCGCTAGGACTCTGTCGCGTATTATAAAACAAGACAGTTGATATACAGGACATGCCCTAAATCAATCTTTACAATTAAAGAGATTGGATCGATCAAAACGCGTTCTGTCGCGATATGCAGGTGAAAGGCACAGAAATATCCTCGTTACCGATGAAAAAAAAACGATTGAAGAACACTACAATAAGCAAAATGATAAAGTGTACGCTCACAGTTCTAAAGAAGCTGCTCAAGTGGTCGGAAAGGTACAACGTGGCCATCATCCTGCGTCAGTGATGGTTTGGTGGGGTGTGTCTTATCAAGGAGTCACAAAACTACATTTTGTGAAAAAGGAGTGAAAACTTCAAAAAGTATCAAGATACAGTCTTGGATTATGTTGTGAAACCTCTCAGCAATACACTTTAAAAATATACCGTGGACTTTGTCACAAGGCACGAAGTACCCAAGCCTGGCTTGAAACCAACGTTCCGGACTTTATAAGAGCTGAAGACTGGCCCTCATCTAGCCCAGATCTCAACCCTTTAGACTTCAAATTATGGTCAGTTTTAAAGGACATGGCCTGCTCTGAACGATACGGTGACATTGAGTGTCTTAAAAAATCTTTGGTGCAAGCAGTGGCGAAATTTCCCTTAGAAACAGTGCGTAAATCCATAGATTCGTGGCCAAACAGATAAAAGGCCTGTATAAAAGCCAAAGGGGCCACCTTTCGAATAGAATATTTTTTTATGTTTTGCTGAGACTAATAAATATGTAGGTATAAATTTTAATAATATTCATATAATTAAAAAAATGCATTTTCATTTGTAACAGAACTTATGGCTGGACTAGGTATATATTTATTTATTTATTTATTTATAAACTTTTGTACAACTAACATATGTACAAAGGCGGACTTAATGCCTAAGGCATTATCTACCAGTCAACCTTGGGGGGTTCAGAGAAATCAAGGTAGGGACAGAAGAATAATAATAAAGAAAAAAGAGACATACAGTACATCTAAATGCTTATGCAATTATATACACATATCATTATATATTATCTTAGGAATTTATAATACTAAGTATACATCCATATAGTATATATCCATATAGTCCTTAATATCAACATTTATACAAATTTTAATGCATTGTTACCCATGAGGATTGGATGATGGTGATTTTCACTCATGGATTGTCACGTGATTTGATTGTTACCCTTGATAGGGAATTCCTCTAGCTTGTAATTAAGTCCATAGTTCCCTACACTCATTATATGAAACACAACATGCTACTATATTGAGCTTTAGCTATGAGCCTATCAAAACATAAATAATTGAGATGCGTGTCGAACACAACACGCTATATATAATATAATAATAATCTAACATCTAATAATATATCTAATCAATAAAACATGTCCCTTCGCTACCTTTAACAAAAGCCTATCACCACTCTGAAAAATCAATAATTAGAACCGCGCAAAAAACTTGGTTCGATACTGCGTATGTATATCGAAGTTCAAATTACACAAGTCAGTGCAACTCGTAGAGAATGTACGCTAAAAAGAGATCCCGCCCGCCCACCGACCGCGCTCGAAATCGTTCTCGTATTAGATTTATCGGGGGGCCAGGACGAAACATCGCAAGTATAGCAACAAAGGCACTAGCTCATCCGTTGACAGCTTTATGATCCTAACAGTTTTTGCTAACAGCCACCCCCATCCACCCCACAGTTTATTTATGACTCAAGTTTTATTAATTAGCCGGTTTCGAAGGATGGCGAGGTCGCGTTGTCCGCCTTTCGTAAGGGAATCATTACTAGGCTTCTTTTTAACTTCTCGTGATGGTATGATTTGACGAATTGGTTTTCTATCGTTGAAAGATTAGAACTTCGAGAAGGCTTAATATCTTTTTTTAACAAACACAATGTATACACATTAGAAATTATGGAAAGTATTGTTTTATGTAATATAAGTATTTAACTTAGTTTATTTTATCAAATATTTCTTTCATATCAATTTTACATATATACCTTAATAAAGGTTAATATCACTTAGAAACAAAATATTAGTGGAATTGGTCATATATATATATATATATATATATAAATAAATAACTTGTGGTGTAGATTTCTAGATATAATAAAATAAAAATAACCAGTTCAAACTTTTTTTGCAACTTTTTTTTTTTTTGCAATTGCAAAGTGACAAACACTTCATCCGACAGATCATAACATTCACATCAATCGAAGATACTCGTATTTCATCAACCCTGAAAACTAAGATGAACCATCTCGTTTGATTTTCAATACTTCTCACCATACGAAACTTAACAGGGATAAGCTGAATTAAGGAGCTGGTACTGAGAGCTGGAGCTGAACTAATACCGCCTGCGAAAACTTAGAAGCAAATATGTACTTAAGTTATTAAGTTATAACTAAGTATATAAATAATAGCAGTCGAAGTGTAGAACGGCCCCCCAATAAAGAAGTGAAGTCGATGGAGACAAGTGGGTCAGGATCGTGGCTTGTGGCAATCTATGGGGAAGCCAATGAAGTACAGACAGGTTGTGATATTCCGTGCGGGTCTCAAGATATTTAAGAGTTCTTTGTCCCTCGATCCTGGTTTACAGGAGATACAGTGGCCAATAAGAGCGGTGTTTATGCAGCTTGTACTGATACGTCGATGACGTAAATAATATTGATTTCATAATATATTTATGTGATATTAACTAAAATAGCGCCTGTCCCAAAAGTCGAGTTATTTATTTCTAACAAAAGGAATGATTTTTGATAACTATGACAATATTTCTTTATATTACAATAGTTTTGTCACTTCAGTAATGAATGTGTTTTTACAGCAACACCTTGTTTCTTCATCACAGCCTATCCTCAGTCTACTGGACACAGACCTTCACGCAAACTTGCATATGTGGTCGCTCTCTCTAGGGCCTCCAAGGGTCGTCCTGCCAGTACGCGGGTGCCACTAGAAAACCTTACTAAATTAAATAAATAAAAAATATTTTTTGCACTGATAACGGGGCACAACCTTGGCGTCCGAGGTGTGCACCACCACTTCAATGCGTGTGAACATTATAATTGCAAATACATAGGACATTAGGTCGACATCAGATGCACTGCCAAGTCCGCCCCTGCCCTCTTTGGGGAAAAACGCCCCCGTCAGCCCTGAGGCGATGCGATGCGACACATAAATAATAAATTGGAACGGTGCGTCTGCAGATAATGGGTAATATACGGTCCGCAGCCATTGCCGTCAATTCTTTGGCAGCAGCCAACCGGTTAGATCGACGTTAGTCTGTTTTAGAGCCGTGGTAGCACGAGCAAAAGGAGTTCGATCAACGAAGATGTTAATTGCAACTTAAAGTGCCGATTTACCCGTTACGGCTTCACTGCCGTAACGGATAAATCAGCACATGGTGATGAAATCTGTCTAAGTAATAAAGACATATGAAGTCAACCAATACACTGCGTGCGAACTTTGCCCCAACACGCTCTCCCGGGAGGAGGCTTATGCCAAGTGGAATTCATATATGGACTGTTACTTTACTTTTTACTTTACTAAAGCTGTTTTATAAAATTGTAAGCACAATTAAAAATTTTTGGCTACGTCATAAAATTGAAAACATATCAGAAAAATAGGAATTCCCGCAACAAAGTTATCACACATCTTCGAAACGCTGACGAAAAAACTCCATTAAAAATATTTATTTATAATTTATAGAAATTAATGCAATTAAAAATATATATATTAAAAATAATGCTAAAAGATTACAAGCTTTCCGATTACGTTTTTACCCTCTAACTAAGTTTAAATGCTTGGAATTTCTCAAGACAGTAGCCGAATGGCGGATTCGAACCAATGAGGCTATTGGCTCTTTGAAATGTGATCATATTTTAGTCGATCTTGCAATTTCGACAACGGCGATATGTTCAATCAGTGTTTAGCTTAATTATAGGTGTAGTATTACTTCATAGATCTATACTCGCGTGATGAGGAACGAGAAAAAACGAGAAACAAGGATCATAAACCTCTCCATAGTTCGCTGGGGGACTTTCGGCTTCCTCATCTGGAGACCTCAGCTCCTATCGGTGTGTAAAAAACTTCGTTTGATTACGAATCTAAACGGGCACCCGATGAAATTGTTACGTGAAAGTTTGCCTTACGACCCATAGCCCGTCGATCCGCCGAAACACGATGAAACGACGTCGCACGAACCGAGAATCGAATAAATTACAAAGATATATTATTATTAAAATTTTGGGCGCGAACTTTTGAACGTTAACTTCGCTCTGGGGACGAGGCAGCGGCACAATGGGAGGCTTTTGGTCATCAAATATTGTTTTTTTTTTAATATATAATAGTAGGATTGACATCGTACACATATTTCACATGATGATGACACCTGACATGGGGGAGGGGGAGGGGGACATGCACGTCCATCCTCAAGAAGATTCAAAATACAGATGCGTTATCAGCACTGAGGACTGATTTGGAATACCTGGTCACCTGGAATACGGTGCCTACACTCACTATATACGAAACATCAGCATTCAATTTTACTCAGATATTCTGTGGTCGTGCTCCTTCTCCAATTTAACCAACCAATTGATGTTGCGGATTAAAACTAGGGGTTACCACTGTTGAGTGTTTTTAAAAACCCAAAGTCATTCGTTGTTAGTAACGTGATCCGATGTAAAGCATATACAGTAAGATAGGGGCTAGTTTTGGATGCAACAGTCTTTGTAAACACAACTTAATTTTTTTGTTAAACAAACATTGTAAACTTTAAAAAAAAAGGAGACGATGTCATTGTGATCACATTGACATATGACCCTCTCTTTTTTACTCTCCCTAACTAGATATATAAGAATTTGTGTTCATCTTGAATATTAGATTTTTAATGACATAAATAATATATAATAATCAGCGTGCGCTTTGGACAAATGATGCGTTCATTTGTCCTCGGAACCAATAAAAAATTAAAAAAGCATAAGTCTAAGAGCTGTGGTAGTACGATAGAGACCAGCTTATCTAAAAAATAATAACAATAAAAAAATATTTCATAGATATGTGAAGTGCTGGAATCTGCAGATGTGCGTGGAGAATCCTCTTCCTTGAGAGAAGGAGTATGCCCAGCTGTGGGATTTATATATATCGCATTTTTCTTTTTTTCTTTTTGCTTAAACATAAGCCCTCTGGTAATCGATCCCCCCTGAATCGCAGTTCAACTTTCGGGTTCTTTATCTTTCATATGATGCAGAGTTAATGTGCCCAGTGTGCCCCCGTGATCAGTTCAACAAAATTAACGAGTAACTGGCAACGTGCGATGGGAAACAACGATAACGGTTCCACGGCGGGCGCGCAACGATAGCCGCCCAAGGATCGCAGCTTCCTGCAAACCGCAACGGCTTACGGCCTATCTTAAGTATTGAACTCATCAATTATAAAACTGATCGATCACGTAGCTTTTATTTTGTATGTTTTTAATAATTTATGCTAAGTACCCTTATGCCAGTTTCGTGTCTAAGCGCTCGAAGAACCGATATCTGATGAGGAAAAAAAGTTTCTCGAACGGCAACTCCGGACTAGCAGTTGTGGCAGTTTACGACGACCTCCCACCAGACGGAGGGACGACTTACGCTTACTTGCTGGAGGTCGATGGATGCAGGTGGCTCAGGATAGTGCTTTGTGGCAATCTGTGGGGAGGTCTGTGACCAGTAGTGGAATATGGACAGGCTGTGGTGATGGATGATAAAGTTAGTCGTCCAACTTAAAATCCAATGACTTGACATGTTAATATTCCATATAACTGTAGTATGATTTAATCGCATTTTTTTTGTAAATTTGCGTTTGTTGATGTTGGTTGATGTTGATGTAGTAAATCGAAAAGAGACAAAATTAAAGTAACCTCGTGACATACATAATACCTTTCTACAATTCGATCAGTCAGTTAAACATCATCAAGCAGAAAGACTAATGCTTAGTAAAGAAAGTAAAGGCGATGACAACTTGCGAGTGATTTAATCTAAGACATTAACGCCTTGTAGATGCAGCCTTATATCTTAAATTCAAGCCTATATTTCATAGGCCCCAACAGAGAAACAGACTTCGCTCGAATCATTACATGAATTCCAAATAAATAAGAGCTTCCTTAATTCCTTTTTAGTTCTTCTTTTCCCTCCATTCTAAGCTTAATCAAAAAAATATTATATTTGTGTGTGAGTATTACTGGTGATCCAGAGACCTTTATAGCTTTATCTAACTAGACTCGCGAGCGGGAGGCCCGCTGAGTAGGGAGACAACGACGATGCTGCCAAGCTGGCGCGGAGACTGCTGCTGCACCACCGCTGCACTCTGACCCCTGTGAACGAAGAACGTCGACGACAACAGAGGGGGGCGATAATACGATCCGAGGGCTCCTCATAAGGAGGTACGAAACTCTTAATAAAAAAGATTTATATGATTTATTTTGTTATATTGGACATTATTTAAGGCTAAGCGTCATCTATCAATTGTTATTCAATTATGGTCCACGACCATTTGTAAAGTACCATCTCGCGGATTGTTTGTGAACTACTATGTTTATATCAACAAGTTTAATACTATTTATCACAAAAAGTTAAAAGAATTAAAATTAATAAACATTGTTTTAAAAATTGCTCATATATATTGTAATTTAAAAGCTACTTTTAAATATGTATTCTGAAATATAGACATTCAAATGGCCTATGACCATATAACTAGCGTCATCTACTGGTTATTGCGAAAATCATTTCGATCTTTATCGATCCTAACATTAAGGCAGTATCGATATATACCTAATACATTTGTCGTGAAAATAATAAATACTTCGAGATACTTATGCTTGAAACGTATTCAAAAAATGCACAAAATAATGAAAAAGAAAGTAGGCGATTTATTGTGTTTTATCTGTCGACGGTTCCGCTAGATGGCAGTAGAGAGCTAAGTGATGCCATTTTTGCCCGTGTTTTAGGCTGTATACACACGTTCGTTCTTTCCCTCACATATGTTGATGTGTTCAATTTGTAACGTAGCACTTATGGTAGTAAATTATGTCACTCTGATCTTCACAAGTGAGGTTTCCTTTTTTTTAGTATCAAACTTCAAAAATGTCAGGTTTTATTTAATTATCATAAAAGAGGTTTTGTATCAAATCGACGTAAGGCGACGTAGTTGTATTCACCTAAGGTAAAGGAACTTTTTTGGTATGTGTGTTTGTACCTTTTATGTTATTGCGATAGTTTTTAAACGCAAGTGCATTAAGCCCCTTAAGCCGTGTAGCTTGTGACCGTGTTATTTATCGCGCCATTACTGCGCGAACCCTTAAATCATCACGTGACGTCGCCCTAGAGTTGCTACGTGTGCCTTAATGAATGGCGGTACTGGCTTGCTTCTGGATTTTTTTCTTTATGAAATTGTTCAAAAAGCACTTAGCAGGAAATCTATTAGAAGAGCGCAAAAAATGATGCATTTTACTCCGATTTGTTGTTTTTTTTTATAGAAGCAAAGGTTTATGTGCAAACGTACACCTTATGGTAGATAATCATTGCGCTTTACGGATACATTTTATATATTTTCCCTTTGAACCTTCGATATTCATTTATGCCACTATTTGTGTTACCATTTCTCATAACTTTTAACAGCTATATTTTAGTTTTTTTTTCTGAATGTTACAAACGAGCACAAACCACCGTTCATACTCGATAAGGAATCATGATGCAAAAAAAAACCCCTGAGTCTAATGTAAAGGCTCGACACTAATAAGCAATAAAGGTCTCCGAATCGCGGACAATATGAATGGGTCAGCTCGACCAGTGAAAGGTCACGCCCTCGCTAAGTACGAGCGTGAAATAATGTCATTACGATGCTGCATATCGTGTGATGAGTGGTCAGAATTCGAAGACCAAATTACAGGTAACTACACATTCAGTCTCAGTCCACAGGAATGAAAACGCATGTGCTTCTGAATCCTCGATGAGGAGGTCATGGGCCGCTGTCATCACTAACCATTTGACGTAATGTGTTTTTTCGTATTTATATAATTTATATTTTTTGTATTGTGTGTGTTGTGTAATTATCACATTGAGAGTAACAAACGAGCACACAGTTCACCTGATGGCAAGTGATTCCTTCCACCCTTGACTCTTATACGAACCATAATGCAGATGCGTTGTCACCCTTGAGGACCGAGATGGAATGCCTTGAAACCAGTAATATAAAAGTCTCCGGATCCCTACACTCATCAGAAGAAACACAGCAGCGTTTTGCTGCTATTTTACGCTCGTACTGTGTGAAGGTGTGATCCCACCCCGGTCGAGCTGACCCATTCATTCTGCAGCTACCACTAAAACCTACTAAAAGAGTCTCCTTTGATGATGATGATCGCCTCCTAATCGATTTATCTCCTCGTTATTGCTATGCGTAAACTACGCTACATATGTTACAGTCCATCCATTCTCCACTCGGGAGAATCTTTCGATAACTGGCAACTTGGGTGGCACCATCAGAGGAACGTGATCAGAGCAGACCGATATGCTCAGTTTACGAGCACTTTGTGTAATTAAGAGAACCAAAAACAAATTAACCAGCTCACGGACCCCTCAGTTCCGTGAGCCCAGTGTCCGATGAAGCTGTAAGAGCCGCATAAGCTAACAGCATCAAATTCAACAGAATCTTCTTATTAGATGGTAATAAAATATACACAGGAACCAAAATCAATTTGTGCGTTGTGCAAATGTTGTTCTGCGGTTGTAAAAAATATATATATTTGCAGCATATAGAAATAATACCGGTGGCATACGGGCCGAAAAAGGAATACGAATGAAATAAAAATATAATAAGAAAGAGCACACGACAAAGCGGGCACTCCTTTGAGATGATATATAAAATGTGACAAACGCAAAAATACCCCCAACAAAGCGCATATATTACCGGCATTATCGCGTCTTTTGCCCCACAAAAGGTTGAAAAGTCGCGTTTTGCACGTATATCGCGTTATCGTCGGTCTGTTCGAACCCTTACGTCGCAGGGAGAATTACGCCGGCCGCCAATGTACTAGCGACCGGCGTGAAATAATTAGCAATCACTCTTTTCTATTATATTTTAATATTATATTAAATATTTAAAAAAAAATCCGGTTAACCACTCCAACTAAATTGAAATGCTTTTGCTAGGAGATGGCATAAGACAATATCCGTATAACTGTTTGGACCCTTCAACCTAATCAATAAAAATTATACAAAAATACTGTTAAAAATATGATATATACCCACCATATTACGAGTTGGTTACATTTGCCAATAGACACGAAGTTTTTTTAGTGAACAATGGCAAAAAAAAAATATTTAAAAAATAAACATTTGCCGCTTGTCAGTTCGTAGTCGAATCGCCAAGTCCCATGCCTTGCGGCATAAATTTACTTTCCATGGAGAATTATCAGGAGTCGTTCAAATGATTTATGTACACAATTATTGGGTTATTCAGGTACGATGTTTTGCGATGCGATCCCGCTTCGATAGAAGTTTTGAGACAATAACGGTTAATTTCGCGTTCAAGGGCTTAGATGTAATTCTTAATGGAGTCTTCTTCGCACAACATGGGAAAAAATATAAAATACCTCGTATGGTAGAGCAACGCTGAGGAATGAATGGGTCGGCGTAGGACCTATAGAATACCAGCGGTATGCTATGCTTCGACAGGTGGGTGTGGGGATTATTAGTGACGAGGTTCACACTATAGGGACCACGCATCTGCATTGTGATTTTCTATAGAGATAAATGGTGCCCTCTTTCTCAATGCAATAATAAAAAAAATCTTTGAAGGGACGTTCATGACTAATTTAGCCAACGTATGATTAGTGAAGATAGGAATTTATATAAATTTAATACGTTTTTTGAAGTGACCATTCCTTTCTCATCGACCTGATTCGGCTTTGTTTGCACTAAAATTTCCTAACACCCCAAATTAGTGGTTGATCTCTTAAAGTTTCTTAAGGAAGGTAAATGTTCAATATTGCCTGTTGCTCTTGTAGTGTTTTTAATTTTAAGCAGAGTCTGTTTTTGATGTCATTATTTTATAAAACAAACCTCTATATTTTTATTTTGTTTTACAAAAGTTAAAAGTATATATATATATGTATATATATATATATATATATATATATATATATATATATATATATATATATATATATATTAGTCCTGTTGAGCATAAGCCTCTTCTCTAGGGAAGGTGTTAGAGCCTAGTCCAACATTTTATTTTCATTATTTCAACATGCAAGTTTCCTCAAGATTTTTTCTTCATGACGGGGATCGAACTCGACTGAAACAAGTACGGTGAATAAAAAGCGAGCACTTAGACACTGAGCAAGCACGGTTCCGTGGTCAACACAACCAGAAGGAAATTTGATTTAGGACCCTCGCAACATTAGTTGTTTGCAGAATTAAAAGAGTACCAAACATAATTTAAAGGTCTCCGAAGCACCTTAATCACTCACAATTTATGCACCATTCGCAATGATAAATGTCCGTGTGGGACCAGTTTGGATTCGCCCATCGCTCATCGTATTTGCCGTCTGGAGCTGCACTGACGCAAAATCGTACACATACTTCAAATACGTAGCGACGGGAATAACCTGAATATTTCCACACCTCCGCCAGAATCTATCAATGTCTGCATTGCTTACCGCAACGCGCCCGCGTAAATCCCACAAGTATAACACAATTTTGACATGTCATTGATCTATCCGACTGAGGATCATCTCAACACCTAGCTCCTGTCTCCCGGGGGACGTCAAACGAAAACTATATTACTCCACCTTTCAACAGTACACCGATTTCTTCGTTTTGTACTGCATACATTTCTGTTTCAGTATGAAAATCTTTTAAGATATAACAATGCAAGGGGAAATGGATTCAATATGGCTCAATACGAAAGCAATCTTAATTTCTAAAGGTAGCTACGCTGGTATACAGATCAAATAGCTGTAACCACTAGTTTATATATAATAGAAATTAATCTTTGTGCCTTGATGATAAAGTCACATTTTGAATGAAACCAAAAGTTAGTTGGACGTTCGGATTCCGAGCGCAGAATAGATAGTTTGAAAGACAGGTTCTATCAAGCGTTGACAACTACATATTGTGTCGACGTGTATTTTATTCGGTAGGTGTAACCTCTATACAAATGTACTCTGTAAGATTGTCTCTTGTATGGGATACGTTTTCAACTGAGCAAACGGAACTGATATTGGTAAGAGTGTATTCATAAAATATTCGAATGTTTCACTGTAGGATTTTTTTCATATAGAAGTTCAAGAATGCTATGCCAATTTTAAAAATAATTTATTTAATAATTGATGTAATTTTAAATGACAGGACAGCAGCCTTCACTAAATAATAAACATGGCGGCCGTAAGGCGCCATTTTAAGGTTTTTTTTTCTAGCACTAAATATGAAAAGACACAGGCTGGCTGAGTGGCAGCTGAGAAAAAAATATAAATACATTAATAACACGGCTTTTTACGCATTCCGGTTTTATAACTGAGTGATAAAAAGTTGTCACTTGATCACTCGGTCATTATATTCGTAGTTAAATATCTTTATGGAGTATCATAATTTATTTATTGTTGTTGTTTTGGTATTCAAATAACTGTTATAGATGGTATGTGTTGTTACATCGTCTTATAATTTACAATGGTGATTTTTGTCTGTTACACTTCATTCATAAGTATTACTATATATGGAACAAAGTATTTTATTTTAATATAATATTAGTGGTGAGAAACGGGCACAGTTCATCTGATGGTAAGCGATCGCTGCATCCGAAGATTCACGATGCAAATGTATTGTCGTTCCTGAGGATGGGAACCTGGAGAGACTGGGATGGAAAATTTCTACACACACTAACTACACGAAATAGTGCAGTGTTATATTGTCGCTCGGTAATAGTGCAGCGTTATGTGTAGTGTCATATTTCACGGTGGTATTACGAGGGCATGGTCATGGTTTTGGTTGAGCCGACCCATTCATGCAAGAAACTGCACCGCGGCATATAGAAATTTATAGTAGTTTCACAGTTTCGGCACTTCATATTTGACCATGTACCAAATTATAAATTTGTCATCGGCTACAGGTTATTTAAAGAAAATCATGTCTTCATTTTTTATAAATTCATAACAGATAAATAACAATAGGAATTAAATATTATGAACTTTTACGGTTTTAAGGGGTGACTTCGAAGCTATGTGGTTCAGAAAATCACCCCTTAAACAATCATTACTGCATTCAACGTGAGAAACGAGTATACAGTTCATCGGATGATAAATCATTTACTTGCTCTTTGATTACATGCTCGATAAGGACTCATACCAATACTCTTTTTCAGTGGTAGAGCTACATTGAAGTTTGATTCTAGCTGCAGAATGAATGGGTCAGCTCGATCGAGGTAGGACCACGTTCTTACAGAATACCAGCATGAAATAGCAGCATAATGCTGCTGTGTTTCTTCTGGTGAGTGTACTTTATTACTGGTGACGATGCATTCCATCTCAGTCCTCAAGGGTAACAACGCATGTGCATTATGATACCTTGTCAAGGATGAATGTGGATGTCATGGGCCGCGGGAATCACTTGTCATCAGGTGAACTGTGTGTGAACGTCACAATTAGTTTCTGGTTGTATATAGTTTCTTCCACTCACCAGATGAAACAGCACCACTAAATTACTATTTTACGCTAGTATTCTTTGAAAGCGTGATCCTTGTCCGGTCGAATATATTTGTGCTATAGCTAGTTTATGTAGCGATTATATGAGAGATAGTGTGATTAATGAACAAGTTTTTTTTTTATTTCTGATCTCTCTGTTCCATTCAATCCGATCAAACCATGTTCATTTAATCAAAGAGTAAACAAGACACGTAAAATATAAATGACATACAAAATTTAAATTTATTATGACATCTCGCTTTACATCCCATTGATATATTCGGACGTACCAATGTTATCTAATAACATAAAAATAAATGAAGGGCTGAATACAACAGAACCTTGGCAGATGACGTCCGAAAAAAAAACGAAATTAAAAAGAAAAAGTGGCAATAAATAAAGAGGAGTTATCAGATTGGGCGGGTGTATAACATTTTAATAAATAACTCGTTGGAGGAGTTGTGTGTGAGCGCTTCTTTTTTTTTCAAATTAATAATAATACGAAATAAATCAATAAAAGAATGGAAACATTTCAGAACTGGCTCCGCTTGAATGATTTGTTGTAATGCGAGTGTTCGGTGCCGTCTGTTCCTTGTTTTTACTGGGACCTGGTCGTTTTGATACTTTGTTTTTTTTACATTTGATTTACTTAAAAAAGACCTTGAATATCCGCGCTAAGGGAGATCACATTCCTATAATCGTAATAAATATATTTGTTTTAATAGTATTGTGTGATTTTAAATCAGCGCCATCAATTGTCTATTAGCAAGTCAAATGTTGACGCATCATTCAAAATGTCTACTCGAAGGTTCCTTAAAGGACAGAGGCCTCGAATATATTTCCTTAGTGCCACTTAAAATTTACGATACATTTCAAAAAAATTATATTACCCAATGTGGCGATTCGTCATCGTCATAGGAACATAGGCCTCCCCCAGAGACACATATTACAATCGTGAGCCACGTTCATCGGTTTCTCACAGATTGGCACTGGTCGTCGCTCCACCTAGTGGTGGAGTTGTCCTACGCTGCGACAGCCAATATGAGGTTGTCATTCGAGAACCTTTCTTCTTCATCGGTTTTATTTTATTTATTTATTTACTCTTTATGGCATTAACCTTAACAAAGTTAAAAGTTACAAAGGGCGGACTTAATGCCAAAGGCATTCTCTGCCAGACAAGACAAAGTGTGGTGGAATATCTGTATAATAGGTGTAGCAATAAACTAATTAATAAAAAGAAATACTAAAAATAACTAATACTAGTAAAGAATAATACATACATAGATATTATACAGATATTAAATACATAATACATGTATAATAACAAAATATATGTATATATATATATATATATATTATCGGTTATCGGTTATAGTTTTATACACAAAGTT
Source organism: Teinopalpus imperialis (assembly GCA_029286865.1). Taxonomy (NCBI): domain Eukaryota; kingdom Metazoa; phylum Arthropoda; class Insecta; order Lepidoptera; family Papilionidae; genus Teinopalpus; species Teinopalpus imperialis. Next base: position 1,360,992 of record JAGSMU010000045.1, on the reverse strand, counting down.
AACAAAACATCAACGTTTTTAAAACCAATATTATCATCTTTTCGTAATTTACAAATATTATTTTCATATATTTATGTACAATTTTAAAAAATATATCGCAAAAATACAAGTATCAAGTAGCTTAAGGCGTTACACGGCAAAAGCTAGTCCTATATCAGTTGATATCGACTGAAGTCGACTCTAGATCTCCGTCCCACCTCCAATAAAGTGCTGCCATCAATTCAGGCGATGGCGGAGAGGTTTCTCCTGCCCAGAGACTCGGGGCGCGGTGCCTATGACGGATGACTGGGGGGCCGCGGTTCTGAATGGAGTTTTAATTAATAATTTGTAAGTCATTGATGATCGAATGCATTACATTTGGTGCATGTCATTAATTTTTTCCTTAATTTTAATCGTATATTTTCGTTTGTATATGATACGTAATATATACTATATGATATTTATCTATTTGTTACGTTATTTATGATCTTTATACATTATCGTTACATATGTATATTGTTAATATTTGTTGCTGCGAATTAAGTTCAATGTTTCTCCATTTCAAGGGTTGATTGGTAGGGAATGCGAAAAGGCATTAAGTCCGTCCATCCTTTTATTTTTAAATAAGTAGCTTACAACTGAAGGTTAAATCAATATATGTATGTATGTATATACATACATACATACATACATACATATATACATACGTTTTTACGTATTACCTTTCTTTCTAAGTTTTATTCATATAACAATGTCGGGAGGCACTACTCACAGTACACCAGTAAGGAAGCTTACGTTCAACTGAGGTCAACACATAGAGATGGTGATTCAAAGAATAGTTTATAGGTCAAGTGTATTACAACTATTTTAAAATTTAGTACCGTTGTAGCTCAGCGTCTAAGCGCTGGCTTTTAATGTCACGGTACGCGACTAAACCGAGCTCGATCCCCGGAGACGGCACAGATGAAATTGAAAGTGCTCATTGACTACGTGAAAAAGCTTAGCGGTGAAGAAAAAAAATTGCAAGGAAACCTGAATATCTAAAAAAATTTTACAATTTCTTTACTAATTTCAGCGTAAACTTAATGGTTTAAAATATATTAACGTAGGCAACTTAGCGTCGTAGGTGTAGAGCTTATTAACAGTGGTAGAGCTACGCTGCAGTTTGTTTCTAACTGCAGAATGAAATGCATTCAATGTAAGGTTTATTTGATGTAATGTTTTATACCGTCCGTGATAATAACAGGGGCAGTTAATATTCATAGCATATAGCCAACCTTTTAATATAAATAGTGTTTGATAATGTCGTTAATAGTAAAATGTATTAAGGTGGAAGCGTTTTTGTTTTTATACATGCAACTGAGGTACAAAAATACCCGTCATAGATCAAAGAGTCAGTAAGCTGAAGTGGCAAGCAACTGACCGAGCCGAGGTTCGGACCTCTCGGGCACCCTCGAGTCAGACGCTCTCGCGGAACAGGGTAACGGTCCAAGCCGGGGCCTCCCTCTTGGGAGCCCTTGTGTTGGTTACTCACTAATAGAGGTCTCGACTGAGTGCCATAAGCCCTCAGTCACCTCTCAACCCGGTGAAACTGTAAAAGCCCCCGGGCTAACAGCGGCCATCAGCCCGAAAAAAAAAGCTGAAGAGGCAAAGGGCCGGCCATATAGCTCGTAGAACCGATACGCGATGAGAAAGAATGGTTCCCGAATGGTAGTACAGTGATAGAGCTACTAATTCTGCAGTTAGTTTCTATCTGCAGAATTAATGGGTCAGCTCGATCGGGATCATCGCCCTCGCAGAATATCAGCGTGAAATAGCAAAATAACGCTACTGTGTTTCGTCTGTTGAGTGTAGGGATCCGGAGACCTTTGATACTGGTGACCAGACATTCCATGTCAGTCCTCTAGGGTGACAACACATCTGTATTATGATTCCTTAACAGGGATGAATGTAGATGTCATGGGCCGCAGGAATCACTCACCATCAGGTGAACCGTGTGCTCGTTTGTTCCTCTCAATGAAATAAAAAAAAAGGTTCGAATCCAGCATTCGACTAATGTAATTTGAATAGCACTGATAACAAAAATAATCGCAATATAGGACGACCCAATCCCACTGGATGGAGGGACGACCTATGCAAGTTTGTGGGAAGTCGATGGCTGCGGGTTTGTGCTTTGTGCCAATCTGTGGGGCAAGTCTATGCCCAGCGGTGGACTGTGGATGGACTGGGCTTATAATAATGATGATACTTCAACGAATCAACTAGAGTATTTTATTACATTTTGAAAATATCAATCACGTTCTAAATGTGAAGGAAATTACATCTGAAGTTATAATCATATAACAAAAACTTGCTTTAAATCGTAATCAATGCCGAGTGGCACAACGGTATTGATGTTATGCTTATAAGTTGCAGGTTGTAGGTTCGAATCGTTCATACTCAAGAAATTGAAGCCTCAATAGACTAATGGTTTAGGCTACGGTGTGTGTCCAATCCGCCATTAGACTACTGTCTTGAACCATCTCCACACACGCATTTCCAGCTCAGTTGGAGTGCTTAACCGGAATATTAGGAATGTTAATAGCATGACTAATATTCTTTTAAAAATTTTGTTTTCAATTTTAGAAGTCGTGTGGTGAATAGTTCGACTAAAAATTTGGTGAAGCTTGACTGTTTCCACTTGTTAAGGACGTTTTGAAATAGTAATAAATGAATAGTTTAAAAACTTTTGGTTGTATCCGGTAGATGTCGCCGCTGTACATCGTGTTGATGATAATCATAAGTATTAATTATTCTGTAATTCTTAGAAATTTAAGGTTCAATTCCGTTCATTTGACGATTGAACATGAACGTGAACCATCTCATAATAATTCAAAATAACAATGTTAATAACATTCTTAGCTTTGTTAAAAAAAAATCCTCAAGCGATAAAAGTACTATAAAATTATTTGTTCCGTCCGTCTGTATTATACATAAATCATAGGGTTATAGGAGATACAGTAAATATTCAAATATCGGCACATAAAAATTCAAACGGTCCCTCCCGTCGCCTGCAGCTGACGTCCCGAGATTTACCTGATGTGGACCGGCTGCCGAGGACAGATCCCAAAGCATACAGTCGATGGACCACCAAAACTGAGTACAATATAATAAATAAAGCTTAAAAGGGAGTAAAAGTTTTATTTTTTTATATTAGAGGTGATAAACGAGCAACGTTAAATGATTCACGACAGTGGATATGATAGTCATCTAACAGTGGTAAGGGAACGTCAGAATACTACTACGTCCTTACAGAATCCTAACGTAAAATGGTACCACCGTGCTATTACTGGTCACAAAATGTACCATTTTAGTCCTCAAAGCTGACGAAACATCTTCCATCTTTATTCCACTACACTCATATATAGATAAATATGTATATACATATATGTCAAGATACTAAAAGCTTATTAAAAAGTATTGTACTGAGATTAAATCGATAAGTTTCTTAACTCACAACAAGCCCGATAGATGGCGTTATGTGTAGTAAACCTACGCTTTAAGAGAATAGATAATAACTTTTACTTTCTATTATTTAGAATATTATTCGAACTTTAATAATTATTATTACAATCAAATTATTAATGAAAAATAGTTAAACATATTCTTATTTTAAGGTGAAGTAGATCTTACTTTATTTTAAATTATTGTATTATTATATTCATCAACCGGATCACAACGAATATCCTCCAGTAATAATCATTATTATTTATACATGGTAAATTCATATTGCAGCTATAAACTAGGTCTAGCATAAATAATTTCGCTCGACAGGTAAAGGCCATGCTTTCAGAGAATATCAGCATAAATTAGTATAAGCTACCACTGTGTTTCGCCTAAACCATGGTGTGCAGTTTCGTCGTTTTAATGAGAGAACAGATCCGGAGACTTTCTTATTGAAATGCCTCTATTGTAGTTCTCAGGGGACCAATAATTCCTTACAACCAGAAGGGACTGTATGATAAAAATTCACTAGTTATTGTCTTTTAAAGATCAACAGGTATGGGGTTTTATGGCTGAGGGCCACTGTTAGCCTGAGGGCTATTACATAGTTGTCGGGTTGAAAGGTGGCCGAGCGCTTAGGGTGCTCAGCCGAGACCTTTATTTATGGGTAATCAGCACAAGCACCTAGAGGACGTGTTATTGATCTATCTTTTCCTTTGATCTTTGCAGTTTCGGAGGCCTGATGTTCACAATACTATTGTACATGAAACCGATGTTTTATAGCTGAAGCTCAAAATGTACATCATCAAACACAACAGCTGTATCGCTGCTGTGTTTCGTATGGGGAATATAAGTAGTTTTCTAAAAACAACCTTAGAACCATTATTGGGCATCGGGAATTCACAATCAACTGATAAAATCTAAGGGCGTACACGGACTATGCGCCCGCGCAAGACCGCCCTGCTCATAATGCGAAGCCAACAATTAGGCCTCATTCGTACTGGGCAGTTCTACGTCACTATTGATTTGTGATTGATACTATAGGTGTGCTATAGCTTTATTGAATCATAAACTTAAAAGTGCTTTAACGTTCACAAAATAAGGTTTGTTTTCAATTAACATAACTGCAAGCAACTGTTCCTTAAGGAAACTCAATGGACTGTGTATGATGTCTACAGAGTCTATAAAGGCTAAAATCGTCTGTTTTAAAACAAGTGCAGTGTTCTTTGTTCGTTGTAATATCAACAATCGGTTTTTGACTTTTACACGAGGTATCTAGGTTTATTTTTGAGAAGCACGTCATAAGGCATCAAAATAAGGTCTGAGTTCGTAATAAGTCGTAGATCAAATGTTTAGTGGAAGGTTGAGTTACCTCGAGGCGCATACGAAGTTCACAAAGCTACTCTGGACCCCGGTTTCCATTCTGTTTTGAATCTTACCCCGGTGTGATAGGGGAGTATTTAATAATACAGCTTGCAATCGATTTTGTTTCCGTAATGATTTATCGATATTATTGGTTAAATGAAGTATGGGTTACTAGAAGGCGTGGTAATTAATATACGAGTTTTTGATAGATATCATTATTCATTTCTTGGCTTTAAATGCCAATTTGCAATACTGGTTTCTATATTAGTAGATAAACACTAATCAGTTTTAACCGTATATTTATATAATAATTTCAACCAAATCCAACTGGTAACATTTTTGCAACCATTTCTTGGTCGATTTAGATCACGGGCGATATCCTCTTATTGCCAGATGACATCTATTTAATAAAATATCTTATAATGCCGTAAGCATTTACGCAATTAGAGAGGCACTCAAAAGTCGTCCCCTTCCTCACCACGCCCTGGTCTAATGAGATGTAACGCCTCGCCACCAGCAACTGGATCTTCAGATACCTATCCCTACACTCACAAAATGAAACACAACAGTATTATTCCGCCATTTCACACTGCTATTCCGTGAATACACGTTCCTTCCAACGACTTCCGCACACGCTACTGCCAGTAACAAACTGCAGCAAGGCTCTACCGTTGTATATATCAATGAGTTTTCACACGAAAATAAAATTAAATTTACGTCATGTTATTTTTAGGGGATTTATTTTACGCTACCGCAGCACCGAGGAGTCACAGAAAGGTGAAGGTTCTTTTCTTGAAGGTCCCTAAGTCGTATCGCTACGGAAAAACCGCTGGTGACAGCTGATTCCACAGATTATTTGCACGTGGCAGAAAAATTTGCGTAAAGCGCGCAGTCATGGATTGCCAAACAAAGAGATGGTGAAGATGAAATATTGAATTTGGCCAATATTTGATTTCAGCGGCTGAAATTAATCCGAACAACTCCTCAAAACACTCCCGATGATAAATAAGATAAAAAATACATAGAGATGCAATATCTCTTGGCAATGCTAGCAAATCAAACCGATCGAAAAGTACCTGGTCGTCAACGATACGAGCCGCTCTACTTTAAATGCGATTTAATAAAACAATTTCACATTAACACCTCTAAAGTACTAAACCTGGCAGCAATATACGTAATTTCGCTTTTCTCCTAATCAAAATACAAGAAAGTACATACACGCATACATTTTCCTGTATAATGAACAAAACGGAGGCGTCGAGCGACAATACAACGTTTGTGTGTCACGCTACACCGCTTCCCTGTTAATTAATACGTTATTCATAACTTGGATTATAAACACGAATAAAATTTCCCCAACAATGGTCAAGTAACAGAGAGCGAGAGTTCGCGTAAGCTGTCATCGATCTTTTTTGTATGTGATGACACCAGATTTTACAGGCGAAAGCTTTATTTATGGGTAACCAGTACAAAGGTTCCCGAGAGGAAGCATCTGCTTGCTCGTTACCCTGCGCCCGAAAGCCATGACTCGAGGGTGGTTGAAGGCCGAAAATCGGCTCGATCAGGTGCTTCTTCTAGATTAAATTGTCAACGATCACAATTTAGTAAGCACATACACTCGATGGAACAGTGATAGAAAATAATTACCTTTAGAGTCTAAAAGGAACCATCACATAATACCGAAGTGAAGAACAGTAAATGTAGAGGTAACGTAGCCTGATTAAAGGAAACGAGGTTTACCACCTTAGGGGGCTTAACCTTTAGCTCCGTGCTTACAGAGCAGGGCTAAAGTATTCCCTACCTAAGATTATCTATACCAAAGGACTAAAAGAGGTTTTCGTGGGGGCTGGGATCACGGAGTGGTCCAGGTTTACCATAGCGAGCGTGACAGTGTTTGGCGTGCTTAGGCCCAGTACACTGGTACGTTCCGTAATACTCAATGCACTTAAGGTTAGGTTATTTAGGGACTCCCACATAATCCAGCTTTTCTTAGGTGGACGAAGTATCTTATAAAGATTTACTCCCAAAACTTCTAGAAGCTTTGTTGAGGACGAATGTAGATGACATCACTCGCCATCAATTGATCTGTACCGTTTGCCACCCACCCCTAATAATATACAATACAGACACCGCAGTGTTTCTTGGCTGCTTTTTGAGCCATGTTCAGGTTATATCACTCTCTGGACCAAAAAATGCAACATTTGAAACTGACATTAGAATCATTTCACTACTCAAATGTGTGTGCGACGGTTGCAATTGAAAAAAAAAAAGTTTGAGTTTGACTAAAAAAGGGCCGATACAACCCTCAATGGGGTACTTCAGTCCACTTCAGGGTACCGCCCTTACATCAAAAAGACCCTTACTAAACTTGACATGATTTTTAACTTAACTAATATAAATAAATGTTTACCAACACATCAGTAACATATGGAGTAAAATTTCAAGGTCGAGATTTAGTGCAACGTCTCTATTATATACATAATACATAAACGTATCACAATGAAATAGCTGCTGCTAAAGGGAAATTGGGACTTGATCTAAAGAGAGAGAAAAAGAGAGGAATACGATACACAAATTGACATAGTCAAAAAGAGAGAACTTTGCTATACGTTGCTGGGTTGGTTTTTTTTTCTCTATTGTATGACGGTGATAAACGAACGTAGTTCACGTGATGGTAATTGATTCCTGCCTTCCATGACGTCCACATCCATCATCGATTAGGAATGATAATAGACTTAGATGCAATGCCTCCTAACCAGTAATAAGGGGCTGCGTATCTCCTACACTCACCAGACGAAATAGAGCAGCGTTGTGGGGCTAATTTACGCTAGTGTTCTTTGAGGGCATGGTCCTCCACCGGTCGCGCCGACCCATTCATGATGCGATAATAAGCTATAATGAACATAATCAACCAGTTGGGGTGTCTTGATATCGGTAATTTTTGGAATTTGGAGAGTCTAATGGATCAGGGTACGATCTGTGAAATTTAAAGTAGATGCGAATCCGTTCGACTGCGAATTGTCCTGAACCATCTCCTAGCATTTTAAGTTAACATCATTGCTAGTTTTTTTTGAATGGGGTCTCATGATCCCTAAACTCAACAAACAAAGCAGTGTTATGTTGCTATATTTTTTTAAAAGAATAAAAAAAATCTACTACTTTTCTATAAATGTAACCCAGCATCAATGTTAGAAACATTGGCTCAGAGTGCTATGCCATAAGACGTTGCAAAGGTTGCTAGAAAGATGTAATTTACAAAGTCAAGTGTGACAAAAAAGCACACAGTTCATCAAAATAAAATTGCAAACAACAATTACATCGGTGCCAGCACCGGGGTCGAACCCGTTTTGCTCGCGTCACGTGTATACAAAATTGAGCGATCAGTCAATAAGCTACCACGGCTCTTTGTCATGATATCTATAGACGTAATGTAAATGGAACTATTATAAATAGTAGATAAATTAAAATATTGTTTCACATCGGAGCCGTCCCGACATGAGCGTCCGGGAATCGAAACTTAGTAATTAAGACGACAATAAATAACGCGAGGGCGGGACGCCGTTAGGCTGGGTACAGTCCCACGGAATTCGTTAAGATATGTTCATTTTTTTTTTATATATAATTAAAAAAAACTCTTTTATCAAGGGTTATTCTTCAGCTGTCACTCCTGGTTCTAGAATGGGAACAAAAAGCAAAATTGGACAACCCTTCACAAAATGACGACGCGATTAGATTTGCGAGTGAACGTATGCGGCAAATTTAGGAGACTTCGACAATGGACCAATGATGAACTGAGATGAAAATGATGAGCCTTATTTATCAACATTAGAAAATAAAAATTATAAATATTTTGTAAATTACAAAATAAAACATGATATAATATAAATCAAGGTACTAAGACTCCAAACTAACTAAACAACTAAATAACTGGATGGGAGTCAAAGATCATGATCGTTTGAGTGGCGTGCTAGTGAGAGGCCTAAGTCCAGCAGTGGTCTGATATAAGCTGATAATGTGGAAATGGAAATAACTCGAAATCAGGGTAATGTTCCTTACATTACCCTGATTTCGAGTTATTTCTTATATAGTTCTCTATTTATATAGTTAGGTGTGCTCTTGAAAATTTGGAATTTGAAAAATATCAAAGTACCTTGCGCACCTCGGATGTTAAGGTAAGTAAGCTTTATAATCGGCAAAAAAAAACTGGTTATTTATTTAGCTTTAATTCACGAATTTTAAACAACTCTTAATAAAAAATAAAAGTTCACTGTCTTCAAGAGGACATTCAATTTAACAAATCTCATGTAATTTAATTTTATTTAGATTATTTAAAAAAAAAAAGATAATTGATAAATTTTGTGGACGTCATTTGGCCTGTGTGTAATGTAAACACAGTATTATGTAGAAAAATTTTATACAATAGTACTCTATGGACCGAGCCGAGGTTCGGCACTTCCGGTCGCCCTCGGGTCAGTTACTTTCGCGCCCAGGGGTAACGGTCCAAGCCGAGGCTCCCTCTCGGGTACTCTTGTGATGGTTATGTAGTATTAAAGGTTTCTGCTGAGCGCCCTAAGCGCTCGGTCACCTTTCAACCCGGTGAAGCTGTAAAAGTCCTCGGGCTAACAGTGGCCATCAGCCAAAAAATAAAATGAAATGAAAACAGAATTATTTTCACTAAAAATGTGTCCTTTACTTTATACTAACGTCTCCTAAATATTAGTATTAAATATAATTTTGTGAATATTGAGACTATATGGCTTTTTTGGATTTAATATTTTTTTTATTGCCTATTCACACTTTCTCATCGTGTGCACGGATCCTAAGAATAAATCATGTTGGGTTGAACGAGTGACATGACGCCGGGAACTGTTAATTGCTATAAACACAGGAATTTTGGTGAAACGTAAGATTTATGTCGTTTTGTTTCGCGTTCCTTCAGACCGCGTCGGGGCGACGATCCTCGCTTACGTTACGTAAGATCTAAAAGTCTTATGATATTTACTGCTAGAAATAGTTTGTCATCAAAAGTTATGTTTTTTACATCGCAGATTCTAGAAGAGTAAATTCAGAAGTAGACAGGGCGGAAAATTCATTTAAATTGCTGACCCAAGCCTTTCTTGTTTGTCCATCAGCTTTTTTTTTGTAATATTTATAATACTGGTGACAAACGAGCACACAACTCACTTGATGATGAGTGATGCCTGTCCCATGATACCTTTCCTCAACAAACATTCAAGATGCACATGCGTTGTAATTTCTGAGGACTCAAACGAAATGTCTCTACACCTGTGATGGAGTACACAGATTACAATTATATATATATATACACAATTTTTGAATAAATTAAAGCATTAAAAACGAGATCACAATGTAAGGTTGTAAGTAAATCAAGATGCCTTTTACACAAACATTCGTTATATATATATATATCGTTGGTCATTCAACCGGGGATCAAACTCGATTTGAATTCGAACTCTTGTACCGCGAATAAAAAGCGACCGCTTACAGGCTGAACTACCTACAGTTACTTAGTTCTACAGCTGTACCCTAAACCCCAGCCTATCGACGTTTAGTCAGTTTATTTTGTGGAAACTACAACATTTAAACTGTATGAACGGACCGGGCGTATCTCGCATCAAATAAGATCCTATAAAAAAAGTGTTAAAAAATATTTTACATCACCAAAAATCAATAATTCAAAGGCCGTTCACATCCTCAATATCGTAATGGAGAATGAAAAAAAATGAACAATATTTACGCTACTTTAAAATAATTGCGTGGAACTTGCAATTTTGCCGTTTTTTTTAAGCGCTAAAAGCATCATTTCGCAGTTTAAATTTAATACATATCAACGCTTAAATCGATGTCCATGGACAACGAAATAATTAACCCACATTACATTCGCATTACAGTGAGAGGCGACACCCGAGATATGACACTTACATCTCGATTAACTAATACACCCCAACACTAGAGCTTTAATCTCTAGCTTTCTAAGTTCTCGCGAATATATAACTTACAGACATTGCCATGTATGGACTCATTAAAATATTTCAAACTCAATTAACTAATGACTTTTAATGGTACATTATTGATACTATTCTATAATATATTTAATGTTTATTATAAAGCTAAAAATTCTACGAATGTCGTAATTAAGAGAAACGTAACTTTCTCTTTTAATTCTATGGCTATAAGCGTGTTAATAGCCTGTAGCTTCGACGTTGTAGTTCGAAACTTGCGTTACCCGGTGTACGAGTAAGTCGTTAACCACGCTATGAGTTGAAAAGATTTCAGACGCCGCATATCGACTTCAACAATAAAGTTTTACGATTTTTAAATTGACACCGCGGGCGTCAGAGGTTTTTCCTTTCGAACTATTGACACGTTCAGATTGACCTGATTGGGCCACGTTTCCAATTCTACCCTGATCACGGTCCGACATTTTTAAGATGCAATTTTACTGTTATTAGATGTGGAAGAAATCGTCTCGTGAGGCAACCTCCCCATAGATGCGTAGGACATCCCCCCACTGGATTGTGTGATGCGCGAAGTCGAGGAATGCAAGCGACTTCAAATAGTACTCTGTGGCTGTCTGTGGGGGACTGTTCTACGGTGGACAAGTGATGCGGTGAAATGATGATGATGATGGTGATGATGTAATGTCCATCGCATCTGCAACTCCTCTGGTGTTGCGGATGTCTATGGACGACGGTGATGACTTACCATCAGGAGCTGCTTGCACCTTTGTTACTTATTCTATAACAAAACTTCTATTATAGTCTGATGATATCTAGGCTTTAAAAATATGGTGACTGGTAATAGATATAAATATTATATTAATAACAATATGGCCTTGATAAATATCCCATCAGACACAATTTAAGCCAATTTGCAAAAATAAATCTTGAATCTCAATCAGGTATAAAGAAAGCATATGCTATCCATTTTTCATCTGGAGCTTTAAATATATTTGTAAAAAGCTCCAGATGAACAGCAAAATTAACAGTGACAAGGACAACAACACAAGTAAGAGATTCTTTTTGGTGTTAAAAGTGTTCACCTGATAGTTATAACTTTTTATTTAATTTTTTATATTTATTTATTTCCAGGAAGTATACAATCAGTCTATAAACATCCTAATGTCTATTATCACACCAGAAGACGTTGATAGAGCGCTGTATTACCTAAGACTTCTTTTTTCTCATCTTCTCTTTCTCTCAGACTATGAGAAATATCAGGAATTCATGTTTTTTTATGATGGTCCTGTTATGCGTGTGGTCTTTAGTGAGTCGGGCGGAATCACTTGTGCTACGGGGTTTACTTTTTTTAGTTTGGATGCCAGGATACTAGATCTGACAACTTGAGGGGTCGTAGTTAGATCTACGATTGCGGAGTCCAAGGAATAATATTAACCCAAAACAAATTGTTTTTTCGGGCATTGGTGAATTCTGTCCAGTGGTTACATTGAAACATTCTTCCAACTTTATTCCTTATACTTTTATGCCATATTTTTTATTGTATTGAGGGTGACAACGAGCACACACTTCAACTGAAGGCAAGTGATTCTTGCCGCCTACGACGTCCACATTCTTTCACGCTAAGGTATCATAATAGAAAGGCGTCATCATTCTGATAACTAAGATGAAATGCTTGGTCACAAGTAATAAGGTTCTCCTGACACGCACCAGATATTTTGTTATTTGAGGTTGGTATTCTGTGAGATCTTGGCGCCCCGATCGAGCCGACCCATTCAGCTGGAAGCAAACTATACCTCAGCGTGCTCTACCACTGAGATGGACGTAACTGTTGTCTGAAATCTTTATGATACATACACAAACACAAGCACATACAAACAGTGGTACTAAGTACAGAAGGTTGTAAATTTAATAAAATTTACAACCTTCTGTAAAAAATGTCAATTATTAAATGTTAAGAATGGCTATAGATGGACGAAATTTCCTAACACGAGCATATACTTGCTTATAAAATCCCCCAAGAACTGATTGATGCAACCGATCGTTAACTTAACTAAAATAACTTATGAATTTTGTAATAATACATCATGTTGCATTTTTTCATTTATTTATTTACTCTTCATTGCATTAACCTAACAAAATCATATTCCCTTTTGGTGGACTAAATGGCAAATGCATCTCTGCCAGTCAACCCAAGGTGTGGTGAGATATTGTGGCAAGTGTAGCAATAAACTAATTAATAATAGAAAGACTAAGAATACCTAGTACACTTAATACCAATATATTATATACATACATAATTAAATATAAAAATACAATACAATAACGGTAGCTACCAATATATTTCCAAGAAAATGGATTTATCTAAATACAGGTATCTTAAATATCTTAAGCAAACAATTTTTCTGATCGATCAGGAAGGACGTGGAAACGCGCAGATGCAGCATCCAGCCGCGACACGATTTCGTCACCGGCGGTACGTTCACGATCATCTCCGCTCGGTGTGAAAGGTGGCGTTGAATTTGTAATTTTTTAATGTACACTCTAAGTGAGAGGTCGGTCCGGTAGATCCGTTACCTGCGAGGGGACTTCGCACATTGGTGTTAATTTGATAAAACCTAACTTCAACTTCTAAAAGTCTTTTTTTTGGTATTGAGGGTGGATCCTATGGGGATTTCTACTCACTGAAACCTCGGTGGCAATCATAACTGCACTGGGTGGGCCTCCAGAATCTCCAATCACCAACCCAGCACTTCTAATGGAAGGCAAGGCTTCCCCGAACACTCTCGTTGCGTTCTTGTTGTCCTTCCCAGGTTCAATTTAGTCAACGATCTGAGCCATCACGAACCTTATACGACCTTAGCCCTATTCCATAATCCCCGCACCAAAGGACTGACCTCGCAATGTCCTACCAATCCCATGTCTTCAATACCAGTTAACCTATCTCTTTTCACCGTGCTCTTGACTACTACAAGTATCTTTATCGGGACATTCTTAATGTCCCTGGGCCCGGTGAATCCGATACCTGATTAAGGACTTTGAGATTGAATAAAACAATCATTGATATACTGAACACCTATTTTTTAAATTGGCCCGATGGGTGTGGACTCGTGAGATACCAGTTGGAGACTGTGTTGGGTGTCATTGGGAAAACTATATATAGGAACTGTTCTATTAGGTTTCTTAGAAGGGTTTTATAGAATAGTTATGTCCTTCCTGGTATATTTCATTTTGTTTCGTGCCGCGTGAGTGGGTCGGATCGAACGAGGAAGGCCCTCGTTCAATAACAGTGTGATATAAATAGCAACATAACACTGTTGGGTTTCACACGAGGAGTGTAGGGTTCCGGACATTAAATTATAATTGGTAAAAAGACATCTCATCTATTTCATCTAATGCATAGGAGTGGCAACTTGTATCATTGTTGAGGATCGATGTTGGTGAGCTGCAGTCAGTTATCACTTACCATCAGATGAGAAGTTTATCTGATGGTAAGTGACTTCAATAGGTGGTCAACCATTGGAACGGATACATACATATTATTCTATTCGACAAACAGGTGTACTGTATGCTCCTTAACCATCCCTAATATTATCAAAAACTTCTTATCTTAATCTAAGGACATAAAAATAACTCTAAGTCCATAAGAAAATTATATGTTTTCACACAATAGATACTTTTCCGTGTAGTATGTCCGCATTACTATGTTCTACGAAAGCTCTCATAGCGTAGCTCGAATTTTCACTTAATTTTATTTTTCCAGTGAATGTTAATATACCCTTCCGTCGCCACACAATTATTTTTATAGTTTTTTCACATTACCATATTAATGTTAAAATTACAGACCAATTTCTATACTACCAGCCCTGTCTAAAATCTTCGAAAAAATTATTAACAAGAGGTTGGTTTCCTATTTGGAGACATATAATTTATTATCCCGTAACCAGTTTGGCTTCCGGACGAGTTTGTCAACAACAGACGCTGTACACAACTTAGTCGACCATATAGTACAAAACCTAGACCAAGGTCAAAAGTGCATTGGTATGTTCCTGGATTTAACCAAGGCCTTCGACACAGTTTCTATTCCGATATTACTGGGAAAATTGGAGGCAATAGGAATAAGAGGTCCTTACTTATACAGCAAACTTAATAAGAAATTGTCATTGTATGCTTTAAACAAGTTCAACTTAAAACGTGTTCTTCGCGAATGGCTGCTTGAACAAACTTACATTGACGTTGAGAAATTCCTAGAAGTGATCTCTTAATAGTTTTTAATAATTTTATGTTAAAGTATATATTATATCACAAACATGAGACACTATTACACTCGCAAACACATATGTACGCTTCAATACGTGAGCGAGTATTTCAAAACACAACAAGTGTTTGGGCGCTCTTTTTAAATTAAGTTAATTAGATTGTTAATTATTTAATATATTTTAATTATGTATATTTTAGATTTATTAAAAATTTTCACATATTTTAATAAGGTAATAAGCCTATTTATCATAAGTCTTATAACTAGTTATTGCTTCCTAATGTTAATTGATTGTTTATTTTACTTTTAATTTAATTTTCATGGAATATTTGGCAAACTTTACTGAACTCTTTGAATATGTAAGTTCTGCGGAATGGTGACCTGATGTCCTGTGATTTACAGGTTTTTTAATACCTACTGCAGGCATCAGTGAGCCACGACTATGTACTAATGTTTTTATTAAGGAGAACATGTTTCTATTATGTAAAAATTATTGATAAAAAATTAAATTAAATTAAAATTAAAATTAAATTTATTAATAAATGTTAACGTTTACACTTTTAATTTCGTATACAGCTAATGATCACTGATAAAATTAAAATTTTTACTCTATATCGTTTTATATTCATTACAGTTCATTGTGTAAAACATACGGCGTGGTTAAAGAAGTCCGGACACACAGGACATTCCTGTTCTAGCTGTTTCCTATTAGAACTGCAACTTCTTTAGACGCCTTTATCGTAACATTTCAAGGTCGAAAGGTCAAATTCAACCGGTATGCAACTTTTAATAAAACATTCCCGACGCAAAAACGACGGAAATTAGAGTCTTAGTCGAAGAGAGGATTGTGTGTGATTTTTGTGATTCCTTCCTACCTTATATATTATTCTCTCTCTTTACTGTAGGATCTCTTATTATCTAAGTCGTGACAACTAGCATTTAATTTTATTTACTTTTTTTATCATCTAAATGTATGCTTTATAATATTAGTTTCCTTACTAATAAACAAATACGTTATTATCTTCATGTGAACTGTGTGATGTATTATATTAATATATAGATTATAATAATAATATTAAAGTATATTATAATAAAATATATCGACATCAATTTATTGTTCGTTAATTTCTCCGTATGAAACAGTTTCACGGCCGCTTGGCGTACACAACCCCTGCGTCGCGGATCCTGGTTTCGATTCGCGGCCGGAGAACGTTATTTGTGTAACACGTTCTCAGGTCTGTGTATGTATGTTCTATATGTCGTGATGTATAAATGTCTCATGTATTTGGATACTACATTTGAACCGTTTTCATTGAACTTCACTATACGCGAGCAAACCTAGTTCGACCCTCGGTGCCGGCGTTAATGAAATAGTTAGTTAAAATTTCAAGTACGTAAATCAGTATTACCCAATACGCAGTGGAGTCGCCAGGCGAACTAAGCTCCGAGATGAAATCACCTGATCATAATCAGAATATATTGTCGAAATCGACATCTAGAGGATGACATCATTGCATAAAATTTTGGTTTTGTTATCATGTAATATTATATAAAATCTTAATTTAATATTAAAAAATTCAAAACATATTAAATATTTTTTTTTACTCTTAAACTACTTTCAGATTGAGTTCGAACCTTGGACATTTGATTCTGTCGGAAGATAAGAATGTACATACGTTGACGTAATGCTGCGATATTATTTATATTCTTTAGAAATCGGATAAAATATTTAAAAAAATATGCCTTTAAACTATCCAGGTAGGCGTATGTATATCCTAACAGATGGATTCCTAACCCTACGTACTATGACCTTCCGTCACAGTACGTAGGGTTGTCAACGAGTTATTAGTGGAAATAAAAATTGTGTTGAATGAGACAGTTGGTGTTAATGATTCCTGCCACTATGGATGTGCACATTGTCCTCGAATTTTTTTTTATGCCAGCAGTGCTATTATTATTACTAACATTCTAAACCACTCCAACTAAGCTGAAAACGCTAGGCTTTTCTTACATCAGGTGAACTGTGTGCTCGTTTGTTACTCACAATATAATAAAAAATAGGAGACGGTTCACGACAATAAACGAATGGCGGATGCTAACCTACGACCTTAAGTTTCGCAGACCACACTCTAAGCCGGTCGGCTACTGACGCTTCATCATAATGCTGGGGAGTTATGATGAAGCGTCAGCGACGTTGTCCCTGAGGATTAGGAATACGGGTCTTCGGATTGCAACCTCTCACTAAAGAAACATAGCAGCGTTATGTTGCCCGTGTTGTTTGTGGACCTTCCCGGTCGAGTCAACCTGTACGTGCTATGTAACTAAACAAACTGCAGTGTGTCTCACCATTGTTACGATTAACTGTTAAAGTTAATTTTGATTATATATTACCAAACTTCTTAAATACATCGAGAAATCTTCATAACCATAATCTTAATTTGCAGGTATACCTATATGGATTGTACACGGGTGTTCTAATTAACATAGTATTCAGCATATTTTACCGTAACGGCGTGCGAACATTTCATTTGTGTATAAGCAACTTTATCATAACTAAGGAATGTCATTATAATTAATAAATTTAATGTCAAATAACAAGAGTGGCTAATCCAATGCAATTGTTCTGTATATAACCAATGTATAGTGAGAATCCGAGAATTGAGTCAGATTACTCTTTCATCTTTATATCTAGTTATATTACGTTACAGTTGTTCTGTTTTGACATTTATTTATTTATACTATATTAAATTCACCTTTAATCAAAAAAGGGTTACAAATGACTATTGGCATTCATAAATATAATAGAATTAATACACAGTTTCTTATATAATTAATGAATTATAATTATAATAACATATCATATAATTGTTGTTACTGCACCTGATTTTGCTATTTATGTGTAAAAAAAGGAATAAATTAATATTATTATTATTATTATAGTTTTGTACACAGATACATGTATATATCTATCTATAACGGTACCCAATAACTTTTCCAACTCTTCAACAGCCCAACTTTTCATAATCAATCTCCAAATGCTCGCGAATTAGCTTCTTGAAAAGGCTTTCATGATGTTATTCTTATATCATCAGGTAAGGAGCTCCAAAATAGTGTAGCCTGAATAGTCAACGAATTAGCAAGTAACACGGTATGTTGCATTGGAATACAAATCATATTATTCCAATGCACTTTACAATATTTACAATAAAGATCCTTTATTGACAGATTTTAGACAGTGGCAGAGCTACACTATTGTTTGTTTCTAGCTGACGGTGGTGGACCTACACTGCACTTTGTCTCTAGCTGCAAAATGAATGGGTCAGCTTGATCGGGGTAGGACCACGACCTCACAGAATACCAGTGCAAAATAGCAGCATAATGTTGCTGTGTTTCGTCTGCTGAGTGCAGGGATCCGGAGACCTTTATTACTACTGTGGTGACGAGGCATTCCATCACCGTCCTCAAGAATGACAGCGCATCTGCATTATGATCTGTTGTCAAGGATAAATGTAGTTATAGATAGAGGCCGCAGAAATCACTTACCATGAGGTGAACTGTGTACTCGTTTGTTATTCGCAATGTAATAAAAAAATTGCTAGCAAACAAAGTGGTAAGGTGTTAACCAAATGCCTATTCACATTTTTCTTGACCCTTCGAGCTGACGTCCGGATCTCCTTAAAGCCTCGGATTAATTGGCCTCCCTCTGTTTGCCTCCGTCGTGTCTTCGCCTGCGAGATCGAATACATCGTCACCAGTAACAAGGGTTTCCGGATGTCATGAGCCAAACTCATGGTAGGTGACCATCTAAAACTGTGTGCCCATTTTTCATCCCTTATATTATAACAAAAATAATTATACAATAATTATTAAAACAAACAAATTAAAAGAATTATTGAGTTCATTACACTGTTCAAAGCAATGTTTTTATAATCTTCAATGAAAACAACATAACTCCAGTACTTAATAGTTATATATATGTATATTTTTTTAATTACGTGCTTCTGTATGTCACAAACTTGTAATACAGCCAAAAAGAGCTTATTAACTTTGAGCACATTTTTATCGAATCGTAAATGCTCGGTATATTCACGACCGAACGGTACGAACGGTACAGGCATTATACCAAAATCGCAATATACGTCGCTCGCGTTTACTGCTCACCGGAGCACCATAAACTGTCACTTTATAAAAAAAAAACACAAAACAATCTCCATAAACACGCCATGCCCGAGATTGGACATCGTAAATTAATTTTTGATATAAAATATTGGAGGCACCAAAGAATGATTTTGATATCTTTTGCGTTATTATGAGGAAATATTTCGTCTTATTTCTTAGTGTGACTACGCATCTACATTGTAATTCTTTATCGGGGATGTATGTAGTATGCAGGTGTTGCGGGCCGCAGAAATCACTTACCGTCAGTGAGCTGTGTGATCGGATATCGTCAATTAACTTCTAATATAAAATAATACTAGACGTTCCATCTTAGTCCTCTAGGGCTGATAACGCATCTGGATTATCAAACTTGCATAGTCTCCCCACATAGTGAGGGGTCGCATACTGCGATTGCCAGTCCAAGAATTCCGCTAAAGAACCTTTATTTATTTATAACACTATACCAGGTAGCATTTCAAACTGTGGTGGAGCCATCACCATATCCTTTAATTCCTTTTTTTATATAGAATACGTACCTAACGAGAAAGCAGCTCGCCTGTTTAGTACATGGTTAGTGATGACCGCCGCCCATGAACATCCACAATACCAGAAGAGTCGCAGATGTGTTGCCGGCCTTTAAAAAAAGGTGTAGGCTCTTTTCTTGAAGGTCCCTCAGTCGTATCGGTTCGGAAATAACGCTGCCGACAGCTGATTCCACAGAGTAGTTGTGCGTGATGGAAAATTTTGCGTATTGCGCACAGTGGTGGATTGTCAACCATCGACATGAGCCATTGCCAACCCTCTCTTCATTCCGTAAATTGCACCACCAGATCCACTTCCACTTTTCTCATATCAATCTTCACACAATCCATTCATATTTTCCCTGGTCTAATTCTCCCATCCACGTTACCCGCATCCTTCCACATTCATATGTCTAAGCATATGCCTGAGGCAAAATAGTTATAAAAACACCAGATGATATATAGGTATGGTATATATAGGAAATTCGTAAAATACCATAAATTTTTTTGAAAACACCGAATTATATTTATTACCCCTAGTAACATGACTTTCATCCCTCCTCATTGCTTGTCCAAACGATAATGTCTATGACATTTAAACTTATAGACAGATTTCGTCGTACGTTATGTCAAAATAATTCCTAACACACCACAAAATATATAAAAATACATGTCTTAAATGCAGAACGACGCTTGTTGAAAATCTGAAAAGAAATCAAACTCATCGTTCCCCTAATAACGGGGTCATCTCTTATAAAAGTCGTCTTAACTAGGGTAGTGATGATTTTGAATTCTCTTCTAAATTATATTCTATATATAATATATATAATATTCTTCTAAATAAATTCTTAATATACCTAAAAAAAAATTCAAAATAACGGATTATGTTATTTTAATATTTTTTTTAGGTATATTAAGAATTTATTTAGAAATTATGGACGATGGAGACAATGAAGAATGAATATTAAAACGAAATCTGTTTCTGATAAGTCGAGAAGACAGAGGATAACATGGTTAGGACACGAAAACTAAAGTAAAGATGGATGGATTTTGTGAAGAGTGATATGAGAATTGTAAGAGACTTCAGTTAGTGAGAAAAATACCAAATATACATGTATAAAAAGACCAGACGATACATACGTATGTATTAATTACGGAACAACACATGTATGAAATTGAAAATGAATTTCGTAAATAGTGTATTAATATATTAACCGTTTTTCTTAAGTCAATAAAATCGTTTGTAGTCATTATTGTGTTTACAATGATGACTGGCGGCCATTTCGTTGAAAATATTGGTGGAATTAATAAAAATAAAATCAACTCCACTTAAGACCAGGATATTTGGTCAACATGACGTCACGTCGACGTTAAAATAAACAGAAAAATAAGTACAAAAAAAATATCTTCAATATAAATTAACGCGTAAGTGGATTATGTGAATGTTATTGAGGAAACTTAAGGACAACGTTAAATAATTAACGAATTAATATTTGACGTTAATGATAATTGCTGACTGTTAAATTGTAAAATTGAACAAAATATAATATTCTTTATAATGTTAGTATTTGTAGGTAAGAATGAAAAAATTACTTGATCTTTAGATCATCGTTTCTCAACCACGTATATGTCGCTACCCATGAACAAAAAAAAGATAAGTAAAAAGGCTTGCGACCCCTTTACAATAAAAAAATAATAACTGTTTAATTAATAGTGTATTTATACATTAAAACTGTCAAGGCTCCCTCAGGTATGAACAATTGTATTGCAACAGTAAGATGTTCTAAGTCCTAATATAAAAACAATGTATACATAATACATGGTATATAAATATATAAAACAATAGTATATGATAATAATTCTTTATAAAAAACTTTATTAAATTAATAATTAATGTCTTGTATACAGATTTATTTACGGAACAGATTGCGACCCCCTTTAATAACAAACGCATCCTACTCTTCTCCCTCCCCCAGGGGTCAGACCCCTAAATTCAATAAAAATAAACCATACCTTTTGAAGATGTTGTCAACCATTTGAACAGATACATACATTTTTATGTTGAAATGAATTAAATGTTAATTAATTCAATTTGTACTAAATGTTATCATTTAAAACTTGTATCGATTGCGTTTAAATGAATGCAATATATAAAAAAAAACGCATTTGAATATGGGACAGGTTCGCGGGAAAAAACGTTGATTCATTTATTCCAACTAATGTAATGACGACACGAAAACGCGTAACTCTCACGGAATCATAAATTGTTTCGTAAAATTAATTTATAACGTTTTTACGACGAATAAATATTCGAACGTAAACCAAATGAGAATTAGCTTATTTGGTTACTGTCGATCAAATATATATATTTTTTTACTTTGTTCATTATAAAATGACGAAGTAGTGATTTAGTGATTTATAATGCATCGTGGTGCCATTATAAAATAAATGTTTTTTTTTAATAAACAACTAACACGTCAGTAAGTCATCAACGTCTATTCTCGTTTTTTTTTATTAATAACCACACGGTAAGTGATGGTCTACGGCACATGGCATCTGCATCTATCCTTAACCAACATTCAAGATGAGCATTCGTTATGTGTCACACTGATATGAAACACCTCGTTACGTGTTATTTAGTCACCACGTCATATAATGTAATAATAACTGTTATAAAATATGACGTTTCATCGTTCGAGACTGGCTTTTCTACTATCACGTTTGACCTAAGAGTACATAATTAGAATCACCGTAGGACTCTTGTACTTTTAAACTATATCCGTGAGTGTTTGTTTAATAAAATGTTACAAATGTTGAAAATGTTATCACAAAATTATATTTTAACATTGGTAGAGCTACGCTGCATATTGTTTCTAGCTTCATAATGAATGAGCCAGCTCGACCGAAGAAAGACCACGCCCTCACAGAACCTACTGGTGATAATCATGTCCATTTTACACCTAGTGGTGATAATCTACAACGCGACTATATCCAAAGGCACCTTCCCGAACACCTGGAAGGAAGCCGACGTCATAGGGATTCTCAAGCCCTCGAAACATCCAACCGATCCATAAGCCCACTCAAAGTCCTAGGTAAGGTATATGAAAGGCTCATCCTCGCTCGCCTCAAGGACTTCATGCTGTCCCGAGGGCTACCAATCAATGAGCAGTTCGGATTTCGCACCCAACACTCATGCACATATCAAGTGCACCGCATTACGGAGGACATCCTCAATAAATTATTTCAGGGCTACCAAACTGGGGCACTTTTCCTTGACGTGGCGAAAGCTTTCGATAAGGTCTGGCACAACATACAAACTATATGAGCTCGGTGTGCCAGATCGACTCGTACTTATCATACGAGACTTTCTCCGAAATCGAACCTTTCGTTACTGCGTCAAGGGAACGCGTTCCAAAGTTTACCCCACTTGTGCCGGAATACCACAAGGCTCCGTCCTAGGTCCTATTTTATACACACTCTACAACAACGACATACCGCGCACTCACGGTGTAGAGCTAGCCCTTTTCGCCGATGACACCGGCCTCTACGTGTCTGGGTTCAAACCAGACGCTGTTTGTAGACGCCTCCAATCTGCAACCAACACCTTAGGGAAATGGTTTCGGAAATGGAGGATCGAGGTTAACACCACCAAAAGTGCAGCCATGTACTTCACTCGGCGCAAAAAAACGTCGCATTTCCCAACTATAGAGTTATTTGATCGTCCAATCCCCTGGGAAAAGACAGTTAAATACTTAGGCGACACATTAGATGAAAGACTCACCTTCGGTCCGCATGTCAACCGCATACGGAATCGAGCAGCGTTCATCCTAGGTCGTTTGCACCCGTTACTCAATAAAAATAGCAAAATGTCCCTGCGTAATAAAATAACACTATACAAAGCGTGCATCCGAACCATAATGACATACGCAAGCCCCGTCTTAGCGCATGCCTCCCTGCGTCACATTCATCGACTTCAGGTAAGACAAAATCCTTTCATGCGCAAGGCCACCGGTGCGCCGTGCTTCTTGCGTAACGAAAATCTACACATAGATCTATATCTAGATAGAGCTGCCGACCATAGCTCAGTACCTGAAGCAGGCTTCCCGCTCATATTTCGACTATGCCGTCACACACTCTAACCCCTTGATTGTAAGTACCGCGTCCGAAGGAGACCGAGGCACGCCATCGATGACCCCGACGACGCGACCACCAGGGCCCAAGCCCTTCATAAAACACAACACACGTACATTGCACCCTCATATCGCCCCCGCCGACGGCGAGGGCGTCTCAAACAAGTTTATTCGCGATACCGCCAAGTCACTGGTCGGTTCTCTTCAGTCCATACAGATAGAAGCGTCGCTGGAGTTTCTTGCGCCATTTCTTCTCCAGCGCCCACGCATTCCGAAGTGGTGGTACAGATAGCTAATAATAATAGCGATATTAATTTAAAGAATCCTCTGTCAGAAGCAACTGACTGAGCCGAGGTTCGGCCCTCTCGGGCACCCTCGAGTCAGATGCTCTCGTGAAACAAGGTAACGGTCCAAGCCGAGGCTCTATCTCGGGAGCCCTTGTGCTGGTTACCCATATATAGAGGTCTCAACTGAGTACCATAAGGGCTCGGTCACCTCTAAACCCGGTGAAACTGTAAAAGCCCTCGGGCTGAAGGCCGCCATTAGCCTTTGTCCTGTGCATGAGCATGCAAAGTGAAAAAAATGCATGCAAAAAAATGCTATAATTTGATCCTCAGATTCCTACGCTTACCATTACTAACACAGCATTGTTATGATGCCATTTACTCCAGTACTCTGTGGGGCCGAGATTCCTCCCCAATCGAGCAGATCAACCTCCTAAAAGGGTAATATTAGCTTTTCAGGATGACAATGCACCAACAGGCAAACTTTACAGTCCTTCAGGGCCTACTCTCAATAAAATAAACATAAAGGATCGCTATTCCTTCTACATCGTTTTAAATATCACACTTCCTAATAGTTTTGTTTTTATCAGGTGTTAAAAGTAAACTAACACCCTATTTATATCTATATGTAAGGATCTATATTCCACTGATGTGCATAAAATCTATAGGATGTCATAATATAATACACTACGAATTGGCGAAATTCACCTATCAACGAAATATATTTTTAATAACTTATTTTGCACTCGTGCAACTTTCATCACGATGTTTTCTTTCATCGCTGAGCGTGTGGTTTTCACTGCTTAAAATGGCATATAACATTTTCATGGTGTCAATTCCGAGGATCGAATTCAAGTTGCTGGAATACTGTGAAATTAAAATCGACTCTATATTGAACTTTTTACTTAGATTATACTACAAACATTCATTTTTATATTCCGCCTTCATTGATTTTAAATAATTATAATATTTCTCTTAAAGTTTTAAACATAAAGGGGATCCATATAAAATGTTCATTCAATTAAAAGATATCCTGTTACTAAATGTAGCCGATTTTGATTTCGGTAAAGTTATATTTAGCAAGAATAAAAAAAATATTCAAACGAAATGACCATTTACTTAAGAGAAACTACGTATGGAGAATTTTTATATTGCACCAAAAAGTATGTTAGAGCACTAATTTTTTATTACATCAATCTGATACTGATTCGTTATGTTGTCAACGATCTACACAGCCTCATAAAGTTTTATACTCACCGGTGTATAAGGGTGCGCTTACACTGTGACTTCGCATCGCAGTGGCCAGCGAAAATTATGTACGTTTTATTGTAAATAAAGTGTAATTTTTCTGTCTAAAGTGCCCATCAGACTGTGAGGGCCGGCCTGAGACGAAAGCTCGCTCGATAAGATCTCTGTACAAGGAGCTGATATGCTTTGGATGTGGTTTATTAAAACCAAAACTGTGGTTTATTAAAAAAGACATTAAATTAAAAAGATTATATTTCTTCGATCCGTTTTTATTAAAACCTAACAATGTTTATCAATGCTTGCATGCTAGGAGATGGTTCAGGACAAAAGTTGAATGGTGGATTAGTTGATCGTACTCTATACCCTTTCCCACTTTTTAATTATTACGCAATTGTTTTTAAAACAATCTTAAAATAATTTAAAACAAAGCTTATATTTTGATCAGTAATTATTTAAGCTCATTCGTACTAAAAATAATCTCTCTATATTTAAAATATATTATATCTGAATATGTAATAAATTTCATTGTTCTTTACAAACTAATTCCATATCCAATTCGATAGCAACTGCCACCTCCGAAATAAATACCTTCGCATATACGCGGCGAATGGAAAATAGAGCGGGCTATTAGAGATTTCAGCGAAGCCTTTACAAAATAGATGGACATCTAAGCAGAATGGACAAACATCAAAGCGGCTCTTCGTTACATTTTTATGACTGAAACAACAATGGCGCACGACTACAATAAAATTTAGATACGAAATCAAAAACACCGATAGACGCAGTCTCGCAACTATACGCTATCGAAATAAAATATTCTATGCTAGTTTTCTAGATGACCATCTATGTTATTTGAAAGCAAATTTCTCTATTCTGTAAGTTGTTTTTGTCGTATACGCTTACATGTTTATCGATATTGCTAAAATAATATAAGAATAAACAAAGTTAGGTAGATAAGACTTTCTTTTCCCTTCCTTAATGTGAGATTTTTATTTGTCCCAAAATAAAATAATGTGATTCTGCCCTAAAGTGTTTGTCAAATTATTCAATAATGCTTCTGGTTTACCAAATAATAAATAAATTATTTTATCCAGTCTTCTTTATACTAAAAGATCTTTATGGTGATTGAAGTAAGGTAAAATGGTAGGTGGTTCGTATGTCCTTTTGTTATATTAAAATTATTTCATTGTTTTAAATAGCAATAATTCAGGGCTAATGGCAGTTTTATTATATTGAGGTTCTTTGAAAAATCTTAGTCTACATATTGACAACATGTTTAAATGGTGAATACAAGACAGAAATTATCCACTAAGTCCGTAAGGAAACAAGTTTACAGTCTAAAGTCTCTTTATCGTCTAAAGCATTTCCTTCCCATGCAAGGAAAGGTCATGCTTGTCCAAACATTATTATTGCCTATCATTGATTATGTAGATGCATGTTACCTGGACCTCTCCCTTCAACTTCTTAACAACCTGGAGCGCCTGTTGAACTGCATTCGATTCGTTTCTAGGTTGCATAAATATGATGATATCTTTCAATATCGATCTCAGCTTAATTGGCTTTCCATACAACAAAGGCGTTCCAGAATTTTGCTTGTTCTCTTCGCCATTTTAAATGATCCGACATCTGCATTTGCTGTCCTAGCTACACTACCGTGGAATTCCTTGCCCGATGATATCAGGAAGATCAGTAATTAAACAGGTTTAAAAATTTGGTTCGTGGCTACTTACTTTACTGACTACAGGTAACTCGCTTTAGTCAGATAAGTCATCGTCCATATGGAATTTATTGGTTGCTACCGCTATTGTATTGTATTCTATTATGTTTATATATATATCTTGTATTTATTATCTATGTATATATTATTCTTTATTTTTATAAGTTATTTTTAGTATTTTTACGAGCACACAGTTCATCCGATAGGGACGGCACTCACATTCATCTTCGATAAGGAATTATAATACAGATGTATTGTCACCCCTTAGGAGCAACGTTCTACTGTCCTTCCTTTGTGAAGCCGACCCATTCATAACACAGGAAAAGAAAGTGGGAATTTCTTCAAAAAAAAATTTTTTCATAATCATCACAGCCTGTCCATAGTTCACGTTGTACATAGCCCCCACCCCCACCCCTCCACCTCCTCCTGAGCCACCACCATCGGTCGACTTTCCACAAACTTGAATGTAGTTCATCCTATATTGGAACCCATCGGTTGTCGGTTCTCCGTTATAGATAATATAATTTAGATAATTTTAGTATGTCAATATAAACCATAGATCACAGTAATAAAATCTATGTTCAATTCAAGTTTTAGAACTACCTTCTTCTTTCAAAAAGTAGGCGGTAACTAATTTTGTTAAGCATATTTAACCCTGTCACTATAATATAAAATTCTTATACCGACCCGAGGTGGGTCATAATTATATAATATAATGCTACACTCCATATTTTGATTCACTTTTTAGATTGCGTAAAAGTTCGAACGCTTATAAATATATTTTATTTATTTAAACTTTATTGGTCAAAATTTACAAATATATATATATATATATATATATATATATTCCTTCTTTCAATTAAATAATATAAATATTACAAAATTTAAAACTACAGAAAAGTTAAACTGACCGGGCCCTACTGACCCAATCGTGCTGACGCCGGTTTAACATTGAAGACCCTTAATGAAAATCGATCGGAATCTCCAACTCGTTAATTGTATACCGTGTACTTCATAATATTATCAATCTATAAATTATAGTCTCTACAAAATATTTACCCATCCATGGGTAGGTTAAATTACATCAGGACCCACCGGACTGTAGATTTATATTTTGTATTGCATTTCCTTGTGAGCGTTTACGTTGATTTTGTTTGAGAAAACTCCTTTGCACTGTCAACAATTATCATCGTTTTTACGTGGTAGAGCTCTACGCTGCAGATTGTTATAGCTGCAAAATGAGCGTAAAATAACAGCATAATGCTGCTGTGTTTTGTCTGGTGAGTGCAAGGATCTGGAGACCTTTATTACTGGTGAGGAGACATTGCACCTCAGTCTTCAAGAGTTACAACGCATGTGCTGCAATGATTCCTTGTCAAGGGTGAATGTAGATGCCATGGCCCGCAGAAGTCATATGCCATCAGGTGAACTGCGTGCTCGTTTGTTACTCTTAATGTAATAAAAAAACAAATTAGAGTAATCATTTCTAATTTAGATAATAAAACTAATTACCGTTACTCTTTCCGAATTGCGAAATGTTTTGACATTAGTTTATGTATATACAATTTCATCTATGCCGGAAGCGGGGTTTGAACTCGGTTTGCTCGCGTACAGTCAATTAAAAGCGCG
Source organism: Teinopalpus imperialis (assembly GCA_029286865.1). Classification (NCBI taxonomy): domain Eukaryota; kingdom Metazoa; phylum Arthropoda; class Insecta; order Lepidoptera; family Papilionidae; genus Teinopalpus; species Teinopalpus imperialis. The sequence continues at coordinate 1,332,242 of JAGSMU010000045.1, read as the reverse complement.
CGCCTAAATACTGGGCTATCGCGGCTTTATTTGTATGTAAACATAATTAATTGTATATACTATATCTTTTAATATATTATCTCTTACTTTTGCACTCATAACAAATTCTAAGCTACGAGGCAGACAAGGAGAGAATGCCTTTTAGCATTAAGTCCACCTTCTTGTACAATAAATGATTACAATAAAACAATTTATGGTATATAATTACAATATATAAACAAATAAATGATACATATATTCAAGTTGTCTTTTAAAGAAAACATTTAGAAAATGTCAACTCTGCAGTATATAATTAGTGCATTAATTTATTTTTATAAAAACATAATAATTGAATTGCTATTACTAAACCGATGTATCAACACCTTTGCAATAAGACGAGAAACCTATCAGGTAAGGTTTCGACACAGATACGATGGTGAACAATAATATAAGTGATGACCAAATTATCATCATTATACAGAGACCTATATTACTGATGACGAGATATTCCATCTTAGAGCTCATTAACAGTGGTAGAGCTACACTGCAACTCACCATCGGTAAGCTCGACCGGGGTAGGACCATGCCCTCACAGAATACCAGCTTGAAATAGCAGCATTATTTCGTCTAGTGAGTGCAGGGATCCGGAGACCTTTACTACTTATGATGAGGCATTCTATCTCAGTCCTCAAGGGTGACAACGCATCTGCATTATGATTCCTTGTCAAGGATGTCATGGGCCGCAGGAATCACTTGCCATCAGGTGAACTGTGTGTAAGTTTGTTACTTTCAATGTAATAAAAAATATATATGTATATATCCTATCAGGGCGACCCATTCACCACTTATTTCGTACACTACGATTGCCAATACGAGTTTGCGCGGTCCCTTAGTGGATTCTTTTATTGCATTTGAGTATAATTACACACATTACCGACCGAAAAGTGACCTTTTTTGCACTCATATCCTAGATAAGGACACTAATGCTGATGCCTTGATACCTTTTAGGACTCACTAATAATAAAGTCTCCGGTTTCTTTGTTACACCAGACGATACACCATTTTACTCTGATATTTCGGAGAGTCTTACCACGGTCGAGGTGACAGTTAGTTCATAACTACGTGCGTGCCTCTACCAAGTAATATCTAAATAGGATCAATACGATAATTTGTTTTTATATAAAATATGATGATGTTGGCATTTAAAAAGTTATTGGTGTTTATACGTGTATGGCAAACATTACTTTTAAAAAACGTATTAATTGTAATATTATGCTAATATTTATTAATATGTTTTTATTACTAAATGGTCAAAACGAAACGTCAGTTGGATATGGTCAACGAAACTTGAAGTCGTAGGTTCAAACCCTCCATTCGACTATAGTCATAAACCATCTCACCTAATCATCTATTTTATTACTTGGAGTAATGTGTTCCCCTTGACGCCCTGGTTCGAGACTACGAGAACGCTTTCACACACTACCGCAGGTATAGCTGAAGCTCTCCACTCCTTTTTTAAGTACAGGCGCACGCTATCTCACAGGCTTTATCCCTTCAATTCATGGCCACCTCGTCCCGCCCAGGGAAAAATAGGATGTTGACGGCTCGGTGGCCATCATATAATGGTAAATAGTTATTTTTTTAATATATATATTTTCTATTAGAATCGGTTTTATTTGTGCTCTATTATACGAAAAATTCGTATTGTAATGTGTGAAAATGTCTTCATATATCATTTTGTGCTGGATCACTTAACCGCCCGCGTGTCCATTGTATACCGTCAAGACAGTGGTTAATTTATTAAGGTACGGTGAGATTTATTTTTTTAATTATTCTTTAAATAACATAGAATAATGAGACAAAATAATATGAATTATACCGCGTTTTCTTATTTTATGAATAAGAAACATTATCTTAAGTTTAAATAGAATATATAAAAACAATAGTATAATTTCGGGTATGAAAAATCTTAGATCATCGGTGGAGTCAGGCTTCCTGGGTCAAGCAACTTTCATACCATAATTTAAATAAAACTTTTTCGTACTTTCATATCAGGCATGTGCGGCAGATTATCGGCCCTTTGAAATAAAAACAAACAAAGATGTCTAGACCATCAAATATAGTGAAACATCTGAAAACGTTGTTAGCTAAACTAAAAAAAATGTTAGCAATAACAATATCAATACAAACAATGCCGTTAACCATTTCAACTAAGCTAAAAATGGTTATGTCTGGTTTGCTACAATATTCAAATGGTGGATTCGAACTTACGTTAAGTTTCGCAGTAACCTTTAGTCTATTGAAACTAGACATTGACAATGTGTCATACGGGCAAACGATCTTATTGACGTGTCGTACGTGAATGGACACGCGCCCAACAGTAGTAGCCGTCGTCCGGCCTGCACTGTCCAGATAGTGGCCGATGATTTAACGCTCAACTTTTGACACAACTAAGCTTTTTGGACACGGCCGCCTCTTGCCTATAAATAACGTCTTACGTGAACTTGAGGCGCTGGCGTGAGGCAGGGGAAAACAGCGACCGGAAGGCGATCTGGCAATCTGGAATCGTCTACAATAATTTCTTATGTATGTTTTTTACGTGACTATAATATTAGAAACATATTTGTTTATTTAACTTTTATGTACACAAAGCATTTATATAACAGTGGTAATATAGGAAAGGTATGTAAAAACGCGCAGCTTATTTTACAATTAAAATCTCTTACAGCACTCCTGGTGTTGGACATATTATCGGGGGAAAAACATAGTGTTGTCACAAAATAAAAAAAAACTAATAAATAAAAATAGAGAATAATAATAATAAAATATAAATAAATACAGAACTATATTTAGTAACGAACTTGCATATCATTAATACATACACAATAATATATAATGTAAACATAAATAATAAATATATATATATACCCACATACCATACAATGAAGCTAACATAATAATGAATTATTGTATATTCAACTGGAAAAAGATAAGTAGTGTTCCTTCACTAGTTTTTAAATAGCACAACAGTTCCGAGACACGATTTTTTTCAGGATGAGCATACCACAAATGAATTCCCTGCACAGAGAAGGAGTTGGTATAGAAACCAGCTTTATGAGCAGGAAATTCAAGGAGAGATATGAGCTGCGATCTGCAGGATTCATCAGGCGGATGTACAAACGGAAACCGTTTGTGTAGATATGACAGTGTCTTTGGGGATTGAACGATATTAAAAAGGAAGCAAAGTAATCGAGTGTGAAACTTAATTGTTATGTGATTGAGTCACAAATTAACACAAGGGGTAAGGTAAGTTATTACTACGACCTCAATAATCCATGACATGACATTAATCTTGAACAAAGTTTCAATATGCACATGCGTTGGCGCCATTTTGGGTCCACCACACCGTTGAGCCCACCCATCATACTTCATCTAAGAACTAGTTGTGCATTTTAATTATAAAAATTAATTATAGTAAAGATTGTGATGTATTATTTTTTAGACTTAGATTATCACAATGTTGTCCAAAACTATCAAACTATTAGACGGTTCATGTAAAATTACATTATCACTGTGACACTAAGAGACCCCTGCATCCATCCTGGACGTGATGGAAAGCCTCTTGAAAGATTTATTACACTGTGAGTGAATAATGTGTGACTCAAGTGTTATAAAGTTATTCTATTAGGGATTCGAGGTGAGATGATATTTATCCAAGAAAAGGTTAGTCGTACTAATCAATGCCTTATTGCTTATTTATACTTATGATTGATGACTGCAATTTATTTCCGGGAAGTTCGTAATCTTGATCGTATCAAAGTCGTTTATATCTTCACATACCTAAATAGCGATTATGGGTACCAATTGAAATAGAATATGCAATTTTAGGCAAAATTATATTAAGTTTCTAGCTAATTTTAATTTATTTACTTTATCGATGTAATTGTAGTATATGTTGAAATGACTGTAGGCTACTGTATATATACTATATATAGTACTGTATATTTCAATAATATATTTTTTATTACTTTATTTTAAATTGAGTATCATTTTGTATTTTAATGTAATATATTATCATCATCACAGTCTATCAACATTCCTTCCAATAGATTGCTACAAAACACGATCCCGAGCAACTTGCATCCATCGACTTCCAATAAACTTGCATAGGTCGCCACTCCATCTACCGACACCCCTCGGCCTACACCGCGACTGTCAGTTGTCACTAAAGAACCTTCCTTCCCCATTACTTGTGACCGCTACATTATATATATTTTAATATAATATTGAGGGAAATTAATGTGTTAACAATTGTATATTCTTTGACAAAATTTCATATACTGAACCCCTCGCTAAAGTGTGCAATATCGATACTAAATCACATTTTCAGCAAACAAAGTTATTTATTATTATTAGAAAACACATGATTTTACGGCCAGTTGTGAAAAGAATGAAAACGACATAAAATCTACGAGTATATGAATTTTGGTCCAATATATACAACCGGTTAAGTCCTAAGTTGTGATATACCAATTCTTCACAATCACATTAGCAAATCTATTCTATCATATAGAAAAATCACACTTTCCTATATTATCATCAAAAACCTCCCTCAAGCCACTATTAGTTAAGCCTCCCCCAGGGAACACTAATTAGCGCCATATTTTTATTTAAACAACAAAGTTACATTTCTCAAATCAACACGATATTTAAACTAAATAATACAATTTAGTAACCAATCAATGTGTGATTCAAACAAACACGGTCCCTTACTTTAATTTACATACACATTTTTTGCGAATTTTAATTTGGGCCGCATTTCTGTCAGTCGCAATTCTTTGTCTTGGGCCACGGGCCTATCTGTGTTTTGGGCGCTCGCGATAAAGGGGCAACGGTTCATATTTCACACATTTGTTTGAGAGCCCACTCCGTATGATTTGTTGTGTCCACTGACGTTTGCTGAGCTTTTTTTTTATTTCGCGCCCAAAATTTATCCCTCCTCGTGTTCCGCCAACTATATGATAGCTATGTTCAGATTGCTTTTTCATAATGTGGAAATATTTTTCTTTGTAACATTTTTGTGACTATATGCTTGACGGAATGGATATTCGTTGTTTTTAATTTACAAACTGAAGATAATTTGTAATTTGGTCATATGTTTAATTTTAGAATTAAGAACACGAATTTATTTATAACTTAAACCCTGTTTCGTAGATTAGATTCTGACCAAGACACAGCTTACCACTAAGTGTTTAAGAATATAATTCCATTGGGCCATTTAATGTAAAAATAAAATTAACGAAAATATCGTAAAAGGAAGATAACCAGTTCGTGATTATACATACGTCCAATCTATCCTAGCAAAGTCTTCCTGGACGATTTCAATACAGCATCTTCTAGTAATCATTTACCTACATCAACTGAAACATTCGTGCGAACACAGAGGCACTCACTTGTCGTCTCCTTCCCTAGTCCGACGTAATTCCTGACCAATAAGATCACAGTAATGTACAGATGCTGGGTCCCTGACCAAGATTCGGAAACCAACGATGTGTTCCTCACTTGAGAACCGGACACAGCATCCCGCAGCTACACAGCTCCAGTAAATTTCTATCTGCAAGATGAATGTGTCGGTTGAGCCGAAGAAGCAGCCCGCTCTGCAGCGTTAAATGATAACCCAACACTGCTTGTGTAACGAAACGAGGTGTTCCATCTCATTCCTCAGGTTGTTTCATTGTGTTGCGTCCGAAACGCATGACATAATATAATATGTATATGTCATGGGTTTCTTTTTGTGTAATTGGTGCTCATGCTTGCAAATGCATGTAAACACACTTACTTTGAAAGCTTACCTTGAAAGCGTTAAAAAAATTGAAGCTACGTGGGTGAAGGGGATGAAATTAAATGACATTGTAATAATCTGAAAATATTTGCAAGACTTACTGTTTCGTATGTATTTGTAATCGAATAAGAATTTGTGAGTAAACGAGAAAGATATATAAATAAAAATATGTGGATGTAAACGTTAAATGAAATATATGTAGTACGTGGGCACCTCGATCAACTGATCTGGGATATGTATGGGTAATCACTGCGCCGTGTCGCGGGACGGTAAGTATGGAGACCACTTCATCTTTTATTTTAATTCATGTTTTTTCATCCGTCGGTCATATTCCAGACACTTCAAAAGCTTGGTTTCAGCCATAAGTTCGTATATCGTACTATCAACAGACACAACAACACTTCCTCTGTCGAAGAACTCGTCGAAACCCCATTAGGAAGCAAAAAATCTTATCGCGAGAAATGAAGATCCTCGCTAGGACTCTGTCGCGTAAACAAGACCTGAAGCTCGGTGCTTATCGTCGATATACACATGCCCTAAATCAATCTTTACAATTAAAGAGAGTGGATCGATCAATACGCCTTCTGTCGTGATACAGGTGAAAGCCACAGAAATATCCTCTTTACCAATGAAAAAGTTTTCACGATTGAAGAACACTACAATAAGCAAAAGATAAAGTGTACGCTCACAGTTCTAAAGAAGCTGCTCAAGTGATCGGAAGGTACAACGTGGTCATCATCCTGCGTCAGTGATGGTTTGGTGGGGCGTGCCTTATCAAGGAGTAAAACTGTAGCCAAAGTGTATCAAGATACAGTCTTGGACCATGCTGAGAGGTTTAGCAATACACTATTTAAAAATATACCGTGGACTTTCCAGCAGGACTCTGCACCTGGTCACGAGGCACGATGGCACTTGAAACCAACGTTCCTTACTTTATAAGAGCTGAAGACTGGCCCTCGTCAAGCCCAGACCTCAACCCTTTAGACTTCAAATTATGGTCAGGTTTAGAGGACATGGCTGCTCTAAACGACACGGCGACATTGAGTCTCTTAAAAAATCTTTGGAGCAAGCAGTGGCGAAATTTCTCTTGAAAAAAGCGTAAATCCATAGATTCGTGGCCAAACAGATTAAAGACCTGTATATGTGGCCCACGGGTGGCCATTTCGAATAGAATACTTTTTGTTTTTTGCATTACTATTATATATTATTATATTACGTTACTTCATTAAAAAAATGCATTATCATTTGTAACAAAACTTATGTCCGGACTAGGTAGTGACAACCTCAGACTGATAGTCGCAGTATAGGTCAATCCTCACTAGATGGAGCGGTACAAGCTTAGAATTCGATGCATGTAGGCTCGTGCTTTAAGGCAATCTATGGAGAAGATCTATGTTCAGCAGGGGACTATAGATATGCTGTGATGATAAGGAATAAACTACAGAAAACTAACAACAGCATACAAAACAATCCTTAAAAGCCGCCTCCACATTACTCGATCAACTTATAAAACCTTATAAGAGCTACTAAATAGTTATGTTTATACGCTCGTAAATGTCGGTTCCCTTAAAGAAATACCAATAAATATATCAAAAGACCTTTTTCTGCTACGTTTTGATCCAGTCACTTTCATTATTTACGAGCTGCACCACTGTATCCTATCTGTTATGGCGATACTCTAATGAAACCTTTTAAATATATTAAATTTTTTCGATTTAAACTCGAAACATGTTTTATATTTTGTTAGTTGCATCGTTTTGACTTTCACATCACAATGGCGTACCCGTTTCTCATACAAATTTTGTACATTTATTATTATATGATGGCAAAGATTAACATAAATATATGTTATTTACAACCGTACTAACTCATTGGCTAAGCACTCGCTTATAATTTCGCGGCAAACCGAGTTACTCGTGCACCAATGAAATCGGTAATTATAATGATATGTACTGAACTACCGTGAGGTAAACCGAAACCTGTATTTCTTAGAGATATAAAAATATATTAAAGACAGGTGGAGCCTGCAAAACTTAGTGGGCCCTTACTTAATATATATATATATATATATATATATATATATATATATATATATATATATTTATATATATACATATATATATAAATATATATATATATATAACTAGTCTATGGTCATAAATACTGTAATATAAAAAATTTTATTTTTAAAATCTTCTTTCGATTTTGCGCCCTTTCACATATTTTTTCGCGTTCATTATCAAATTACAATATGGAATGGGGTGTTAAAGAAAATAGCATTGCAGTGATCGCCTTGCACAACGTGGCTATGGAGCCGTCGGTCATATTACAGACACTTCAAAAGCTTGGAATGAGCCATAAGTTCGTATATCGTACTATCAACAGACACAACAACACTTCCTGTTTTTTCTGTCGAAGACCAGAAAAGATCGGGGCGGCTGCGTGCTGTTAAAACTACAAAGGTTGTTAATGCTGTTAAAGCCATAATTCGTCGAAACCCCATTAAGAAGCAAAAATCTTATCGCGAGAAATGAAGACGCCCTAGGACCCTGTCGCGTATTATAAAACAAGACCTGAAGCTCGGTGCTTAACGTCGATATACAGCACATGTCCTAAATCAATCTTTACAATTAAAGAAAGTGGATTGATCAATACGTCTTCTGTCGTGATACAGATGAAAGGCACAGAAATATCCTCTTTACCAATGAAAAAGTTTTCACGATTGAAGAACACTACAATAAGCAAAATGATAAAGTGTACGCTCACAGTTCTAAAGAAGCTGCTCAAGTGGTCGGAAAGGTACAACGTGGTCATCATCCTGCGTCATGATGGTTTGGTGGGGCGTGCCTTATCAAGGAGTCACAAAACTACATTTTTGTGGAAAAGGAGTGAAAACTGTAGCTGAGACTAATAAATATGTAGGTATAAATTTTAATAATATTCTATTATTTACTTTAATTTATTCAAAAAAAATGCATTTCATTTCATTTGTAACAGAAATTATGGATAGACTAGGTATATATATATATATATATATATATATATATATATACATATACATATACATACATATATATATATACACATATATATATATATATATATGGACTTGGAACGTAGCAGGCGGCCTCACTAAGTATTGCGGATTCCACCTGTCTTGAAATATATTTTTATATCATTAGAGACATTCCGTCTTAGCCTTCGGGTGTGACAGCGCATCTACATTATGTATTATTATCGAGGTCAACCCCACATCCAAATGTGGTTGTCATGGGGCGCTGAATCACTTGGCCATCAGGTGAGCTGTGATAAAGAGTATACTGATTAAAGTGTGACAGTGTGAAGAGATGTGATCGCGGTAAAACATTAAACATATCATCTTAATGCAGTTTGGATCGGAACTTGTGATGTCCCAAGTGAAGCATCATTCGAACTGACCATACAAACAGTATAAAAGATAGCTAATATCGACTTTTAAAAGACCAAAAAAAGGTTGTTTGTGTTTTTGAACAAATATTGCACTTCATCAGTAGTCAATCTACTAAGTAGTCATACCATGTTTTGTAATGAGTAATTGAAATTAAATACATTCACTGCTTGTTTTATTATATTAGGGGATAACGTTGTATTAGATAAGGGAAACGAGCACACAATAGAGATGTTGATCCATGAAATGTACATCTTCCCTCAAAAAAGCTTCAGGACATTCTGATGAGATGGAATGCCTCGTTACCAGAAAGTACCTATACTTCCATCCAGAGAGATCCATCTGAGTTGAGAGTTTACTTTAGTCCGAGTAAGTATACGGAGACAGATAGGGAGTTTTGTACATTGTGTTCATCGAAAAGCAATTGATGGTAGAAGAAAACTTAATAATATATAATATTACACATAAGGTGCAGCATATTCAATTTTGTATAGAGATAAAAAGTAAAAAAACAACAAAAGGGAAGGAGAGAAAAGGGAAAAATATAAATATATGTAATTAATAGAATATAAGTTAGATTAAAAACTCGCGAATAACGACACAATGTCGTTAATCCACGGTAATACATCAGAGTGATATATTAACTACATAAATTATATGAGAAAAAAATATTAACAACAATGTTGGTAAGGAAAGTCTTCGACCAATGTCGAATGAGTTAGTGACGGAACATACAAATATAAAAAAATATAATCAACAATGTTGCTACGGAAAGTCTTCGACCAATGTCGAATGAGTTAGTGACGGAACATACAAAAATAAAAAAATATAATCAACAACGTTGCTACGGTAAGTCTTCGACCAATGTCGAATGAGTTAGTGACGGAACATACAAATATAAAAAAATATAATCAACAATGTTGCTACGGAAAGTCTTCGACCAATGTCGAATGAGTTAGTGACGGAACATACAAAAATAAAAAAATATAATCAACAACGTTGCTACGGTAAGTCTTCGACCAATGTCGAATGAGTTAGTGACGGAACATACAAAAACAAAAAAATATATTCAACAATGTTGCTACGGAAAGTCTTCGACCAATGTCGAATGAGTTAGTGACGGAACATACAAAAACAAAAAAATATAATCAACAATGTTGCTACGGAAAGTCATCGACCAATGTCGAATGAGTTAGTGACGGAACATACAAAAATAAAAAAATCCTCTGTACCTGTAATTGGATCATCAGATCCCTACACTTACCATACGAAACACAGCTGCTATTTCTGGTAGATGTTCCGGTCGTAGTCTTCCCCTGTCAAGGCGATCCATAGATGCAACAGCTACTGGCAAGGTAAACGATAAGATTCTTCTCTTTATACAGAATTATATGTTAGTAAGTAAATAAATAAATATGTATAAAAATCTAAAAGGCCACCGTGTCGGACACCCCACTGGATAAAGCGACAACCTATGCAAGTTTCCTGGAAGTCAATGGACACAGGTGGCTCAGGGCCGTGCTTTACGGCAATCACTAAAAATTCTTAGAGTCAATAGCCTAATGGTTAAGGATACGATCTGCGAAACTTAAGGTCGAATGTTCGAATTCACCATTAGACTATTGTCTTGAATTATTACCTAGCGTAAGCATGTTCAGCTTAGTTGGAGGGGTTAGCCGAAATATTAGTAATAGCTAGTCGATGATGAAAAAACCAAACTAGGACATCAAAAACTTGTGTAAAATACAAGTTACGATCTCAAAAAAGGGACGCATAACTAAAGAGAACTTGCAAAACTCTTCGATGTTTGAACTCTGTTGATCTATTGTAATTGCGATGAAAGCTTATAAATAACATGCTTTGCAAAGTACGCTTAGAAAAAATCGTTTTCTTAACAACAATAAAGAATATCAATCAGCTGTATTTATGGTGCGGAACTAAAGCAGCCGGCTTTTTCAGTATAAACCGAATAAATTAGAACGAAAGCTAAATATTTAACTGACTTGTATACGACGGGCACCTCTTAAATGTATCGCATAAATTCGACCGAGTAAAAAGTCGTCAACTCTCAGACGAAAGATTTTGTGGATAAGACTTGAAGTTATATTATCTGCATGCAAATAAAAATGCTAGACCATGAGATATTTTTTAATGTTCATAATAGTCAGAATAAGGTTTTAAGGGAAATTAAAATTAGAAGTTGCCTGGAAAATTCAGGAAAATCTGAAAACTTTCCTTTGGGATTTTGTACGATCTCAAGAATGATGGATAATTTTCACGAATTCACAAAATGATCACAAACAAATTTATTGAAATCTAGACAGGACAACGTCTATCGGGTCAGCTGATATTGAATTGGGATATTAATGTGTTGCGTGTTTCCGGGCAAGTTTTTTTAATTCACATGTGCATAACATTTAACAATAAATAAACCTTTGCCTACTAAAGCGTTCTCTGTCAAAGGTCGACGATAATGCAAATAATGATGCATTATAATAATTTTTCACGTTTTAACTATTAATTTTTAAGTATATTTGCTACAAGTATATTCCCAGCCCACAGACAATATATGTTAATCACAAATTGTTCATTTTTGGGTTTCGATCTTATTACACTTGCGTTATATCGGATTGGTAGGGGATGTCGGCACCTTTGTGTTTGCGAATCCTTACTGTAGTCGCCGCAGTCGAAATCGGCAGGAAGACATCATAGTAATTAGATGCACATTAAAGATATAGGAATATCCACTCTATTCTTACACTCTGTGCCCATTAAACGCAATAGTTACGGGTACAAAATTTATTGTTTTTCATCTTTGAAATCTTAGCGGAGTCAAGTTGTATAAATCATGCGTTAATGCCGGCGCATTATACAAATTCAAATTTATAACCCGATAAAATTACAGAATGGCCGATGGGGTGTCCCCCACCCCTTACGGGAGGGTGCTATCATTACGGACAAACTAAATGCGGCCTTAATTCATTATTCGTACAGTTTCTGACGGCTTATTATGTTTTTGGGTGTTCACTGGCACCGTATTTTTAAATGGCGTTGTTATCTTCACAGTAATCATGCAAGTAATTGGCATTGTAATATATAAATATACCTGCCCGCGACTTCGTCTGCGTGGACATTGGATCCAAAGAGAAATTAAAAATATGAAAGGAAACGTTATATGATTTATTATTTTTCGTCAGTACGTATAAGTTTAGGGCAGACGATACTCTTGAGTAACCGACATAGAGCTCTGACCATGTGAGAAACAGAGGTGCCCAAATGAATTCCTACTTAAACTGGCATTTATAATGACCATTGAATGTGACCACCATTGTTAATTCAAGTATCCTATTTTATAAAATGTGTGCTAAATCTCATTTAATACCGTAACGCCATTTTTGCGTGATTAAACAAAAAATAAAAGAACTTCCACATTTATAATATTATAAACTAGGATATCTCGATATTTTTTTTTAATAATAATATACACCTTTCATTAAACATGCCATGGCACGCAGGGACAGGGCCAAAAGGAAATACAATAAATATTCTACAGATCGCAATATAAGTTTTTACGCAACGCTGAAATCGCTTGTGTAGAAATGCATAGAGATGCTATTTTCATAATTCATTAGGTAATTGTAACCCATCCCTAGACGTGGAAATTTCTTAGATCGGTAGGTATCGGAAAATCTTCTACTGTTGACCTCAACGAATTTGACTTATGCCCTCCAACGTATTGTCTCCACCGCACCCACTAATTTGTCTCCTAATATTAAGTCTGCCACTTTGTTCCAACTGTCTAATTCTGTATCTCAATTTTATGCTTCATTTAACTTTGTTGCTTTTACTACTGAAGAAATAAAAAAATCTATTTTAGCCATTTCTTCTTCTGCAGTCGGTAATGACCTAATTTGCAGCAAAATACCTATTAAGCGACCACAACGAACATGAAAAATAAAATTAGTAGAAAAATATGAAACCCAAAAAGTTAATGTCAATTATACTTAGATATGATTTGTTTTGATCATATCGATAATTGAATTTTCGTTTCTCAAGCCGCTTTTACGATTATTACTAAATTATTCGATTCACTTAACTTCAATTTGGATAAGTATATAAAATCCCCGAAAAACACACCGAGGTAATTATTATCAGGACCCTTTGATTTATAAGGACTTTAGACTGTAAACCTCTTTTCATCTCATTCACGTTTAATTGAATGATCAAAATTGGATGGCGTTAAACGGAGCGATTTGCGATTTCGCGCCTTTTGTCTCGGTTCCCGCTAAAACAATGGAATCAATCGATGACAGCGTGGTTTTGCCGCGCTTATTGTGCAAAGTCTAAAACTCTATTTTTTATATGTATTTTATTTCTTTATCTGAATAAAAGTATAATTCAATTGTAATAGAAGATTTTCAAAATACAGTAAAAAACAATGCAGCATATAAGTGGAAGTATGTTATCTAAAACTGTTTTATGTGTATTAACAACTTCTTGTTCATTTATTATTTTTTATTAATTGTTGTGTTTAAATAAAATATATCACAATAAATTTATTTTTATCCCGTTGCTGATACGAAAAGATATGATTAGAAAGCAAACAATTATTTGTTTGTAGTACACATAACCTGTAATGACCCCGATTTTTAAAATATTAGATAATATTAAATACAGTTTTGACGTATTTTATTAAAACTAATTTATTAATCGTAAGATTTCAATTAAAAAAGGTGCGTGCAACTCAGTGCACATGATAGGAGAGATCTTTGGATAATAAAGTAATATTAAAAAAAAACTAGTAATGAGTAAAACGGCAGAGAGACAGAGAGGGAGTGAGGAAAGAGGACAACCAAGACGAGCTTGTTACGTAATATAAGATAGTTCTATTTTAGGACAAATTAATATTCCATCTTTTTTACATCAAAAACTTTACAATAAATACTACATATAGAAATATTACACATGTTCGTTTATTTTAAATTAAATCGCAATTGATCTTCAAGAATAATGTTTTGATCATTTCTCGTATTTGTTATTCTGAGTATTTACGGACTATTTTACGTTTATTGAATACAAATAATGCTTGTGTACCAATTAATAATATTACTAATAATAATCAATATATACACAGTCAGTTATATAAAAATAGATATGAATATAATTCGCAAAATTGATTCGGAAGGTAATGTCAAATGTCAAACTTCACGTGATTTGATTGGCGGGTATATAAGTTAATTTTAATGGCCTAAAAGGCAGTTGCCGTAACGACAGTCAGCCCTGGAAACCCTGTCGAGAAAACTCTATCCGGTGGTCTACCATTACCCAACTGTGGGAAATGAGTCCAACAGATGACACGAGAGCTATAATATAATTGAATTTAATATAATTTAGGTTAGGTAATTTGGTGTTATATATATATAATATTATAAAATAATTATATGACAATAAACTAATTATTGAAAGAGTCTTATTTAATTTCTCTTTATTTAAATGATAGCTTTTAACCTCAGTTCCGGTTATTGTAAGCCGTTGTATTTATTATAGTATTTATATTTAACATCAACACGACGCATCAAAACAGTGATTACTCTAATCGGTCCAAGCTTTGAATAAGTGTTGTTACAATCCAAAAGAGGTAGTGGTATTAGTAATGAAGAAAATTAAACAAAAAAATTTAATGTTTGTATTGAGATTCTACTTTCTTTTAGTGTTTCTTATTTAAATTGTAATCCAGGAAAATGGAAAATACCTACTTATTTAATTTATTATTACAGCTACATTTTATATCAATTTCAGAACTTAACCTTTCTTCATTCATTATCATCATCTTCATAACAGCCTAACCTAGTCCACTGCCGAATATAGCCCCCCACCCATAGATTGCCACAATCCTGGACCACCTGCCAATCCATTGACTTCCCACAAACTTGAATAGGTCATCGCTTAATCTTGTGGGGGTCGTCTTACGCTGCGATTTCCAGTCCGAGGTTGCCATTCTAGATTGTTGACCCAGCGTTAACACTTCAGCTTGCTAAGCTTTCGAGTTATATCGGTCGCCCTCGCTCTATTGCGAATGTCTACGTTGCGTATTGTATCGCGCAGAGAAACAACGAGCGCCCGTCCACTCCCGAGCTCAGCGCGGATAGTTGTTTTTCTAGTTTTTTTTTTAAATTGAAATATTTCGTAAAAAAAACATATTCACACTCCGTACAACACACACTGCTGAATGGCCCCGCGACAGCGACCGAAATTATCGACGTGGGGACCAAAGCGACCATTATGATGTGTTGGTCATCCATTGGATTTATATTACAATTGGTATTTATGAGCCGCATGAGAATTTTTTTACGTGCGTGCAGACGTTCATTTGTTTTCATTTTTAACGCATTCGCCGATGATACATTTCATAATACAGGTCGGACCTTTTACGTAAAACACGTCGAATTAGAAAGTTTCGAATATGATTTAAAATTATTTATTTACGTTTAAATTAAAATTAAAAAGGACTATTTATACAATACGATAACGTTACGTTTTTTTAATTTTTATTATTTTTTCCTTCACAAACACTAAACACTATTAGAAAGCGGCCCTAGTTGTTGTATTCTGGCCCCATCAGTTAGTTCGTCCAAAGAATAACATAGTAGCTTACAAACGTACACAACCCGCAGATCCGGACAGCGCCGAGATGAACACGCCGGAGGAGAGATGTACCATATCTTTTGATGTTGATAGATTTATTGCCTCCCGCTTTATGATAAGACGTCGCAGTCACAATGCGCCGCTGATTTATTTACACACAGTTAACTTGAGGGGTGTAAGACGTCTGTGCTTTTATTAAAGATTTTTTTATGGTATTCAGGGTGACAAACGAGCACAGTTAAACTAAGACTAAGAGTTAAACTAAGCGATGACGGCGACTCTTGACATGTACCCCTCTCCTCAAATGTTGTCGTTGGAATGCCTTTTTACCTGTAACAGGGTCAATAAAGACAGTAGCAATATGCGGGTATTCTGTAACTGTAAGACCATGGTCCTTCCTGGAGCCGACGCATGACGTTGCAACACAACAGTGGAAACTGGTACAACCTTCATTTTTATCCTCTGAAAAAACTGGGTGATATCATAAGATTAAACAGACAAACATAAAAAAATACATATGTACGTACGTGAATATGTCACTCTCCTAAATCTCCTTCCAACATATTCTTTGTCGCATATATTTCACATTCAAGACTGTGACATTCTTAGAACTGATTTAAAAATGGCAGATGGAGCAGCAAACGAATGCAATTTACATAAAATGATCTCTAACAAGACAAAATTTCACACTCCAATTACGGAGGCGTACACTCGGTCAGATTCTGCACGCAACGCCACACGGCCGTTTGGCCCGCATTAAAATATACTTTACGGCCATACGACACGGATACGATACGACTAATGGATGAATTTAATTCTAATACGTTACTTAAAATTTATACCTTTATAAATATCATAATAGAATAACTCATTATGTAGTATTACAAAATGTATAACAATAATAATGATGACAGTATGTCGTCTTAACAAATTGCGGGTACCGTCGAATACTTACTCACTGAACCTCTTCTCCTATTCAATGTGAAGCCTATGTTGTTCTTCACATGTTCTAGTATGGTTATACACTTGGGACTGTATATAAATATACAGTCCAAAGTTGGATACGTCTGATTTATTTTCTAAACGTGCTTATCATATGTGCATTTAGGCCGCAAAATTAATTAATTAAACCATATACAGAATAAATCCAACTTTATACTTCCGTTAGGAAATTAAACATTTTGAACTCGAAACTGCAATGTTGTCAGGTAAACCTTAACTCCATAAATTATATTATTAAAACCACACGATAGTATAGCTTAATTTTTATCATAACATAGTTTTGTATATATAGGAAGATTAATTGAATACGCAATTCCATATGGAAGTGTGTGTACATGAAATTAAAAATTAATATTTTTAATTTACCAAGGAAAAACTGTCATAATATTACATAATGCTGACAACTGCTGAGCCATGCTGCAGTTAGGTTCTGGCTGTGACATGAAAAGATCATAACGCTGCTATGTTTTGTACGTTGAGCGTTAGCTACCATTAATATTATAAAAAGGGATCATCCCATCACACTAGATGGAGTGACGACTTTATGCAAGTCTGCGGGACGTCGGTGCAGATGGCTCAGGGTCGTGATCTGTTACAGTTTGTTGAGGGGACCTATGTTCAGCTATGGATGGGCTGAGATGATGCTTTGTTAGGCATTCTATCTCAGTCTTCAAGGGTCACAAAGTATGGGCATCTAGAGTGTTTGTTGAAAGTGGATATAGATGTAGTTGGCTTTTGTCACCCTAATATTATGAAAAACAAAACTATGTGCAAATTTGACGTTTGAATACGCGCACATTTAAAACATTTTTCTGCTAGATAAAATGTAATTAAATTATTGATTAGAAAGTATGAATGTACTATATTAGTTTAGTTATTGGTCGATTGAAGTCGGAATCTTTTGGACAACTCTTCGCCTCAATATTGGAAACCTGATTTTATTTGTAAACAGGGATGACATAGATTTGATTATTTAAAATTGTAAAACAAAATATATAAAAAATATTACGCATATTCTTATATTTAATTTAATTACTTTTTTTAATTATTATATTGTATTAGTCGATTAGTCCTTCGAATCCGGATGACTGATATTTAAAATTATAACAGCGACAACTGTTTATCTAATGGAACATGAGCTTTCGGCACTTTACCGTATCGTTGGAGTGTAAAGAGACTTTCACAATATTGTGCAGCGCTAATCCCGCGTGAAGGAAACGATAAATCACGCCGTTAAGTCGAAAAAACGTCGTGCGACGCAGAGCGGCGGTGTGGACGCGCCTTATAGAACAAAAATGTCACTTAAGCCCACACTCTCGGTTTACTTTAAACAAATAATTATTTATTTTCAAATCAAAATCTCGTAGATGTACTTCTAAGTTTGATTAATCATACAAATTATGGCGAGGTGATTCTTCTTGGTAAGTTTCTAACTATTTTTTTTATGGCACACTTTCACTAGTGGTAATTGGGGAGCTTGGAGTGGAAATAACTTATAAGTCACACGGCCTACGTTCTATGAAAATCGACTGGAGACAGGTGTATGCGAAGATTGGTAAGTGAAACATTCGTTGTAGAGATCTATGGTTAAATAACATCATAACGTTTTTGTGTTTCGTATGACAAGTGCAAGGAACTGGAGACGGAATTAAAGGTAACGGGATGTTATATCTAAGTCTTCGAAGGTGATCACGCATATGCATCTTAAATGAAGATGATGGACGTAGATGGAGGAGCACAGTTAATACTTACATCAGGTGTGTTTGTTTGCATCCCTAATGATATAACGTTTCCTATATATGATATATTTTTAAGCATAGCATTTGTGATATTAGATATCTCTCTCTATTAGCTTATCAAAGCCTATTAGATCTTCCCATGGGATTTGATAAAAGAATCAGTACTTACGGCACCAAAGCTAGATTCTTTCTTTTATGTATTCCAAGCGTTTATAAATAATTATGATAATTTTATATATATTTATATATATATATCTCTGCTCACCCCAAAGGTAAAGAATACCTTTTGGCATATTCCGCCTTTTTGTACGTTTATCTCATTTGTATCAGAGAATAATTAAATAAATAATTATTTAAAATCAAACTTTACTTATTCTAGTTACATTCGTTATTTATCTAGAGTACTGATCGAATTTGGAAGATATTTCTGACACAGATGTGTTTAACTAAAAACAGTTTTCTTATATTTTATAAGCCACTAACGAGGCCCATGTGACACACCAGGTTCACCGGTTCTTTTCTTTTAATGTACACTCTTAACTTCGATAGATAATTATAATGTTATCTATAATTGTTTAATTACAATCTTAACTATTTCTTTTTTGGTATATTGCTCTTGGCAGTTTTGGCCTCTAATGACCTCTACTTATCAGCTTCAGACTTTGAAATAGCCATTTAGAAGTACTTGTCCTTTAGTCCAAGGCTTTTATAAAACGGTAAGGTACCCCTTGCCTGGCCTGCCTGCCTATAATATAAAATAAGGCGACTATAAGGGGATTACGAGTTCGCGAGCGATCATGGTGCGGGCTCTAATTTCCAGGATAGTGAACCTGGGGAGGATGACGACAAGGCGTGGTCCCGGGTTGCCGTGTTACAGTGAGGATGCTCCCCTGGGACATGCTTAGACTCAGTGCAGAGAGGCACCAGTGCGCTCCGTAAGAGTTCCCGGAACGCCTCCCAATGCCACGATAGTGGCCATCGAGGGCGTTTTAGAAGGCACAAATAACCCATATAACCCTGTCTTGTGGCCAAGAGATAGGGTATACTTTGAAGATTCCTCCCCAAAAACATAAAAAAGGGTTCGATATATATAGACAATTAAAGTAATCTATAGACGTCAATATCACCAACGTAAAAAAACGATCCAAGGCAACAAATCAAACACGGTCCGTATGCCGGAGTACTTTTTCCCGGGCGACGCCCCAATCCATCTGCGCTCGTCACAAATCAACAAGACGCATGCTTTCCGGTGCGGGTTCAAATCCGCCGCTAATGGTGCCGTCCGATTTATTAACTACGCAACACAAACACGTTAATGTTGTTAGGGAAAATGGCTGAATAGAATGTTTTTTTTACTTAGGTAACATTACTTTTACAAGCAACACTGACGACAGAAATTTGTAAGCGAATTTTTTACGTAGGTTTTTCTTGTGTTCGTGTTGGTTTTTTTTTGTTTATTATTAGCGCGCTGGTGAAGGAAAACATCGCGAAGAAATGTCTAAATCTCTAAGAAAGAAATAATATATACATACAGGTACATATATATATATATAAATATATATATATATTCTTAGACATATATGAAGACTATGCTCTAACACTCTAAAAACGAGTTGATAATTTCAAAATTGTTAATTGCACAAGAATATCACACAGTTAAAGATAACCGTACGTCAATAAAAACTCGTAAAGTATAATCTTAGAAACGGGTCAAGTTATCAAAGAACAGAACACTAACCGCCGCAACTTACGCAAACGTCATAAAAGCGGCCGACTAGCATGCGACTTCCCGCGCTTATCCCGTCAAAATGGCGGCCCCTTTGCGAGCACTTTCAACTCCCGCGCATTTAGAAGTGTTATTTGTTTAGCGGTTAATTGTTTTAAAGTGAAGCCTGAGTCCTTATCACTTTGCGTATAACGGTCGTGCCGTTAAGATACGTAATGATGAAATACGGATTCGTCACTGGATAATATTTTGTTTAAACGCTAATATTTTAGATATTTTATATATGTTAAACTGTCTATATATAAACTATCTGTTGAGTATAGGCTTCCTCACTAGAGAGTGTGTGAGCATTATCCACCACGCGGTTCAACAGCAGATCTATCGATAGAAACAATTTGTTTTTGTGTATTTAAAAATGCATTCCTCAACATGTTTTCCGTTACCGTCGTGTACGTGTTAAAAACATTAATATAAATTATTTTTCACCCATTTCCGGATCTCCGAATAATCTGAAATTTCTAAGACGTGTTAAGAATAATAATATCATATAATAAATTCATTTCCATGCGTGTTGTTTTAGTTTTCGAAGAAAAAGTTTTATTTGTTTGGAAAAATATATAAATATTATATTGTGGATGATAAACGAATACATAGATAACCTGACGGTAAGCGATGGCTGCGGTCATTGACTGATACATTGTCACACTTGAGGACTCGGAATGGTTCATCCACCAGCAGTAAGGGTCTCTTAATCCCTCTTCCCGTTAAGCATCGTTATTTTTTTATTTATTTATTTTTTTATAGCAAAAAGGGAGCAAACGAGCGGCGGGAACATCGAGGTGGTCATCGACGCCCATGGACAACCGCAAAACCAGAGGAACTGCAGATGCGTTGCCGGCCTTGAAGAAAGGAATAGGCTCGCTTCTTGAAGGACCCTAAGGCGTACTGGTTTGTAAAAACCGCTCTCTATATTCTGTTGATGTTTATGCTGTTAGCCTATGCGGCTCTTACAGCTTCATCGGATACAAGGCTCACGGAACTGAGGGGTCCGTGAGCTGGTTTGGTCCGTGAGCTGGTTTATAAAAACCGCTATGCTACTATTTTACGCTAACACCACACTGCAGTTTTTATTAGAACAGCGTGAATTTTAATCCGTTAGAAGCAACTGACCTAGCCGAGGTACGGCCCTCTCGGTCACCCTCGAGTCAGTCGCTTTCGCGCACTGGGAAACGGTCCAAGCAGAGGCTCCCTTTCGGCAACCCTTGTGTTGGTGACCTATAAATTAAGGTCTCGGCTGAGTGCTAAAAGCGGTCGGCCACCTTTCAGCCCGATGAAGCTGGAACAGTCCTCGGGCTAACAGTGGCCATCGGCCATAGAAAAGAAAAGCAGCTCGAATGGGTCGGCTAGACCGAAGAAGGAGAACGAATTCATAGAATACCACCATAACCCAATTACATGTGTCAATGCGTCCCATCCCAGTCCTGGGTGACAACGCATTTACGTCTTGTATCTTTGTTGAGGACGGATGCAGATTTTATGAACCCCAGTTATTACAGATGAACCGTTAGATGATTCGTTTGTCTCTCTTTAATATTAAAAGAAAAATAACATACGTCACTGAATAGGTTGGTTTCTATTAGTATATATACATTCCAATATTTTAAAATTAGATATAATTAAGTTCGATTTAATTATTTTTTTCTTTTGTTCTGTTGCTATTTTTAAGTCGTGGCTTATGTAATGTAATTCTATTTATGTATACATTACTTTATTTTTCTTTTTAAAGTTTATCAATTAATAATTTTTCCTTTTATTATTCTACGATTTGACATTGACATATGTTTGCTTGTTGTTTGTGTGTGTTTATTGTTTAGACGAAACAAACGCTAAATGTAAGCCCTAGCTTTTCTCAATACATCACTGAAAACCACATCCAAATTGGTTTTGCCATTTCGAAGATTAATGTGTAAAAACGCACATACAGAACAAAGTCTGTTCTAGATATGTGTATATATTGAAAATATCTATTTACATTGCATCTATTTATAATCAAACTACGCTTTAATAAAAACCTAGATTATTTTTTTTTTGTTTTGAAAACTTTAAATACTAGTATTACTTTACTAACATTGCGGTTAACCACTCCAACTAAGCTTGAAATGCTTATTCAAGGAGCTGGTTCACGACAATAAGCGAATAGCGAATTCGAACCGACGACTTAGCATCTCAGACCGTACCCTACACCACTAGTCTATTACGCCTCTTAGAACACTACAGAATCAATGCTTTCCCAACTTTCTTTTTAGTCAACGATGAACGAAATAAATTTCATTTCTCCTTCAAGCGGCAAATTATTTGATTCACCCCACCCTTTATAGAATGATCTGGAGTGTTGTTTTTTTTCCTTTTTTTGTTTCGTTGCTCAGCGCCTTCTTGGAGACTGTTTAAAAATAAAGGCTATAAATTTTGGAGCGTTTTCCTTTGGGTAGATGTGTGTATATAGAATTATTTACTGTTATTTTCTTCCCTTAAATGTACTTCTCTATTACCGAGTTCGGAAAAATAAGGGACTGTTCATTTGATTACGCTCTGTAGGCTCACGGAACTGAGGGGTCCGTGAGCTGGTTTGGTCCGTGAGCTGGTTTATAAAACCGCTATGCTACTATTTTACGCTAACACCACACTGCAGTTTTTATTAGAACAGCGTGAATTTTAATCCGTTAGAAGCAACTGACCTAGCCGAGGTACGGCCCTCTCGGTCACCCTCGAGTCAGTCGCTTTCGCGCACTGGGAAACGTTCCAAGCAGAGGCTCCTTCGGCAACCCTTGTGTTGGTGACCTATAAATTAAGGTCTCGGCTGAGTGCTATAAGCGGTCGGCCACCTTTCAGCCCGATGAAGCTGGAACAGTCCTCGGGCTAACAGTGGCCATCAGCCATAGAAAAGAAAAGCAGCTCGAATGGGTCGGCTAGACCGAATAAGGAGAACGAATTCATAGAATACCACCATAACCCAATTACATGTGTCAATGCGTCCCATCCCAGTCCTGGGTGACAACGCATTTACGTCTTGTATCTTTGTTGAGGACGGATGCAGATTTTATGAGCCCCAGTTATTACAGACGAACCGTTAGATGATTCGTTTGTCTCTCTTTAATATTAAAAGAAAAATAACATACGTCACTGAATAGGTTGGTTTCTATTAGTAGATATACATTCCAATATTTTAAAATTAGATATAATTAAGTTCGATTTAATTATTTTTTTCTTTTGTTCTGTCGCTATTTTTAAGTCATGGCTTATGTAATATAATTCTATTTATGTATACATTACTTTATTTTTCTTTTTATAGTTTATCAATTAATATTTTTTTCTTTTATTATTCCATGATTTGACATTAACATATCTTTGCTTGTTGTTTTTATTGTTTAGACGAAACAAACGCTTGAAAAGATCTATTTACATTGCATCTATTTATAATGAAACTACGCTTTAATAAAAACCTAGATTATTTTTTTTTTGTTTTGAAAACTTTAAATACTAGTATTTACTTTACTAACATTGCGGTTAACCACTCCAACTAAGCTTGAAATGCTTATTCAAGGAGCTGGTTCACGACAATAAGCGAATAGCGAATTCGAACCGAAGACTTAGCATCTCAGACCGTACCCTACACCACTAGGCTATTACGCTTCTTACAACATTACAGAATCAATGCTTTCCCAACTTTCTTTTTAGTCAACGATGAACGAAATAAATTTCATTTCTCCTTCAAGCGGCAAATTATTTGATTCACCCCACCCTTTATAGAATGATCTGGAGTGTTGTTTTTTTTTTTTTTTGTTTCGTTGCTCAGCGCCTTCTTGGAGACTGTTTAAAAATAAAGGCTATAAATTTTGGAACGTTTTCCTTTGGGTAGATGTGTGTATATAGAATTATTTACTGTTATTTTCTTCCCTTAAATGTACTTCTCTATTACCGAGTTCGGAAAATAAGGGGACTGTTCATTTGATTACGCTCTGTGTATTTAATGATTTATTTTCAGTCTTTCAATCCTAACGTATGCCAGTTATGATATATACGTTACTAACATACCCGTCACCTACTGCAAGCTTAAAATGCTTTTGTTAATAATATCAGACCATTTAACCTTAAACCATTAGGTTATTGACGCTTTTACTTATTCCTTCATCATATTCAAACATACTATGTGCCAAACATAATATAAAGTTGACATAATTTTTTACAATTTAATTTCGAAATTATTTATTTCGAGCACAGGGACGATCTTCGTTTTCTAACGTACATACGGACATAAGCAAATTCTATATACGTATACATATATGTTTTAATGTATTATTAGTACGAGAAGAATCGAATCGTAGCTCAACGATACAGCACTAGTTTTTAATTTCTTTTTTCTCACGGTACGCGAACTAACTGAATTCGATCTCCGGTGGCAGCATCATGAAATTGTTAATTGCAATTTTAAGTATTCACGTGCTCGGCAAATTCATAGACATGTGAAGTCCGCCGATCACAAGTGAATGTTGATGTTTTAGACCTCATACATCAGTTTTATTTTTTTTATTTTTTTTTATATAAAAAAGGTATATTCACCAACCATTAACATTACTAATATTCCGGTTAACCACTCCGACTAAGCAGAAAATGTTTGTGCTAGGAGATGGTTTACGACCATAGTTGAATGGTGGATTCGACCTTAGGTTTCGTAGACCGTACCTTTACGGCTATTGACGCTGCGACGGTCAGACTTGCTAATGGTTAGTAAAAAATGCATAAGTATCGTTTATTACACTTCCTAAATATACGCTAGTTACGCATTATATATATAAAAGTCTTATATATAAAAGGATATAGTTTTTAATCAGTATTAAGTTTCCAGTGAACAATACATTTTCAAGGCCTTATTAACGCGGATGTGTGACCAAAACTTGAAACTAATCAGACAGACAAATTGCACTAAAAAAAATTAATAAACTGTACGTAATTATAAAAATTGTACAAATTGCAAAATTATTAAAAAAAGTTACGGAGGAATATATGCTTCTTAACGGTCAAGTCATGGTTAAGACGGTTTCATAATTAACTATAGTTTAGTTTGTAAGCACTAATTATTGTCCATACAGATAGAAGCGTCGCTGGAGTTTCTTGCGCCACTTTTTCTCCTGCGCCCACGCATTCCGAAGTGACGGTACAGATAGCTAATAATAATAGCGAATTTAAATACTCCTCTGTCAGAAGCAACTGACCGAGCCGAGGTTCGGCCCTCTCGGGCACCCTCGAGTCAGACGCTCTCGCGAAACAAGGTAACGGCCCAAGCCGAGGCTCCCTCCCGGGAGCCCTTGTGCTGGTTATCTATATATAGAGGACTCGACTGAGTGCCATTAGCCGCCGGTCATTAGCTCGGTCACCTCTCAACACGGTGAAATTGTAAAAGTCCTCGGGCAAACAGTGGCCTTCAGCCCGAAAAAAAAAAAGCACTAATTATTTGTGAAAACTTTATTGGTTTATGTACCATCTTTTCTGTTGTGTAAAGGATATATTATTTGTATGTTTCCGTTAAAGTAACAAAAATAGACATATAGTTAATATTTAAACAAAACAATGTATAAAACATATGAAGAAAAGCATACTTATTGTGTCATAAGGATAATAGTCGTGTGTGTCTCACCCTAAGGGATGTAACAGGGTCCCGAACTCCCCAAACTCAATACTAACCCCAATATAAACCAAAGCTTCGTGGACGTTAGTTTTTTAATACTTAATTGATTGGCCGAGTGAGAAATTCATTTCGAAGCCAAACAATGTATACAAGCAACTACAACATGTCGATTTTTGTGTGTGGGTGTATTGTAAT
This sequence comes from Teinopalpus imperialis, assembly GCA_029286865.1. NCBI lineage: Eukaryota > Metazoa > Arthropoda > Insecta > Lepidoptera > Papilionidae > Teinopalpus > Teinopalpus imperialis. The sequence goes on along the minus strand of JAGSMU010000045.1, from coordinate 1,306,004 downwards.
TTATCCTGAGTCGTTGACATTGCATATGAACTTTCTTTCGATCTTATCGTATAAGTGTCACATCGAAATGGGAAAGATGAGGATGAATTGTGAGCAAGTATGGCATTAGATCCTACGCGTTTCATATTAACTTGACAACGGAAGGTTTTTTTTTAATAATATTGTGGTGGTAAACGAGCACACAGTTTACATAATGTAACAACTATGGTCTATGACATCGGAGACTAGAATGGGTCGACTCGACCGGATATGATTAACACCATCAAAACTTGACGCTGTTGTGTTACGTTCGGTGAGTACATGCAGGGGCTCAATTGAAGGTAACGAAACGTTTCATCTCATTCCTCACGGGACAACATATATTAGCATCTGGGTTTTTTTTAAGAAAATAAATATATGCCAAGATATGTTGTGCTATTAAAATTATGAACATGCCCCCCGTGAACAACTCCAACATGCTTGTTCTAAGAGATGGTTCACGGCCATAATCGAACCGTGGATTCGAACCTAACCTAGTAAGATATGACCGAAGACCTCAAATGACGCATACGACTCATGACATCTAGGTCCAACAACAAGAAACAAACTATCATCAAGCACATTACTTGTCACACCAGAACACTGAGATGGGATAGCTCGATACCTGTATACCTGATTTCTACACTCACCGAATGACGTCGATTCATTTGTGTTACTAAATGCAGCATGGCTCTATCTTGTTTGGTTAAAAAAAACGCTATTTAGTCCGTTGTTTACTGTATTTACGATGACCTGAAATTAATTTAAAAGTTCATTCATTCAAAGCTTCCAGAATAATATATACAAACCAAATTGTTGATTTGCAGTTTAATTATGATTTTTATTAAAAAAAAGGGCAGGACGGACACTAACACATTCCAAAGTATATTACATTAATCAATAAGTTGAAGAAGTGTAAACATCTGCCATTCCCATCGGCATCGTGTCCGCTCTACGTTCCCTCTGACGGTAGTTGCAAAAAAACCCTTACCCCACTCTCATATTCGTCAATCGCCATTTCATAAATATGCACGCCGGTTCCGAAACGTGCCCTCTGATTAGACCTAAATAATAAATTCAATTTGCTCGGGTGGCCATCAAATATTTTCCCCGTGATAACGTTTCTATATTTGGACGGGTGGATCTTGGAAATAATGGTGTTATTTAGGGTCTTGCAATATGCTAAGATAGTAGGCTGGCAGCATTAACAAGTCAGGAGATGGTTGCGCTCGGGTGCGGCCCACGGCGGCTGTGGAGTCGAATTGACCAAGAAGTTTATTTTTTTTATTAGGTAATTCTTGTAACAAGACTGTTAACATTTGCGTTTCAAATCACAAATCTTTTGTATTCATATAGGTATTCGTATCTATAGAATCTGAGTGAAAAATAATAAATTGGACGTCAGTTGCTCAACATTAAAATAACTTATAAAAACTGCGTTCCTGTTCTGGTCTGGTCCCTCGTTTAGATGTCTTCTCAACTCTATAGACATTTATATAATATATATAACTTCAATACTTCGTTAATATTGATTATTTAATATAATACATTCGTATCGAATATTATTTTATTAATACGGTATATTGACAGTTTCAATATATATCTTTAAAGAGAAACAAAAGCGCAAATATATATTTTTCTAGTATACTATTACATATAGGCACATCGCTGACAATTTGAAAACCTACAAACCTAACAATGACATATATTTCACTGCTAAGAAACATTGGATGCAGAAGTGATCCAAAGTCAATCAAATCTAAAATCAGATGCTGGTAAAAATCATACCAATTAAGCTTCATCATTCAACTGTGATCTTGTTCATTTATAAGTGTACTATTTTGGTTTATACGTAAACATTACAGTTGTAACGTACAATAGCGATGACACGTCCTTTGGGATATGAGCATCAAATAAAAAGCATATATTTTTTTACTATTCTTATAAACCATTTACTATTTTACCAAATGCATATATTAAAATATAAAATTTATAACAATATTTTTTTATGAATAAAAGTTTGAGGTACAACAACGTCTCCACGTATTTGGGGAACAATTTTTACGACATCGCTCAGGCCGCGCCGCTGCGCTAGTGGCCTCTTACAATTTTCGCCCGGGCCTTCTGGCGCGCCTGTTAAAAACACAATGAATAATTATTGGGGCTCGTTTCCCACTTTCTTCCTTTTTTATATACACCTCGCCGAAAATACGATGGAACAATGATAGCGTAATAATTCGTTGCATTTGCTTAATAAATTTGATAGTGTAGCAATGTGTAGTTTTTTTTATTATATTGACATTTTATTTTTTTATATTGTACCGATTGTAGTTTATTGGTAAAACTTAATAATAATAAATCATGATTATCTATGGTTACACAATAAATCACTTTTTAGTTTAATTTAAAATTCGAACCGGTTCCGATTTACGATGTCTTCGTCGTTTTCTTTTATTTATTAAAAAAAAGACACTATCTAACAGATAGTGTTATTTTTAAAAAACATAGTATAGAAATAAAAACAACGAAAAATATACACATTATGTCAAATCTGATTCAACGTAGAAAAATACAATATAAAAATGGTTAAAATCTTCACATTCAGGTATACATTTTTATAGAGTAGCGAACGAATGCATATTGCATCTATTGCAACAATAATGGATCGCCGTCATGGGTAAGGATTACGGCATCGAAGATCACGTATGTCACTGTGTCGTATGATAAGTATCGGCAGCCACGGATAACCAGATCTCATCACAGTCCTCACTAGTGACAATATATGTGCATCTTGAACCTTTGTTGATGGAAGCGAATGTTACGGAGCCATCAGATGAACTATATGCTCGTTCGTCATCACTTTTATTGGAAAAAAATAAGTTTACTTCAAGTTCATACCTATACCACGGTAACTCACATTACATAGTCATAGGATTGTTCAAAACTAAGTTCGTATGGGGCAACAACCAACCAGGTGTTTGGTCCAAGGGAGCGAAATAAATCGCTATTAGGCTTATTATATTTTTAATTCGCGTCCCGGGTTCAGCACCAATACATCAGGGTGATTTACTGCGAGATCGGTGCAAAACTTGTGGATTTATCGCCGCGCCATTAGAGAAGCCCGGTCCGTCGTGACGGGGCCTCAGTGTTGCCACCAATTAATTTTATTATAAAAAAAACTTTCTGCCATCCACGCCGAAACCTCTTACACCAATGTAGATGTAGTCTCAGTAAATAATGAGTTTTTATTTCATCTACCAACATATATATAAGCTTATAAATAATTACTTACGTATTATAATTATATTTAAAAAAACGATGCGCGTCAAATTTTAGAATCATTTTAATTGTCTTTAGTTAAGGACTGTCTCTATTTGCGTGGCAATGAAAGAAATAGGGATACAAATATAATTCACCTTTCACTGTATAAAGTAATCCTATAATTCAATGTATTCCATGAAGTGAACATAGTAATAAAATTAAAAACACGTTCTCAAGTTGCAGTCAAACCACTGAAAAGGGCGCTACGGGAAACGATCGTAATAAATCAATAAAACGCCGCGCGCTAGACAAAATAAAACATATAGCGAAATAATAAAAAAAACGTGTGTAAGTGCACAAAATTCGCAAAAAGAATTACAGGCAATAACATGCAGCAGTGTTAACTTCGCCAAAGACATAAATCATGCTGTCGGAGAAAACTCGCTCTTACGTCTGCATTATAAAGATCTTATTAGCAGCAGGGGTAAGTTTGGCAGTGATTTAGTCCCTATCGGCCGTCAACCTGATTAATGTCGCTAGTAAATCAGCGGATTACGACAATGCGAGAAATGACGAGTCGCGACCGGATCGCAAGCGATACTTGAACTGTCCAAGAGAAGAGAAACAGCGGAAAAAGAATTACAATGTGTGTATAGTAATATATAAAAATATATAATAAAAAAAGGCTTTTTTAAAGGATTGATATAATTGTGCCTTTATAAAATCAGCCGTGAATTGATAAGAATAACACAAATTTTTCCACCCAAACGCGTGTAGGCCAACGGTCTATCTAAGTCTTGGACAATTATTCGACGAATTTGATATTTATTTACTATAACTTTTTATGTTTAAATCCGATTTTTATTAAATCTACATGGTAACTTAGAACATACGATAACTATAAATGTCTTGTAAAATTATAGTACAAGTGACCAATATAGATCATAGGATAGTATATTGTATAGATCATTAACCGATGGGGAAGAAAAGTTCTGCAGTCTCGGATTGGCAATCACAGTGTTTGTCGATCCCTTCCTAGATGGAGTTAAGACCTATCCAAGTATGCCCGAAGTCTTTGGTTTCAGCTAGGTGAGATAGGACTTTGTGGCTATCTATAGAGAAGTCCTATCAGCAGTGGACTGTAGATAAGCTCTGATGCTGAAGTCATTGCTTACTGGCTTTTAATAGCTTAAGTTTATCGCGTATCGCTGTACACTTGCGACGAATCTATCTCATATCGAATTATTGAGTAAACACGCAGCGTAATCGTGCAATCGTTTCGTCCGGAATGCGACTGCAAGGGTATTGGGGAAATGTTACCCGAAGTATTTCTAATATCGACTGTCGATTGCTAGTAATATTTTTGAAGTCAAAAAAATTGCATGTGACACGGTAAGCCTATTTACAGATAACTTATTCTATACCGTCTGCGGTTACAAATTGATAGGATTAAGTTCAGTTGTCAAGTAATTTATCGCCAAATGTTATTCCTTACAGCTGGCAATAGATTTAAAGTTCCTGAGAAATCTTGACTAATCTTCGAATATCGAAACACAATATTGCAACTTGATCTAAGCTTAAAACAAATCCATCGATTTTTTATTTGCAAGTGATTTAATTTATTATTGAATTAACCATATTTAGAAAACAATTACCATATATTGTGTGAATCGCCTGACTGCAAAGGAACTATTAAAATGAGTTATTCTACGGGTTTTAGTCATGCAAAACACTGTCTATTGCTTCTCCCATATAAATATGCTTCCAATTATGCTCATTATATCTTATTAAATTTTATAGTAACAGGGTTTTACTGTTTAATAGCACCAACTAAAGCGAAAATTTGCATTTAAGTGTTTTGTGTTTTTATTTAAACATAATAATGAGTCTCTAGAGATTGTTAAAGTTCTTTCTCACTGCCTTTATTTAAATGTCAACATTCACCCTTTGATTTCAATCAAAAAGATACCATAAGTCACGACGTATTTGTCTCTTTGATTTATCATAATCCCTTAATTAGTAACAATATTCAAGAGGAATAAAAATAGTTGAATAACAATTTATATGTATTGAGTATTGAAGTGGATGTCATAGGCATGCCTACCCATAGGGGAACTACCTTACCGGAGACCTTAATTACTGGTGACGAGCCATTACATCTCAGTCATCAAGGGTTCTTGTCAAGGATTAATGTAAATGTCATGGGCCGTAGGAATCACTTGCCATCAGGTGAACTGTGTGTGAGTTTGCTACTCTCAATGCAATAAAAAATTTCTGAGCTCATTTCCCATGCTCAATACAACAAAAGAGAAATGACGGCACTACCTTGTGCGCTCATTTCTCTATTTTGCCCGTATTTTAAAATATAAAATAGAATTAGTTATAGTACGATTAGTAATGTCTATTATATTTAATAAAATATTATTATTACTTTGAAATTTCTACTAAATATTTTTTAAATAGTAGTAGACCTACACTGCAGTTTATATCTGGCTGCAAAATTAACGGGTCAACTCGACCGGGGTAGGACCACGCCCTCACAGAACACCAGCGTAAAATAGCCACATAATGTTGTTGGGTTTCGTCTGTTGAGTGCAGGGATCCTTAATTACTAGAGACGAGGCATTTCATCTCAGTCCTCAAGGGTGACAACGCATCTGCATTATGATTGATTGATAAATTTAGATGTCATGGGCCACAGAAATCACTCACCATTAGGTGAACTGTGAGCTCGTTTGTTACTATCAATGAAATAAAAAAATAAAAAGGGATTACTTTAAATTTTCTACTATATGTCACTAATACTATATTATAATAATAATTTAATGTCAGCGTCAAATAAAAAGATATATATAATGTATATAGTCTTGCTGAGTAATTTGCGAACTAGCATAGGTCGTCGCTCCGTCTAGTGTGACGTGGCCAAACACTACGATTAACAATCCGAGGTTGGTCAACTCTAGAACCTTTCTTCCCCATCGGCTATCGGTTCTACGAGCTATAGCCAGCCCATTGTCACTTTCGTAGGCTGGAAGTAGATGTAGACTTAGGAGGTACTTTATGACAGTCTACGGGGGAATCCTATATTCAGCAGTGGTTGTGATAAGGACGAGTTTCTAATGTCTCGTATATTACATGTCAGTAAATTTTTCTGTTAATTTTTCATAAAACGTTTATAGTAATGAAGGAAGAACAAAGTATCTTCATTCTACATTTTTTTTAATTAGATTATTAGCAATGCTATTTAACATTACTAATATTCCGGTTAACCACTCCAAGTAAGCTGCAAATGCTTGTGCTAGCAGATGGTACTCTAAACCATTAGACTATTGACGCTTCAAAAGAATTAATTACATAGCTCATACAAGATCTCAGATTATATTCCCAATATATTTATCAAAGTTCGAAAGCTGATTTACGTTCACGTAATATGTTTCCAAGTAAAACAGGAATTTGATATATTTAAAACTAAAAAAAGAATGTCATCGCATGCTCGGGCCGCCGCGAGCACGTCCGCGAGCGTGTGCGTCAGACGTCATGGCAGTACTGACAAATTGATTTATGTAGTTGGGGGAAAGACGCTAGCGATTCGGAAACTTCGGGCTTAGTCCGACCGTTCACGTGCCATGCGACAATTTTAAGGTCCCCGTTTCGTAATGCGAAATACTATTTAAAAGCAGTATGTGAGACGTTTCCTGAGATTATGTTCCTTCGAAGATAAAAAATAAACAATAACAAATTACTCAGTGTTCATTCATATGGTGGTTCATTTAAAAAACAAAAAAAAAACTAAAATAACTTTTTTACAGTTACTTGTTGGATTAGTATTATAGAATGGACGCTTGTGGAAGTGGGAAGTGTATTTGGTTGCTAACGTCGTGGGTTCTCCTAGCTGAAGAGTATTAGTATGAAGAGGATTAGTATAGTATTTTGTTTATTAAAAAAATATTGGTTTTCTGGTCTGGAGTTAGTATGTCAATATTTTCGGGGACGCTTACCGCACTTTAATATATCTTGCACAATTTCTGTTCTGGAATCGAATGCTATAACACTATAGGAGACTAAAAGGGATTCTCATATTCAAACATATATCAATAACATTAGATGTTTGTTAAGAAAGACATTTAAATCTAAAATACTTATCAAAGAACGGACACTTCGTCTAACAGCAGTGTGAGTAAAAAAAAACTATTATGTGTCAATAATCGATATGCAAGACGATCGTAAAAATTTCCACCTCTCCAGCGCTTTTTCCACATGTAAGCAATTGACACCTTCGAGTTTTATGGACAAAAAACCCATAAAGGCCTCACGCATTAAATCTGAGGATTTAGGGTGTGCGCACCAATCGTGTGACATTTGGTTTATGAGTCGGTCCCTGTAGGGCCAAATCACCAATGGTGGACGTTTGTTACTCGTAAAATAGATAAATAATGTTCCCGCGGGTCGTTTTGGACTCTAAAAAAACTGATCCGATATTATTTTATTATGTAACTATCGACCCACGCGGCCGTGCCTCGATGTGGACTTGGAGTTGAAGCGAAAGACTTGAAGGCGACGATCGGATATACTCTATGCTGGACTTTCTATTATGGAAATATTCAATTACAACAAACGGTGACGTCCATCTGGTTGATTTCGACTACGGCGATACCTTCCGGTTATTGCCGGCCATCAACTGCGCAGAATGTAGTGCCGTAAGCATTTGCGCAAATACAAAGGCACTCACTATTGGATGTAATGCATGTGCAACAATTTGTGATGCACAAATGAGCAGCCAAATACTCCAAGAACTACACCACACGGCAAAAGCGCCCTTATTACTAGCGTAGAGGCATCATAATTCTCAAGGTTGACATCGCATCTGCATTATAATTCCTTATCATGGATGAATACGGATGTCATGGCATCTCGCAATAACCAGATGATATCACCATGCTCGAAACCGAGAGGACGTCGACAAGGAACGCATACAATATATGTAGATTTGTATAATTACAATAGAAATTATCTATCGGTCTTTTGAATTTTTAATTTTTACCACCTCCTGCTATATTTTTTTGTATAAGCAGAGGCCTAGTAGAATCGAAGTAGAATGATGAAAATACAGTCACCGTCACTGTTGAATGTCCAGGAAGCCCATAGAAAATATTCAGTAATTTCCTATACTGACATATATATATCTTTTCTTTAACCCACCGCGCATATCATTGAATTCCGTAAGGGGACGACAAGCGAGTCCCTGTGTGTTTTATATATAATATTATATGACTAACTAGCACACAGTTTACCCGATGGTAAGGGATGGATTTAATGTACACCGATAAAAATTCGACCAGCTGGTTCGATTGCTAGCATCTTAGTATTTTGATCTGATTGACAGCTTAGCATTGTTGGCGGCAGCTTTTACTTGTGGATCTGTTATGCCTAGAATGACTATAGCAGTTTTTAAATCATCTGATAAACCGCCAACAATGTTTAAGCGCAACAAAGACTTACGTGCATTCTTTGCATATGTAATAAATCTTTTCGAATCAGTACTCATAACATCAAAAAGAATACTTGCAACGTCGATATTCTGTTGGCACAGGGACCTGAACTCTTTTATTTGAAAATTATCCAAGTTCTATCGTTGGTAATCCAATCATTTAGCCACGAGTACGCATCGCCCTTCAGGTAGCCACCCCACCTATGTGTGACAGGCACTCATGATCAGCCCAACGGTTACGCAAACACGGTCAACCTCAGTGTCACAAACATCGAAATTGTGGATGATAGGATCAAAATTAGATATGTAGTAATGGTTCGATCTTACTTGTATCAAAGCGTCAGCACCATAAAGTTTATTCTCTCTACAGATATAATATATCTATCTTCAACATAGATTCAAGATGGAGTACCTCGTTGAGTTACCTCACCATACGAAACACAGTTGCGGTATGCTGCTATTTCACGCCGGTATTCCATGAGGACGTGATCCTTCGCCAGTTGCACCAATCCATTACCCAGCCAGAAACTTTAATTCGACTCTACCACGTAGAAAAAGGTGTCCTTGCCACTCTTAGATGTCTATAGAAATGGATCTTTATATAATTTTGAGCATCAATAGCCTAATGGGCACAGTCTACAAAGCTCGTAGGTTCGAACCCGCCCCTTAAACACTGTTGTGAACCATCTCGTAGCACAAGAATTTTAAGCTTAGTTGGAGTGGTCGGCCTGTGTTAGTTATGTTATAATGTAATAGCACTCCTGAAAATATAAATTAATTAACAATTAAAGTGTAAGCCATAAAGACTTGACTGGACTCAGTAAACCTAAACTAGGTCAAAAATTTACCTCTTTCTTTTGATTACTTATAAAAATTATTCGCTAGTATTTGTCTCAGGTGTACGGTCAAAGTCAAGTCGTCACCGTTTGATCTTTAAACCAGGCTAGTGTCCACAGATTGAGATAAAAGACAGCTACTTATTTCCTTAAAGCTCACAGGTTCTATTACATTCCTTCATAAAAAAAGTTCTCCTATGTAACGTTTATTCTTTGACGTTACTACGAGACTGCATAAGCAATGAGTATAGAGCCTAACCATATTTTCCGGATACGAGCGTAGTGCAATATTCTTATCTAGCTTAACGCAAAATATTATATTAAGCACTATGTCATAAACTGGCCAAAATTACATAGGACCTATACCCGAAAACAATGCCTTGATCAGACGGCGGGGCCATTCCATTATATATCTTATCTTTATTATGTTACAGTTCAATTTAACATATTTTCGGTAATCATGCAACTACACGAGTGGATAAGTTTTTTCAATTATAAAAGACTTAATTTATTTCGACGGGTTTTAGCGAATTCTAACTCTGTTTCCGGTAAGCTCGGTCGGAATTCGCTCGACACGTTAATGGCATATGACGTTGCAACACCGAAAAGTTTATCCACGAAAATGTTAATATAATAGTTGCTTCAGTGGCACGGGTTTTGTTGGCGTGAAGGCATAAATCAATTTTATAGCCCCATCTAAATCAAACGCGTTTTAATGGGCGGCCCCCGTCATATCATAGCGGAGTATGATAATTTACGGTTACTATGTGACGAATGTAGAAATAAAGGTCCCTCCCCTCACCCCCCCTGGCCTCCCCCACCGTAGTAGGGATTAGTTTTATGCCCTAAACCGGCGTCGTAAATATGTCACCCGTATCTTACGGGGCGAGCGCGTCAGTGGAGATAATTTTTGGATTTACGAAGTGTTGGGTCGGCGTTGATACGAGTCAGTTTTTCGTGGGTGTCTTCATTGTTTATTTAGATAGCGTCAGACCTGACTGATTTACGCCTCTCGTTTTGATGGTGCATCTCTGACGCGTTAATCTGATACTCTTTTAAGATATTGTGAAGGATCCAAATCCCCTCAACTTATCTTGAAATTCTCCAACTCGGTCGTACAGTTTTGTTGATTTCAAAATAACATCATTATCATTCCAAAACAATACAAGGCATGTTTACTAAGAATGTTAACAGTTCTGTACAAACAATCGATCTTTTTGACATAACATATTTGTTAGTTTTAAAATTTAACTTCGGTCCATTCCTTGAATGTCGACATATACTTTAGGATGTTACGGCAATTGCAACTCAACTCTGGTATTTTAAAAGCGTTTGTCACTATTTAATTAGGCAATTTGTTTTTAAAATAATTGTTGCGAACACTGAGCTTTCAAAAGCCTTACGACTAGTTCGAGGCTAAGTGGATAAATGTGGGTAAAATTGATCCCAGGAGTCACTTCACTATCAGGTGAACTCTCTGCCCGTTTCTCACCCTCTAATTTTACAAGCAAAAGGAGCACATGCAATTCTATATAATTTATTTTTATATTTATTTATTTTTCCCAAGTATGTACACATAATTATAAATAATAAGTGCAGATATTTTTTATACAGACGAACTTAACGCATAATAAGTCTTAGCTGGACTAACTAACAAAATTAACGATTTCCTTGGTGCCAACACCGAAGATCGAACTCTGTTTTCTCGCGTACAATGTCCATTTAAAGCGAGCGTTGAGACAATGAGCTACTGCGGTTCTTTGTACGAATGGTGAAAAACAATATAATAATCCAAAATAAACACGAACGTTAGAAATCGCGACATTAGATTGTCCGAGCGAATCGATGATACAAAACTTCGAAATAAGCCCACCGTCATGATATATACGCCACACATAAATTTCATTAATTACCAACGTTACGATGATTAACGTCCGCTACACGCCGTAGTTTTAACTGAATAACGTTATTAAATAACAGGCCGTACAAACGGATGCGCCTTTTTAACGGTATTGATTGCGTCAATTGTGTTTTAGGTTGTCAGTAAGTGAAAATATTGTTTAGTGAAACTTGCCAGGTTATCTGCCTCTCTTGTTGAAAGGCATAGGATTTTCTTCCCTTACCACCACTTCAAATTCCGAACAAGCGCACGGGATAAGGGAGCTATGGGAAGCATCAGTAGTAGACTATTGTTGTAGCTTGTTTCGAGATGAAACATGAATGGGTCGCCGCAATCGGGCAGTAAAATGCCTTTGCACATAACTAGAGTGAAATAGCAATATATATATATATATATGTCCCGTGAGTAGCACGACAAACTTAAGAAGAAGGAAGGTTAACAGGTAACCAACCAGATAAAAAAGGACTTGTAAAAGTGACACCATATTTGGGAATATTGAGTTTTTTATTTATATATGTTACTGTGTGTATAAATAGGCAGATAATTTTGTTATTATTTTTTGAACATACTCTCAATAATTATTCTATCATTTTGAATATTATTATGATCAATTTCTTGAAAATAGTTGAGAAGGACCAAAGATTTTTTTAAATATAACAAACTGAATGTATTCAAAATCTGGGTTTGGTCATAAAATACAAATAAAGTAAAAACTAAAAAAATGTGCTGAGTTGCTGCTCAAATGTGCTGCATAAATAAATTACCTATTTAATAGAGATTTCAAAAAATTGCTACCCTAATTTCTTTAATCTTGATATTTTTAGAAAAAAAATAAAAATATGAATATCTCGAAAATGGTGACACTTTTAGAAAGGTATTTTTTTTGTCTAGAAGGAGACCAGTCAACCTATCTTCCTCTAAAGTTTGTCATGCTACTTACGTGATTCTCAGTATATACCTACATAGATAACACAAAATAATTAAAAAATAAAAATTGTACTTGATGTAAAAAAATCATGTCGGATGCGAGCCCAATGATGTCCTCTCCGCTACATAGATCAGAATGCTCTGACGTCACGTCAGTCTGGACCAAATAAATAACGCCCGCTTGTCGATAGCTGGGATGCGTAGTGCGAAAGGTGTCCACCCGCCTTACCTTTTTAACTATTTTTTTTCCTCTCTAGATCCCTATGATTCTTCATAAGTAACTAAGATTATGTGTTTTGAACGCTTTATCAATTATTCAAACATTATCGACCTTCATTTATAAATCAAATTATATTACAGAACTAGGGTGACCGATATAACTCATAAAATCATGAAGCTGAAATAGCAATGGAAAAAGCTCGTAGCAATAACCGATGCAGAGAATAAAGGTTCTTCCCGGAAACTGCCACTAGATGAAGCGACGACCTACTCAAATTTGCGGGAAGTCGATGGATGCAGGTGGCTCGGGATCGTGCTTTATGGCAATCTACGGGGGAATCCTTTGTTCAGGAATTACGTTATAATGATAATTATGCAAAAAAAATTATAATATTCAAATATAAATATATATTAGGATCAAATAATAAAAATAAATACCTATTGGCGATCTAAATTCTGTTGATGTTGATGCTGTTAGCCTATGCGGCTCTTACAGCTCACGGAACTGAGGGGTCCGTGAGCTGGGCTATTGGCGAATACACGTGGTAACCGATTTATGGGGTGGTATGTCAACTGAAATCTGAATATTCCTATAGTCGTATCTGCACAAGTGGTAATCCCAAAAAACCCTCGATTCATCTGAGGTATATTGATAGGCTGATGCTGCTGATGAAGATCATTATCATATAACACACCTCCAATCACTAATTGATTTACACCTCCAAGTTTTAGTAACACACAAATTTAATGTAGATTACACACCCACATACATCCTCGGTAAAGAATCATAATGCGTTGTCACCCCTTAAGACTAAGATCAAATGCCTCGACGCTAGTTATAACATAGATATTATAATGACAAAGTAAATATAATAAAAATGATAAAGGCAAAGAATAGTTGAGGCCGCATAAAGCGGTCCGCAGTTATAAAATAAATCATGGGATTGTTTCATTTCATTTTATAACTCCGAGTGGCAGTCAAGCCACTCTCTATGTTCAATGCGCTGAATATAAAAATGTTATTTTATACATTTAATAACTTTACCGCCCTGCTATCTTCACCACTACCCATAGCCAACGTGGGCTTGTTCTTTAAATAAGAGGTTTTCCGCTTTTCGGTAACATCCGCAACACCAGAGAAGTACCATTGACGTATGAGAACGTATGTATAAGAACACCCACCTTAACCACGTAAGTCGTGGTATATAATACCGGGGGTGTCGTTACCCCCGAACGGATGTCCGGGTAATGAGGGAATTACTTGCATCAGAAAAACAACCAGAGAAGTTGCAAGTGCTTTGCCTGCCTTTGATAAAGGAGGAGTTTTCCCTTTTCTCTAAGTCGTATCGGCTTTATAATACCGCTAGCGACAGCTAAAAACACAACACACAGCACAAAGTAGTTGCGTTTTGTAAAAAAAATAAATATACAGCACCCAATAATTGATTGCCAACCAATCTATCACGATGGCCCAATTCTACAAGTGGAATAAATCCAATTAATTCCTCGTACCACTCCCCGTAGCACATGCTTTAAAAAACATTTAGATGCAATATCGCTTCGCAAGGCCAAAGTATGAAAGTTGGAAGCCTAAAAACGGCATTTTATAAAACTGCGCATTTTACAAAACTCAATATCTTATTACTTATGTCTTCAATGTAATTGACCTGAGCATTAAAGGAAAGTTTATCTTCTTCTTTATTTAACTCTTCGTTGGGTAGAGGTAGTTGAGACCAAGGTGGTTTAGCCTAAGGCTGGGCTTAACGTAGACCTTCGATCGGATATAGCACAAAGCGCTACATGCTTCCAGAGAGCTTTCCGAGAAATCATGTATACGGGTCAACAGCTTTCTCAAGGACCGGAGTATCAAGGTGATAGTTCGAGATATATGCATATGCTCTTACTTCAAACACCTGAAAGCTGGTGTTCCATAAGGCTGTAGCCCATTCTGTTTCTTCTGCATTTCAAAGATATGTTGCAAATTAGTAACATTCAACTTTTCCTGTGTAGCGCGTGTTCATGAATGGTGACGATCTTTTACCATGAGGTGTGCTCAGACTTCATTTTCCCCCTGTTCTAAAATAACATCAATTTAGGTCCCACAATGTTGGTACCTCTTAAAAAAAATTCCAATTCAAGTTATACTCAGTCATAAATTGAACATCAACTTGAATTTTGAAATTTATTATTATTATTCGTACTGGTAGTTATTAAAACCTTAATTCGTAGCATAAATATTTATTATATTATGTAGAGAATTAGCATTATTTGTATATATATATATATAGTCATACAATATGAAATTGGTCTATAAGTAAAGATTAAAAAAATTAGAGAAAATTAGGCAAAACGATATAGGCAAGAACACGCAATGAATGTTTTAATTAAACTTTTGGAATATTGACGTGGAGTTTACTTCGTTTATTGCGCGATCGCCGCACTGTGTATTAACATCTGCCCTGCGTACACTGCGTGCCTCGGTACAGACAGCAGAAAAATTCTCTCAAATTATGTTTAAAAACTAATAATAGATTGCTATTATTGGTTTTTAGACTATTTAACTATGCTAGAAGATGTTACATGACAATAGTCGAACGGTGGATTCAAGCTAACGCTCGGGCCCTGGTGACTGTGGAAGCAAATCCAACTGATAATGAACTTAAATCTATCTGGCTGTTGATTTTATTAGCGCGATGGAAGACCACAGTGTTTACCAGCATACCTCAGCGAGCGGACCGAAGTAAAGATATTTCCAAAGTTTCAACATTTTTGGACGCTTTAAGTGGCCTTTATGTAGAGGACAAAATAAGGCTAGAAAATAAAAACTTTTTTTTTTAGTTCAATTAACAACAAGAATTTAATGGCTCAATTTGTCAAATAAAATTTTGCCATAGAAGTATGTATAACTTGACTCGCGTAACAACACACAACTTTAACGTATGTAGATCTTTCGTCACAATATTGCACATAACCTATTATATTTTTCAAATAAATTTTTTCGTGTTGTTTTTTTTAAATATTATGGATGAAATCGGGTACACAGTTCACAGTAGTGCAGTTCGTTTCTGGGTCCTGTATGAATGGGTCGACTCCACAGGGAAAGGACTAAACTCTCAAAGAATAACAGCGTTAAATACCAGCGTAATAATGTTGCTGTGGTACCCTGTATAACACTGATGACCAGTTATTCCATTCAGTCCTCAGGTGTGATAACGTATCTGCATTTTGACTCCTTATCGAGAATAATTGTCATGTCGTGTCATGAGATGGATATATGTCTTACATTAGTTGATGTGTGACCGTTTAAATACAAGTACAACGTTGAATGCTGTCAATATTTTGTACTAGATCAAAAATATTGTACATACCATTAAAAATCGTGAGTGAAACTCGATCTTCAGTGGTCTCTGCTGTTTCTGCCGACGGTACTAGCGCCCTAATGTACAATATTTGGCCTATTACTTCGCCCTAGGCCCATTGATTTATAGGTTATGAATCAACCTGCCCTCTCTGCCGTCATCCCCCCCCCCTTCCCCCGCTACCTCGGCCCGCCCTCCACCCGGACCATTACGCTTACTTGATGTATCGCTCAGATAATGAATCTAGTTGTATTTTTGCTGGCAACGTGTGATGGAAATATGAAGGTCTAGGGGTCTCCGGGACTGGGGGGGAGGGGTGAAGACAAAAAGGGGAGTAGGTGAATTATAACGCTTCTGTTAATGGCGGGATCAGTTGCAAGGTTTTATTTTGGGTACGGAAGTGTTTTTATGTTATGAATTTTTTTAAAGCAATTTCGTCGTTAAATTCATATCATGTTATCAATGGACGTTAGCTCGTTCTGTAACCCCATCATTAAAAGACCGATAATTTCTTTTTTTATAAAAGATTAGTAGCAGTGCCATTAACATAACTAACTAACACTCCGGATTGATGGTCAAGACAATAGTCGAATGGCGGACTCGAATCTACAACCTTAAGTTTCGCAGACCATACCCAAATCCATTAGGTTATCGACGTTTCGAAAGTAACACTAATATAATGTTGCTTAACTACCTTGTAGTGTTTAGAAAAGCAGCAAATATATACGTCGTTCGCCTCCTCAATAAGTAACATAATTAAAAAAAGTAAGATAATCAAGTATCGTGTATGTAAGATCCAAATTGTATAATAAAATATATATAAATATAAAGTAATTTAAATGTACTTTTATAAAACTACTCAAATATTACAACTTGAGCCACTTCCAGCCACGCTTGATCTGTGTATATTTTTTACTTGTAATCAACCGCAAGTATCGAACACGAACATTATTTTTAGCACTACCATCAAAATGTTTATAAAAAATTCTAATCTTTAATTACGTCCAACTAATTTGTAATTTTTTTCTAGTTAATTATTCATTCCCACCTATATGAATATGTATTCTTATGAGAAAGTTATCTCAAAACTCAAATTAGTATTAAAACACGAATACATAATTGTCCTTTATTGAAGGCGGATGTTACTTAAAAGGACAGCATCGCTTTGTAAAGTATCCGTGAATAACATTGCGGCTTCGATATTGACATCTCATTCAATGGCCGGTCCCGGCAGAGTGACGTGCGTCAGAGATTACATCCGAGGGCCGACTGACGAAGGATCGCCGATCGCTGATACAAAACCCGATCGACGCGACGAATGTTTTGTTTCATGGAATCATCTCTCTACTTCATGATTTACTCTTCAAAGTTTAAAAAAATATTACGTATAATATTACCACGTGCCCAGCGGTGAAGTAAAACATCGTGAGTTAACGTGCTTGTTATCAAAATAAACAAAAAAAATATCAAGGAAGTGCGGAACGCCCCCCCTTACCTTGCTAGAGCGATGGGGACGGGATAGAAGATCTGAGAGAATATCCGCGTAATGTATGTGAAGAATATCCCAGAGGCCCGTTACCTGTTACCCTTGCGTCCTGTAGATGTCGGGTACCAATCAGCATTGGGATTTATATATAAGCTGTTACTACACTTTTACGTTTTACTTATATTTCTCCTGGTCCATTTGGACCACGACGATATCCTCGGTCTATTCCAAACTGACATCAACTGCACAGAATTTATTAGTGCCGTAAATATCCCCGTTATCACAGATATACTCACTCGTCGTTCCCTTCGCTAGTCTAAGGAAATCTACCCTCTAGTAGAGTCTAAAAAAATGCACCCACTAATAATGGTACATAATTACATTTTCTCAGTTGATTTTCTTTGGTAACCAAAACATATCACCGTGATAAAAATCGACTAGAAGAAACAACCGGGCCTTCATATTTCAGCGCAAAACATTGAAATAATGTTGCTGTGTTTCGTATGGAAGGTGAAAGAAACCTACAGCTGAAGAGTGGTAACGTATTTGCGCAAAAATCTCTTCCATTCCATCAGTTGTAATGCGTGATCAGTTGGATAAAAATAAACATTTCACAAGTGACTCGCCCTTGGTGGTAGAAATCAAAGGTGTAAAAAGCCCCTAAACGCAGTGGCGTCAATCAGTGGATCAAGAGATGAAATATATGGGCTTGTAATAAAATGCCCTGCATACCACTTACAATACAACAAAACCCTCGCGTTGTAGTATTGAAGGTTGTCCCGTTTTGAGAAGCAAATGACATCTCTATTTCTATTCTCCTATTCTAGATCTGAAGTAAGAAGAAAGTTTGAGCCAAAAACAATTTAGATAAATATAAAATCTAACATGTTTTAGAAAGCGATACGTTAAATTTATTTTGGTTTAAACATTAGCGATACAATTTCCCATTCACTTTTTAATCATTTTCAAGTTTAACACAAACGTCTAGAAAGGTAACGTAAAAGTGCCTGTCACAAATGCGCCATTTAAAATAAACACTCGTAAAAACTAAACAACGGAAACTGGCAGCAGAAAAAAAACACAAGTCCTTTCACAAATTCGCGCGCATCGCCTGACATTTGTCAATCAGCCCTCCCCGCGTCAGCTGTCAGCTGTCAATGACAATTAATGGCGTCCTATAGAAAGTTTTATGGAGTTTATTGCTTCGATTGTGTGTGCAGATGATTAATGTAATCACTAATGCAAATCCTCACAGCCGTGGCACGGACTGCCGGCTTTGTGTTTTCGTAGATTTCTATAAAAATTGATTTATTATTGTAGTTTTGCAGATACAGGGCTCTTCATAATGACCGTGGGCGGCGCGGCGAAGTCAATGCGGGAGCGAGACTGTTTGTAAAATGTGTGTGTTGGATAGTTTTGTAGGATTTTGTGAGTGAAAAATTGATGTGCAGTGGACGTCTGAATACGAGCGTTATAATGGAGACACTGATGAATAATCCTAAACGTGTCATTAATTTTTTCTTGGACCAGTTCTAAATGGGACGTTACTTTTTTTTTTCATGGGCGCCGAAACGTGTACTAATTGCCATAATGTTAGATTTTTATACCAAATGTGTGATTTTATTTGTTACCGTTGCACACAAAATAATATTTTTATTACTTTTTGTTCTTTATGTTTTAGGAAATTAATAATAATAATAATCATTACTCTTTAACCGAAGTTACAGTTTACATGTCAGGGTTTTCTTGTAAGTGTTATGTACCAAGAAATCTCGCCCTTTCAATGGCTACAATCATGATACATTTTGGTTATTTATATTTGGTTAAAGGGGCTAAATAAAGTTATATATATATTTATGTATATTAAAATGTATATTTATTAACTATAAAAAAACATTTTAAGAAAGAAAGAAAGAAAAACAAAAATATATGTAGTGGTCATGCGTGTGTTTCCATGTGAGTGTGCGAGAGAGAGAGAGTTATGAATGATATGAAACAAATATAGACTACATTTATGCGATTTTGATTGTCTTTAATAGTGCCTTTGCCTCTGCATATAGTTTACTACGCATATACACGTCAATGACTGCTCGATTTGATAAATGTTTAAGCTTTTACTTTTTCATGGTATAAATGACTTGATTGACGTTTAGCGTCAGTAGTATTAACATTCGGACAAGCTGAACAACTACAATAACAGTTCTCCTTTTTTCTTTAATATTCGAATTAAAAATTGTTAGTTTTATGATATCGCAAAACGGTGTTTAGAATATGTAGCTACCTAACCGAGACTAAGTAAGAGTAAGACCAGAGGAGTCCCAAATGCGCTGCCGGTACTTAAGAAAGGTGTAGGCTCTTCTCTTGAAGGTCCCTAAGTCGTATCGATTTAAAAACACCTGTGGCGACAGCTGATTCCACAGACTTGTTGTGCGTGCCAGGAAATTTCGCATAAAGTGCACAGATTGCTAACCATCGAGATGATGTGGACTGAAATTTTGAATTCCGTCGTGGTGTGCGATGTTTAAACTCGGCGGCTGCAATTAATCCGAACAACTCGGCACACTCCTCATGGTAAATTCAGTAAAATATGTCAATGTCAGTGAATCAAGCCAATCGGATAGTACATGGTCATTAACGTTTCGAGCCGTTCTCTTGAATGCCGTCAAATGAAAGGTGCTGGGACTGGGGTGGCCTGGTCCAGAGATGAGAACAGTATTCCATGTGAGGCCGAACTTGCGTTTTGTATAGTTGCACACAAAGGACCGACATGAAATACTGTCATGCTCTTTTAAGCACGCCCAGTTTTTTAGAGGCCAATTTGGACTTACGCTCGAAGTGACAGCGGAACTGAATGTCGCTCGATATGTCACCGCCAAGGGTTCCGATACTGTAATAGTATTATAATAATAATATTCCTATAGTCGTATCTGCAAACGGGCTAATCCCAACCAGCCTCGCGAATCACCTGAGGCGGTGGGGACTCCGGGACGGGCAACTCCGGGCTGTAATGCAGAAGGCGGTGTTTCTCGATACCGCTCGTATAGTCCGCAAGTTTTTCTCCCTTTCGCCCTAACCGTCAACCGTTTGATCTGCCCTGTCGACGGATTCTCGTCTTGTTGGTTATATATATCATAGATAAGATTACGGGTGGATTAGCGATCTTCCTATAACGGTTTGAAACTCGAGGTAGGTTACATTTGCCTGCCATGCCTGCATTACCTTACATTGTTACATTTAGCTGCCATAATAGTAAATCCTCGGGATACTAAGAGAATTGTAGGTTAGTTCAGTCTCGTAAAAACAAAATAATTTTGTCGTCTTTCTAACATTAAATAAAATAATAATTATTCGACTATGAATTACTTATATTGTATTATATTGTATATATTTGTTTACAGTATTTTATTTATTTATTGCATTGACTGACCAACCAGGCAGAGGTTGAAAAAATATATATTCCCAATAATAATAATAATATTTATTCATAAGAAATGAGGTTCAAAGATAGCATAATTTATATTGGATTCCAGTTTTACACATTTCACCATTTCTGGCATATGAATATAACTATGAGCAAGAAACAAAGTAATTAATTAAATTATACGATTTAAATTAATCATACAATGATATTTAAATTTACGAAATATTAAAATTTTAAAATAATAAGTTATTTCAATAAATAGACAGCACTCATCGCTCAATATACACACGTTGTTCGAATGTAACATCTCATTTATCGAGTTAAATTGTTTTTTTATTAGCCACTGCTTTAGGTGACATCTGAACCGACGTAACCCAAATTCTTTTATATTTAATTTTTATTATATATTTGAATGGTCATCCGATAGCAATTATTTGAGTATAATCTACGAGTTTCGAATTAAGCATTACGACTTTATCGAGCTGTGTATTTTACAGTATATTTTAATTTAGGAAAAAACTACGGATACTTTTTGACAAAAATACCAAGTTTCGATATACATATATAAGCAAGGTTAGGTAAGGAGAGCCAATTCTTTGAATAGTGGTTTACACGACACAAGTGTACCAACGCCAGAGATTGCTCGAAAAAAATTTGGGATTTTGGATCAATAAAAGCACGCTATACCTAAATGCCCCGTATAATATCAAACCATATCTTAATACTGAAGTAACATATGCACGACACTAGCTGAACCAGCAAGGGGACTGAGTTCAATATTAGAAGATGCGACAAAGGGAATATTTTGGGCGGTATTTACATTACAGCCCTCAGGGGTGGTAGGTCATATACTATGCATCGCGATGTCACGGCACGCAGTTAACTGTGCTCCAATGTCACCCCTAATTTTATAAAAAAAATGTAGATACACTAAAATCCCTGAGTAAAGTGACAGATTGCTCCTAACTACGTATTAGGCATTTGGTAATCGTCCAGCAGCGTACAACACTCCCGTGTGAGTCTGATCTTTCATCTGTCAAGACAATCCAGTAAAAGCGGTAGGGCCATGTTTCAACTCGTTTCTGGCAACAGTATCAGGGAAATAACACAACACCAATATAGAAAGCAGCATAACGATTTAGTGTTTCGTATGCTGAGTGTAGGGTTACGGAATCGAGGAGATCCATCTCAGTCCTCAGGGAGTACGCATGTGCATTCTTTGTTGGGGATTTGTTGGAGGCTAGCGATTTGCCATTGCCACCCCTAACATTGTAAAAGAAAAGGTATTAACATATATTTTTTGTTATATTTTACCTCGTAGAAAGTTTTAACTGTTAATAATAACCCCTTTTTAATATATACTATAAGCGAAATACAAAGCTAAAAATAAGGCAGAGATCACAATGTTGATAATCCTTGTACTAACAGGCGACCCTTCCCATCGTGAATGTCACAATTTCATTACCCGTGCGACGTCGTCCCGCGTCGGCGTCACTTCGACGTCGCGTCAACGTCACGTCAGCGTCGTGTCAGCTGTCGCACGTCACGCGACGGACGTCATTTACCTGCCAGCTGTCAGAGTGACAGATGGTTAATTAGAGTGTAACGTAACCAATCAGGCTGTCGGTGAAATTGCGACTGTTTTAGACTGTAGTTTAGTGTTGAGACAAGAGATTTATTTATAAGCCAAATATAGTTTTCTTTTTTTTTATGGAGTTGAGGGTGTGAAACCACAGCTCATAATGGTAAGTGATTCCTGCTACCCATGACACTCATTCATATTCGATAAGGAATCATAATACAGGTGCCTCGTCACTAGTATTAAGAGTAAGTAATTATGCTGCTTTTTCACGCCGATGTTCTGTGAGTGGTACTCCTCATTCGTAGCAACCTTACTGCAACTAGTAACGAACTTCAGAGTGGCGCTATCGCTGATAAATGTTATTTTAAAATTTGATTATTTTTTTATTATTATGTATCGGCACTCTGATCTACTGAGCTAACGATGATAATACTCTAACACCCTCTAGAGAGGAAGCCTTTGCCCAGCAGTGGCATTGATTGACTTTTACTTATTTTAATATTCAATTACAATAATTTGATCTAATTTTCGAGGGACGAAAATTTTCCTAATTTTTATTGAATTATAATAATAAAATATGTTTTTAATTATTATTCATAGTCGAATAATAACTATTTTATTTCATGTATGAAAGACGACAAAATTATTTTGTTTTACGTGACTGAATTAACCTGCAATTCTCCTTAGTACACCCGAGGATTTACTATTATGGCTGTTAAATATAATAATGTAAGGTATATAAATCGTTACAGGACGATCACTAATCCATCCGTAATCTTATCTATGATCAATGAATTGTTAAGAAATCAAGGTAAACATATTTTTTTAATAAATCTGACTAAGAAAGGAATATTCGAAAAGTTCTTTCACAATAAAAAGATTGAAAAATCTGTATTCGAGTGGTAGATCGATGAAGGGGTCGCCTCAAATCTGACTGCTGACACTCATAGATTAAAGGTTGAAAGTAACTGCCTATATATATAAATCCCACTGGTGGTATTAAACATCCTCCCTAACGAGGAGGTCGCAGTACGGTGCACCACCGGGCTACACATGTCTTCAAAGTGTTTTTTTTTTTCATTTCTTAAATATGCAGGTGTTTTCTTCACAATATTTTCCTTCATTGTCTAACACGTCGTAAATCAGCACTTAAAATTGTAGTTATCAATTATATAGGTGCCGGGCACCGGGGATCGAACTCTGTCTGCTCGCGGACCGTGACATTGAAAACAAGCGCTTAGACACTGAGCTACCAGGGCCCATGGAATATCAACGTGAAATAGTAATACAGTGCCGTCTTCCATATCGGCGATGTCGGAAATATCTTGAATCTTTTTCTTGTTATACATAAAGGTTATGGTCTAATATTATATAAGATAAACTAGGCCACAATAATTTATTATAAAGTAGTCTTATTGTATAGACAGAAAGAAACTCGCACCATCTTCCTCTAACGGAACCTGAGGACGTACTTATGCTAGTAAATTCGGTAAAGGTGCTTGGTGACCATGCAAGATGAACACGATGTTTCGTTTGTTTGTATGATGAGTATTTTTATATAGAATAGGTGGCCAACAAGCCAGCAGCACACCCGATGGTAAGTGATCACCGCCGCCGATGACCATCCGCAACACCAAAGGAGTCGCAGATGCGTTGCTGGCTTTTAAGGAAGGTGTAGGCTTTTTTCTTAAAGCTCCCTAAGTCGTTTCGATTCGGAAACACCGCTGGCGACAGCCGATTCAACATAGTAATAGTTAATAATAGTTGTGCGTGGCAGGAAATTTCACGTAAAGCACACAGATGTTGATTGCCAACCATCGAGATGATGGGGATGAAGTTTTTAATTCTGTCATGATGTACGAATGTCATGAAAACATTGGTGTGACAAAAATGGTGGGTGGGGCTTTTATTAAGAAGCTTTTTTTTGTCGTAAAACATAAGCGTAGAATTGGTGTTGATTTGACGTGTTCATTAATACCTAACAAAAATACTGGTTATAGTCACGGAAAAGGAATTACAGCGTGTCCACAGTCCACTGCTGGGTTAGACCTGCCCCATATATAGCCGCAAAGCACGATCCCGAGCCCCTGCATCCATTGACTTCCCGCAGACTTGCATAGGCCGTGGCTTCTAGTGGGTGTGAGAAACAATGTTATATAGGTCATCACTCTATCTACTGGGGGTCGCCCTACCCTGCGTCTGCCAGTCCGAGGTTGCCACTCAAGAATCTTTCTTCCCCATCGGTTATTGCTTCTGCGGCCTGTATGGCCAACCCATTGCCACTTCAGCTTGCTAATAACCCTCTTTCCACTTCGTACGTTGCGTACTCTATAAGAAATAATGTGTCATAGTAATTTAAAATTAATTAAATAAATTGCTTATTTTAATAACATAAAAGAAACTCCAAGTTTGATCAAGAATTTCTAATAGTGTGTAACAAATTTGCTAAAGATAAAAATAGAAGAGACAATCTATGAAACTTCGTAACGGGTATCAGCTATCTACAAGTTTCAGGTATTATATATTCTTAAATAGATATATATATTATATTGATTATTTATGTATACATTATATAAAATATTTCGGCCACGTGGTGTGGTTAGGGTCATAGGTTCAATTCCGAGTTTTGCATCACCCTGGAATAAGGAAAGTGACGACGAGTGAGTACAGTTTACGGCACTATACAATATTCTGGGCAGTTGTTGCCATCTGGCGATAACCAGAAGATATCGCCGTGGTCATAATTATGAATTATCAATATGTATTGTTATTTACGTGTTTGTTAGTAAATATACACTCGTGACCAAAAAAATCAACTCAAGCGACGAGATGAATGCCAATAAAAAAATTACCGAGCCCTGAATTATAATTTTCTTTTTGAATTATTAAAGCTGTGTGTTTTGGCTTCTTAATAATGTAAGCAAATGTTACATTTTCAAAGAATACCAAGACCCAAATACGTGTTGTTATTGCTAATCACCATTTTTGCACGTGTTTTTTTTTTTTTTTTTTTTCGGGCTGATGGCCGCTGTTAGCCCCAGGGCTTTTACAGTTTCACCGGGTTGAGAGGTGACCGAGCGCTTATGGCTCTCAGTCGAGATCTCTATATATGGGTAACCAGCGCAAGGGCTCCCTAGTGGGAGCCTCGGCTTGGACCGTTACCCTGTTTCTGACTCGAGGGTGCCCGAGAGGGCCGAACCTCGGCTCGGTCAGTTGCTTCTGACAGAGGATTATCTTAATTAATATCACTATTATTATTAACTACCTGTACCACCACTTCAGAATGCGTGGGCGCTGGAGAAGAAGTGGCGCAAGAAACTCCAGCAACGCTTCTATCTGTATGGACTGTAGAGAACCGGCCAGTGACATGGCGGTATCGCGAATAACTTTGTTTGCGACGCCCTCGCCGTCGGCGGGGGCGATATGAGGGTGCAATGTATGTGTGTTGTGTTTTATAAAGGGCTTGGGCCCTGGTGGTTGCGTCGTCAGGGTCGTCGAGGGCGTGCCTCGGTCTCCTACGGACGCGGGTAAATCTGTGATTCGCGATGGGATTGTAAGTGGCGGCACTTACAATCAAAGGGTTTCGGTGTGTGACGGCAGAATCGAAATATCGGCGAGAAGCCTGCTTCAGGTACTGAGCTATGGTCGGCAGCTCAAGATCTATGTGTAGATTTTCGTTACGCAAGAACCACGGCGCACCGGTGGCCTTGCGCATGAAACGATTTTGTATTACCTGAAGTCGGTGAATGTGACGCGGGGAGGCATGCGCAAAGACGGGGCTTGCGTAGGTCATTATGGGTCGGATGCACGCTTTGTAAAGTGTAATTTTATTACGCAGGGACATTTTGCTATTTTTATTAAGTAACGGGTGCAAACGACCTAGGACGAACGCTGCTCGATTCCGTACGCGGTTGACATGCGGACCGAAGGTGAGTCTTTCATCTAATGTGACGCCTAAGTATTTGACTGTCTTTTCCCAGGGGATTGGACGATCAAATAACTCTATAGTTTGGAGATGCGGCATTTTTGCACGTGTTTACAATAGCGCATATTAGGGGTTGTCACGGCCCTATAAAATGCCCTATACAAGGTAATTTACCTGACCTAACCTTTTGTTAGTTAGTCGACAAACATCAACCGGTACACTTATTACTTATTATTAAACACAAACACTGCTTAGAAATTGATGTATTGAATAATCGGCTCAAGCGGAACTTCTGAAGAAATCCTGCGCCAGCTACGAGACCGGAGCTTCAAGCCGCACTCGCTGAAGAATGGTATGACGTTTCTCAAGAAACAGTGAAAAATCTAATCTGGTCTATGGAGAACCGATTAGGAACTGTAATTAGGGTCAAGGGGGTAACACAAAATATTTAATTATTTTTTATTATTTAATTTATGATTGTCTGTTATGATGTATTTTTGTATGTATATTCTTTGGAGTGAATGTTTCCGTATTTTGGAGTTTTAGACGAATTTTTTTAATTAATAAAAAAGTTAATTTCTAATTCTAAAGCATCTTTCTAATTTTAAAGCTCAACCTTTAATCTACTTAATTCAAAAATAAATCTGACTAATACTAACTAGTAGTTTTTACGAGATTATTTTGACCGTACCAACCGTACGGAGTGAGTCGACTTTTTTGCTCACGACTGTAGTACTATATTTAAAATCTTTCTTACTTTAGGTGAATACGCTACTTTTCTATTTTTCGATAATATCTCCAATACCAGGCACATTAGAAGAGATTTTATTGTGTTTGTACATAATTTCCTTATTTTAATTTTCTTGTGAATATACTTTGTATTCAAATAAATAAGTTTAATCATTGACACCCCCTCTACAGGCGGAGGCTTATGCCCAGCAGTGAGATTTAGATATATAGGCTTTTTACTTGCTAGACTTACTTTTTTTATTGATTGCAACATTTATAAGAATCACGTCAACGCAGACAGATTGTCTGTTGTGAAATGTATCTTAATAAATTAAATTTTCATCAATTCCCTGTCCCCGCGTGTGTTGCCCTTACAATCGACATAAACAACAGCTGCGAGTGCTCAAGAGTCAGAATAGATTGTAACAAATCGAATATTTTCTCGCTAAAACACTCCCGCAAACATTGACTATTTTAGTTTTTGAGTGATATATCGCCGTGATTTCGTGTCAGTTATTTTGATCAAACATTAGACACTCGCAGAGGGGACATTTGGTTTTTAAGTTAAAGTATGTGAATTGTAAAATACAGTATGTAAATATAAACACACAAATTTATGTATATAGATATTTATGTATATAGATATTTATGTATATAGATATTTATGTATATAGATATTTATGTATATAGATATTTATGTATATAGATATTTATAATACTTGTACAAATAATGAGTAACGTTATCACTAATTACTTCCACATGACTTGTTATCAAAGCCATGCCTAATAAATATATTTAACAATAGTTAAGCTACGTTACAGCTGGATTTTGGATGCAGCATAAATGGGTCTGGACTGTGGATCCTTGCGGAGGGCCAGAGTATTATGGCAGCGCACATGTGTAGGGATTTGGGGTTTTTTTTACATTTTCTGCCATGCACAACTACTCTGTTGAATCAGCTGCCGCCAGTGGTATATCTGACCCGATACGACTTAGGGATCTTCAAAACGCCCACACCTTTCTTAAAGACCGATGAATATCATAGGAAGCGGTGATCACTTACCATTAGGTGAAATATTTGTCAACTTATCTACTTATCCATCTCAGTCCTAAGGGCAGTGTATATACATCCTAGATCTTTGTTGACGCTAGATGTAAATGTCGTTTTCCGACTGGGGTACTATGTGCCAACCCTATCCATATAAAAAACTCATTGGCAACAAGCAATTATATTAATCAAACAATTAATGCCAATCAATTAGTCATTATATTACGCTAGAAATAGGATATACATCATGCGAAAGTGTTCCGTGATAACATTATCTTATTGTGTACGTAAATTTGTTGCGTGGGTGAAAATTAATCTGTCCCCAGTAAGAGACTTAAGTGGTGAACGCGTGATTTACCCGTGAAAATATGTGCGAAGTCCTTTTCAAATTGATAAATTAGCCTTTAGGTAATAAAACTCATTTAAAAGTAGACAGGCAACGTTTTTTTTTTTTTGAGTTCGTTCTGGTACGATGACGCTGTTAGTGCGCCGGCGGCTGCAACTTTGCTGCGCTCCAACCCCTGTGAACGAAGTACGACAACGACGACAGAGGGGGGGGGGGGGTGAGTAGCGATCCCAGGGGCACTCTTAAGGAGGTTCGAGACCTCGGCTCTAGTCTGTCATCTGTCGTCACCACCGAGTATTGGGAAGTGATATCTCGACATCGGATCCTATACAAGCACTACACGACCATATGCATATGCTGATATATCGCCCTGGTATTCTATTAGGGCTTGGTCCTGCCCAATTGAGCCAAACCATTAATACTACAACTAGAATAGCGTGGCTCTAACACAGTTAGAAGGGAGAAATGTACCACGCAGTCAGCTCGCCTGCTCTTTTACGAAATAACTACTAAATAAATATAAAAAATAGCCTAATTAGTAATTCTATTTTAGTTCCCAAATCATCACTAATCCAATGCCGATTATGCCGCCCCAGAGACCATCACTATGCACAATCCTGAGCTCTATATCCATGCATCAGTCGTCGCTCCATCCAACCGGAGGTCGTTCTACTATACGATGACCAATACGCTATTATGTTATTGTTATAATGTTAACGGTGACTAAAGAGCACACAGTTCACCTGATGGTAAGTGACGACTGCGTCCTATGTTATCTACATACGATCCTTAACAGAAATTCAATCCACTCCTCCTTCTTTGTTCAATCTGTTCTTCTCTGGAATGCTCTCCTTCCTGAAGTCAGGGCGGCTACAAACCGTTACGTGTTTAAGGTAAAGGTTCGGGAGCAATTTCTCAACAGATTGGCAGAACCATCTTAATATTAAATTATTATGTATTTATGTATTTTATAATAACGCATATATTGTTTTTTTATATAATGTAATAGTATTTTACGACAAGTTCTTTAGGCATACACCATAAATAAATAACAGAAATTCAAGTACCACACGCGGTCTTCGAAATATAAAATATGTTTGTTTAACTGAATGTAGGATTTGCCTCGTACAACGTTATTTTTCCACTGCGCGTAATTTTCAGGTGCAGTGTGAACCGATTGAGGATATCAGTTATGAAGTATGATGGATTGCTTTTGATTAATTGAATTTGTAAGTAACGACTGATAATCCAAATTAACAACACTAATCTTTGTTTTTATCTTTCACTTTATCAGCCGTTGGTGTTGTAGTCAAGGACGTGTTATTTTTTTTATATTGAAGTTTTGTTGACAAAAATCATTCAGTCCACCTGATAGTGGATCACTTGATCCTTATGCCCTTTAGACGCCGTAATCGATCATCGATTGTTTTATCAGCTCTAAGCAATAAACAATTCTTACGTGCTTGGGCCAGGTATCAGCTAGGTTTTTACCTTTAGCGAGTCACGTAAGCAGTGATTACTTACACATGGCTTATTATAAATGTCATATATTACTCATATATTTAACAAGGGTAGAGCCACGATGCAGTTTTCATTTGACTGTGGCACGAATGTGTTGACTCGACCGGGGAACGCCAGTCTCTATACGAAATTCCAACGAGTTTCGTATCAGAGGACCCCTTTACTGCTGCCGTGGCAATCGATATCAGTCCTCAAGGGTGACAACGCATCGGATTTATGAATCTTTATCGTGGATGAATGTGGGTGTCATAGGCCGCAGGAATATTTTACCATCAGGTAAACTGTGTGCTCCTATGTTACCTTTAATAAAAAAAAAAAAAGATGAGAACTTAGGTAGCTTAAAATATAATGGAACGTGTGTGTGTTATATGGTCCATGACATCTACATCCATCCTCAGCAAGGATCCAAAGCGCGCATGAGTTCACACCCCTGAGTATAGCGATCACCTGTAATTGGGAACCCAACACTGGCCATATAAAAAATATATTTTATACAGCTATTACATTCTAAGATGGCTTGGTCTTTCCCCGGTCGAGCCAGCCCCTTCATATGACAGCTACAAACAAGCTGCAACGTGGCTCTAGCACTGATCTTCTGGACTTCCTACAAATTGGATCATGCCAATCGAACGATAAACTAGAATATATGCAATGAGATCGAGTACAGTGTCACTGACACGAAAACTAACAACTTGTGTTGGAATCGAACCCATAACCAACAACAAAAGCCAGCAACTCAAGCTACTAGGTCACGCGGAAGTAAACGAACGTCCGTGGTCTAAATAACCCGTTATATTGCTATTTGACGCTGATGTTGTCGAAGGATTACTCAAGGTCGAGCTGCCCCATTCATGTTCAATTAGAAATGAACTGCAATATGGCTCTATCGTATAAATATATATATAAATATATATATATATATATATATTAAACAATATAGTCTGTATGAGCTGTGAGCTTCTACCGGAGTCCACAAGTGGTGTAAAAATGTGAGTTATAATGTATCTCTAATCTGCATACTCTTTGAACAATGTTTGTTCTTAGAAGCCGCGGGTGTTGGGCGATCATGGGATGGTGCGGGGCGGTGCGGGGGTCGCGGGGGGCACAGATGCGCGCGCGCCGCCGCCGCCGTGACGAGACGTGACAGACATAAATCAATTGTCAAAACCACCAGCTCCGTAATCTCGCGGGACTAATAGCGCGTGACGAGGATTGTGTGGACACGCCTCTGTCCGTGCGACAACTGAAAGGCTGTTTGGTTTTTTGACATTTGTAATTACAAGTGTGAAAAGGTCTTTAGATTCTATTATACTATATTCCACTACGTGTATTAATCATAGGATTTTTTTGTATAAGATATAGTAATTAAAAGATAATTACATATACACATTTACATAGAAGCATTAATAACGTAATAGTTTAGGGCACGGCACGACACTTAAGGTCGTAGGTTTGAATCCTCAGCGAAACATTTTAAGCTTAGTTGGAGTTGTTAACCGGAATGTTAGTTATATTAATAACACTGATAGAATTCTTTTAAAGAATAATTTGATATATTTCATAAAAAATAATCGGTATTAAATCATTCATATGATTCGTGTGATGATAACTCTATCAAATGATCGTAAAATGCGGTCAACGTTTTTTATAACTCATTTTAAAATCAAGCTTAATGACATTCTCATAATTCATTTCCGTTTTTTGGTCTTTAAATGTAAAGTTAGTTGATCGACCCACACCGACATGAAAAATATAAAAATATATATATATATAAGTAATTATGTATATATTGTATATTTTATATATGTATGACAAAGTTACTTTGCCCTTTCTAGAAAAAAAGTTAATGCTCAACAACAAACTACCTTTGAGTCCAAACCTATTAACTACAACCTATCAATTTACATTAATAAGAAAAAGAATTTATCATATTTTTATCAAAGTCCTAGCCGCTACATTAAATGCATCACCAAGACTAGGAAGGGATCTCTAGGTCACGGCATACTAGACTAAATAGGGATCCAAAAACGTGTAAGGAGGCATTGCATCTCAGTCCTCAAAGGAAACAACGCATGTGTGTGCATTTTGAATCTTTAAATAAAACGTGGTCGTGAATTCAACTGCGCGGAATATTTTATAGAGCCGTAAGAATTGCGCGAACACAGAGGCACTCGCTCGTCGTTACCTTCCCTATTCCAATACATATAATAGTGAAGGTGAATTAAAATCGGAGGAAGGTTCAGACGAAGTGTGGGGGCACGGAATATACAAAGCACACGGTAATGACAATATGATCCCTTAAATTGAATACACATTGAATAAAATAAATCATATAAATCAATGATAACAAATGGCCGTATCCACACAACGCTAGCGCTCGCAAAGGGCGTAGCCGTCCGTAAGCGATGCTCGCTTAATAAGTCCAAGTGGCGTTCCGACGACTACAAAAACTGTCGTTAAAACGTTGTACGACTATCGCCGGCGCCTGCGCATACTAACGCATATACGCAAACCGTTATAAGCACTAACACCCACGTATAACGGCGATAATCGCATGTTTATTTTGCAAGATTATTAGGCAAACTTTAGGATGCACTGTCCGCAGCATTCGTGGGAGCCAATCGATTAACTTGCGTGCAATTAATGCTTCAAGTGTTGTCATGTGTTCCGACTCGCCGATGCGACGGAGGGCGATAAGGAATTCACGTGGAGTGATAGAGACAACGAGGGACCTCCGATAACGGTCTACACTGACGAACGAGGTGTCATCGGATCTAAGTTTTCTACTAATACGCCATCTTTTGTCTGCCGGAATGTTTGTATCCCTCTGAATTGTGTAAATAGTCCTTGTCGACTCACCAACCTGAACCGACAAAATAGCCTTTGTGGGTTTTTTTAATAAATAACATGATCAAAGATCATCATTTCAGCCGAGTTTCCTCATAGACTGACAGCAGACTTGCATATGCTGTCACAACTGCGAGGACCATTATGAGAAGAGAAGAGAGAAGAGTTGAGGATATGAGTGATGTTTGTTGTAACTAGTCATTATTAAGCTTAACCTAACCTATCAATTATTTTTAAAGACATTTTATTTTATATTGAACAAATTTTCAAAATTTCATTACATTAAATTGGCATAAGAGCGGCATGAAGTTTAGTTATTTATAATATTAGCAGTGCTAATCGAGTACGCAATTCGCCTGTTAGTAAAAAGCATTATGCTTCTATCTACTTTACTTCCTTCGGCGCTACAAAACTTTATGGCTCTTGGCCACTTCAACGGTGTTTTGCCATTCGTTCCGATCCTTGGCTTTCCTTCTCCAGGCGATAAGCTTTCCCATGGCTTGCTCCCTCTTGGTCTTTTTTGTTGCGGCGTCCACTTACTCATTACCTTGGGTGCCCTATGGTCTTATGCCCACCTTAAGCGTTGTGACATCAGCCCTTAAGTTCCGGGCATCAGAATAGGGCTAAGGTACACAGTTTTTTACACCTTCGTTTTGCATAAGTCTGGGATCGAATGCTTCAGTATCAGAAGATGGATCTCCGAATCTCTACACTCAACTTCTAAAACATCAGCTAATTTTACAATCTCTATGCTGTTATATTGTGTGAACACTTTAATAACTAGCCACTATACAATTTAAATAACTTACACGAAACATTGTGTGTTCGATATACCATTACGAAGCTCAAGAAATGAAATAAGATTCATTACTAACAATAAAAATATTACAAAAGTAAAAGTTTACATTAAAAACTTCACATCTAACTTCTTGTAATGAATCAGCCAGCTCAGCTATAAAGCTGCGTTGATACCAACTTTCCGCTTTCAGCTGGTCCCGCGGAAAAGAGTGAAACGGTAAGAACAGACGTTACAAAATATCCTATCTTATACATTTTTTTAGAAGCGTCAACAAGCACAATCATTTTCAGGTTAGTTGAAGAGGGTAACCGGAATAATAGAAACTAATATTACTTTAAGAAAAAAGTCATATTAAAACAATAAAAAGTATTTAAAAAAAAGATGAGTTGAAACATGATTATACATAACATCCATATATATATAATTTTAATTATATCACAAAGTATTAAAATTAATATAATCCAATAGAATACTTGACCAACACAAACACTGACCCCTCTCGTGGAGTATCGTGTTAAAAAAGTCCAGGCCACCTTGTGTACTCAGTAATATCCGTGTGTTTACGTTGTTCATAACACACTCTAACTATGAGCTCCATTACAAGACAGAGGCGATAGCGTTTTTAGTACCACAATTCAAAATGACAATAATTAGCCCCCATGAGTAACTCCATTCTTTGGTTAGGTCTAGCGGTTTAATCGGTCATGTATATGGTTTTTGTAATAAATAGTTTTGGTATTTCAAATTAGGAACTACTGAGTTTTGCGTCGTAAAAAATATCGTGTAATACCTTTCTAATTTTTTATAAAATCTATGCATGATTATGAAATAATATTTTTAATGACCAACCGATCTAAATCAAGCATAAGACACTGAAAACTATATCTTCAAATTCGGTAAGCCATAGCGATTAAAACACCAGACATAAAGATCGAACAAGAAGAGAAAGAAAGAAAGATCTCTTTGTGATTTTATAATTTATATAGATGTTATTTACTTACGTAAAATCACTTTTTTATAAGAATCGTTTATAAGATTTAGAGTTGATCTTTTTAGCATAGTTGAA
This sequence comes from Teinopalpus imperialis, assembly GCA_029286865.1. Taxonomy (NCBI): domain Eukaryota; kingdom Metazoa; phylum Arthropoda; class Insecta; order Lepidoptera; family Papilionidae; genus Teinopalpus; species Teinopalpus imperialis. Next base: position 1,271,225 of record JAGSMU010000045.1, on the reverse strand, counting down.
ATTTATACAGAATTCATATAAAACTCTACATAAATTAATATTAAATGCAGTTCGTTGGTAAGCGGATCACTTGGGAAGCCGTTCTCAAGGGATGCGCTCGGACCGGCTTAGTTATTTATATTTAAACGTTCATAATTGATATATGAATAAAGGCGTTTATAGAACGGAAAATTGGCAAGAGAAAAACTGAAAGTTCATTTTTCTGTTAGATTTTCGTATAAACTATGATACTCTTACGGATAATTTTAACAAATAGACGAAACGATCACATACAAATTTATTTGTATTTCGACAGGACTACGTCTGTCGGATATCAGCTGTTAATCATATATTACCAATGACCTTCACTGAACCCGCGGCCGCTTATGACTCGCGCCGCCTCCGAGCGCACCCCGTTACGTGAACACGTCACTCAGCGCACATCAATCACTGTTGCCGACGACTGTGCCACTCATATTTCAGGGGTTTCCAGACGCCACCCCGTGACCCGTTCCCCCATACACATAAGGTTCAAAGTTACCGCGTCGCTCGGCCGCAATGCACCGGTCAGAAGGGTAGGCAGGCTTTCAATCGATTAAGTGGCTTGCTGTAAATTAGCCCGTTATGTGTATTGTTTAAAAAGGTGCGGTTTTAAAAAGGTGACCGATTGCTTTATTATCGACCGTTGAATTAAAAATAATTCAAGAATAATTGTATTGTTCGTTCGTAAGTTAAGTTCGAATAGTCAAGTGTTTTAAAGCGTATTCCTTTTTAAAAATGTAAAACTACACGTTCAAACAGACGGTATAGCAACTTATATATAATATATTTTTACAATATTCAACCTCGATAAGGACTCATAATGCAGATGTTATCACCCTTGGGGACTACGAGACATTCCTCGTAACCTGTTATATGATCTCTGAGTCATTACACTCACCAGACAAAACCCAGCAGTGGGAGTGGTCCTTTCCTGGTCAAGCTTGTAAAAGTAAATAAGCTGCAATTTTCTCAAAGTCTTAAATATATTTGTTATGATTATAATTTTTGTACGATACAAGAAATAAAGTGTTTTTGCTAATATTATTTATACAAGTCAGATATAGCTGAAAGCATATCCACCGTTTAGAATACGCGTGATCTATGTCTGGTTTATATATGTTGAAATTAGCACCAGTAGTGTCGTCTGTCTGTACTTAGATTTTCATCGGCTGTCTAATAAGTACGTCAAGATTCGTATCAATCATTCAAGGAGAGCGGAGGAAAGGAGGGGGAGAGGGATCTCGCAAGGAACGCGCTCAGTGAGTGACGTGCTATATGATGTGATAGCCGACATGTCTGTCACGTTTATTTGTTTTTATTTATTATTTAGAAGACATAAAAAACATAGCCTATATACTATATATAAATTCCACTGCTGGCATAGGCTTCCTCTCTAGGGAGCGTAATAGTTCACCAAGCGCCTCAACTGCGGAATGGTGGATTCACATGTCTTCGAAATATTTATTTTTTATTTTATGACATGCATGTTTAGTTGGATGTTTACGTTAACCGCTGAGAACGGTAAATCAGCACTAAATAGCTGTATAACTACATCTTTTTTTTTTACATTGAGAGTAAAAAACTCACACTCAGTTCATGATGCCCATGACATCTACATTCATCCTTGACATGGAATCATAATGCAGATACGTTGTCACCCTTGAGGACTGAGATGGAATGCCTCGTCACCAGTAATAAAGGTCTCCGGATCCCTACACTCGCCAAACAAAATGCATTATGCTGGCATTCTGTGAGAGCGTGATCCTACCCCAGCCGAGGTGACCCATTCATTCTGCAACTAGAAACAATCTGCGGTGTAGCTAGGAATAGTCTTCTTAATGTTTAAATGTCTTCGAATATAACAAGCACAGTGCTTTTTATATTTATAATTTCTATCGAATTCTGGTTTAACTTTAAACTACTCCATGCCGCTCAAGGTCGGGTTTCCTGCTCCCCATGGCATCCACATTTATCCTCGATAAGGAAACATTCAGGAGTACTCCCTGGATGGCAGCACTGAGTAGAGATCGTATAAATATACAAATTGTTTTTTCGATTCTTGTTTTTGTCCATATCAAGAACATTATTTTCTTGTATCCTATCCTTTGAATATTATTGTAAAAAATTATGACTTTCTTTCGCTGTTTCTTCGTTGGGCTTACTGGTGGTTTTCTTTCTCCGGACCTAGTTTTCTTCTATATCGAATAAAGACGTTTGATTCGATATTATTTCTTTGTTCAAAGTTAAATCCAGGAAACGAAAATTCAAGTGTTGTTTACATGGTTTTTTAAACCATATACATTCATCCTAAACTGATAGAACCAGAGACAATGGAAAAGCCACGTTGGCGAATGGGTCGGCTCGTCCTCGGGGGTGACAATGCATGTGTGAAAAATGGAAGTGTGTGCCCGTCTGTCACCAATTATAATACAAAACAAAATTACCATAAATTTTTACTCGTACCCATTTATTAATAAGATAGAGAGCGAATTTCATAATTTGTACTGTACTAATAGAGTCATAGTGAAATAACTTTTACTGCTATATACATAAGGATCGATTTGATTCAAACGTGAAAATTATTCTCGAAATAAATCCGACATCAGTACGTAATCGGCTGTCACACGTCAATCATCAATCATTGATCAATCATCTTTGGACAGATATGGAAGTGTCGTATTTCACAACACTATGTCTGCGTGGAAAACGATAAAGTCACAAAATATATATTGTATTTTAATATTACTAATATCGTATACTAAGGTTGACAAATGAGCACCGTATATCTGAGTAAATGATATGTCCAGCCTCAACAATTGAAGGTCGCCATGTCACCTGAAAATGTATTCGTGTCTCTTAGTAATCTCGTAACTGGTTATGCAATACCGATGTTAAATGATGACTACGGCCTCTGGTATCTACATCTGAAGACTAAGAAGGAGTGCGTCTCTTCCAATAACTGATTCTCCGAATCCCTACATGCACCATACAAGACTAAAGCGAACTATGTACCCCAAAAAACAATATCTCTGCCAGGCACCCTTTGATCTACTTAACATTATAAACTAGTACTCCAGTTTAAGCTGGAGCTAAGTCGGGGGCCCTAAGATCGATTCCCGGTCGTAGATATTAGCGTGTCACAAATTATTTTCGGGTCCACATGTGAAGTGTGTATGTTCCGTGTCTCATTCTATTGACTCTCCGACCTTATTGCCCATGCATTGCATCGAAATAGTGAAGGCGAAGCGATTGCTTTGGTGTTTGTGCAAATGCTGACGGTACTTACTTCTTATATTTTGTAATATATTTCTTTGAGTGGTCAGTGCTACACTACAGTTTGTTTCTAGCTACACAAAGAACGGGACAGCACGACCGGAGTAGGACCACGCCCTCACAAAATACCAGCGTAAAATAGGAACGTTGCTTCTTGTTTGTCTGTTTTCTTGTTTGTGTTTCGTCTGGTGAGTGTAGGCATCCGGAGACTTTTATTACTGGTGACGAGGCGTTCTATCTCAGTCCTCAAGGGTGACTTAGCATCTGCTTGTCATGGGCCGCAGGAATCACAATTATAGATATATATATATACCTAGTCCGGCCATAAGTTCTGTTACAAATGAAATTGCATTTTTTAATGAAATAATGTAATATTATTAAAATTTATACCTACATATTTATTAGTCTCAGCAAAAAATAAAAAAGTATTCTATTCGAAAGGTGGCCACGAATCTATGGATTTAGGCACTGTTTCCAAGGGAAATTTCGCCACTGCTTGCTCCAAAGTTCTTTTAAGAGACTCAATGTCGCCGTGTCGTTTAGAGCAGGCCATGTCCTCTAAAACTGACCATAATTTGAAGTTAAAGGGTTGAGGTCTGGACTAGATGAGGGCCAGTCTTCAGCTCTTATAAAGTCGTCTACGTTGGTTTCAAGTCAGGCTTGGGTAGTTCGTGCCCTGCTTCGACAGAAGGCGTTTTGATCGATCCACTCTCATTAATTGTAAAGATTGATTTAGACATGTCCTGTATATCGACGATAAGCACCTAGCTTCAGGTCTTGTTTTATAATACGCGACAGAGTCCTAGCGGGAATCTTCATTTCTCGCGATAAGATTTTTTGCTTCCTAATGGGGTTTCGACGAATTCTGCCTTTAACAGCATTAACAGCCTTTGTAGTTCTAACAGCACGCGGCTGTCCCGATCTTTTCTGGTCTTCGACAGAGGAAGTGTTGTCGTATATGTTGATAGTACGATATACGGACATACGGCTGATACCAAGGTTTTGAAGTGTCTGGAATATGACCGACGGCTCCATACCCACATCGTGCAAGACCTGAAGAAGTATATAGACCTGTGTTCTGTTGATGAGCTGTAATGATGATGAAGACGATATACAGGCTGTTACTTACCATTATTTTATAATTTTAAAATAATCGTACTTTCAACACCTTATCGAAATATAATTTATGTTTTTATACATGCATTTGTATAATTTTAATCAGTCAATTTGAAATCTTTTGATTTATCATTATTTAATTGTAATTAAGCGATAGTTTATATTGAATTAAAAAAAAACTGGTTATCTTTTTGACAAGATGAAGACTAGGAACGAAGCATGAATGTTTTTTATTTGTATTCCGCAAGCCGTCGCACCGGTTCGGGAAGGTGACGGCGAGCGAGTGCTTGTGTTTACGCGAATGTTCGCCACACTATGATACATCCTGCGCAGTTGATACTAACTTTTTTTTTATATCTGAGGTTACAAACGACCACACTACACCTGATGGTAAACGATGCGGTCAATGACATCTACCTAGTACATCTTCAACAAAGATTACACATGCGATGTCTGTATGGACTGAGATGGAAAAGTTTCCTCACTCAGTTTCATCAACACAGGAAACACAGCAGTATCATGCTGCCATATAACGCTGTGAGCAAAAATTTTCGTCTTAGTCGTAATTAAATTTAAAAAAATACAATCCGTCAATGCGTTAGGCACTTGTAACAAGATAGTATAACCCAAAACGGCCGATCCGTAAAACTTAACCCGTTAAATGTGCAAGGAATTCGCTCTAAGTTGCACCCGGTATATTTCTCAAATTCGTCATACCTGCAGTGGTCTGAAATACCCGGCGGCACTCGCGAGCTATACCAACCCATCAACGTCAACGTGGATTGATGGACGGGAATATATCTGGAGCGGGTCTTGTGGGCCCCGGTGCCCTCCCCCCCCTCTCTTGCCCCTCCCCGCCCACCCAACCACTCGGACGTGCGCGTCCTTCCGTCATAAGTAATTGACGAGTGAAACATGTGTGCAACGGAAGTCGTTTTCAGTTATTTCATATATATGTTGAACTGTTCATTTATTTCTATTTAATATTATAGTATAATTCCCTTGTAATGGCAACAGCATGGCTATAAAACATAGCGGTATGGCAACTAAATTTTTTAACCATAACGACATCGATCTTTTTCTCTTTTCTAGTTTAGCTACTAGAATTCGAACCCATAATCGCTGAGCGAGACTCTATTTATTCTGTTTTAATAATCTGCAATCTCAGGATCGTATTCTGTGGTAGATCTGGTAGAATCTGCGGACTTATGATAATTTCATCTCGTAAATTTATCGGAACTCAGATCAACTCTGAATTTGATGATAAATAGCGCTGGACGGATTCTTTTTCTTTTGAAATTTAGCCAATCGAATTCGAAATCACAATCGCTGAACGTCGGCTAAACATCGATACTTTATTCTTTTTTTTTTTTCGCTCCGATCGCCCCTGTTATACCGAGGGCTTTTATAGTTGTACTGGGTTGAAAGGTGACCGAGCTCTTATGGCGCTCAGTCGAGACGTCTATTAGTGGGTAACCACCACATGGCCTCCCAAGAGGGAGCATTGGCCCGTTACCCAGTTCCACGAAAGCGTCAGACTCGAGGGTGCCCGAGAGGGCCGAACCTCGGCCCGGTCAGTTGCTTCTGGCTAAGAATTATCTTCATATGAGTGATTTCAATACTCTGTTCTATATCTTAATACTCTACGAACTTGTGATAATTTCAGTTTGCTCATTTGGTTGTTAAACAAATTTCGAAACGGAACGCAAGTTTGAAGATAAATAATTAAGCGAGTTTTGTCTTTAAACTTTAGCCACTAGCATTACAACGCACAGTTTATTGTTTTATTTAATTATTTTTGTAGTATTTTTCATGTACCCTACTCCTGGATGAGGAGCCACGGTAAATAATGAGGTAAGATATGATAAAATAAGAAAAAAACTAACTAAAACAAATATTCCCACAAGGAGTCCGTCCCCAACCCTCAGGCCAGGCGCGAAGGGTCACCAGAGACAAATGACAGGTCTCTTTGAACGTCAATCCACTTATTACGGCGACCTCGGAGTAAATCATTTATTGCGCGATCCAAATCTAGCTATTTACTCAACGATGGGGTCACGGGGACCCATCACTCAGCCCGATAGTGGGGCTTAGGCTTATGTGGCTGCCATTGACGGCTTCAATGCTTTTGTCGGAATCACCTCTCTGGTTTATATTTCAACGTAACGACCTATTTGGAAGGTTAAGTTGTTCTCACGTGTTCTTCCCTTGTCGACATTTTCATTGTTATTTTAAGTGGATAATTTTTTTTATTACTTATTTGCCGAGAGCCTTAATGAGTAAGCGTTTGCTTTTAATTCACGGTGCGCGAGCGAACCGAGTTCAATCTATTGATGATCGATGAAGATGTTGATCGCAATTGTAAATGGTGATTTACAAAAGTGCTCTGCGGTGAAGAAAAACATCGCGAGGAAACCTGTATGTCTAAGAAATAATAATAAATAAGATATTTTAAAGATATGTGAAGTCTGTCTGAGTGTCACAGTGCAGCCAGTTTCTAGTTCTATAATGGCCTATATGCCTCACATGTTACGTATATATATAACGAATTATACCAGTATTGGATAAGAAATCTAAATCACATTTAATAAACAGAATAGTAAGCCATATGAATTAAACACAAATTCCATCAAATCTCCTTCCATTTCCTTAAAAACATAATAAATACGTAAGCCGTAAATCATGCTATCCATCACCGAAGGGCCTTCACATAAATCCGGTGAAAATGACGGCTTCCCGGGGCCCCGACGCGGCCTCCTATCAACTTGGTGATATAGATTTATGAAAACAAAACGTCATATTAATTAGCACGATTATTAGACACACAGACAGACACAGCCCGGGGACTTTAGTCTTATTTAAAGGGTGAGAAGAAAGAACATACAGCCAGTAAATAGCCAATTGAACGTTGAGGAACTAACACAATCATTATTCGTTTTTTTTAGCTATATTGGTACGTCCTTTGGCCCAAGACAGCTTGATAATAAAGCTTCAATAACCTAAACTACGAACTATAACAAAAACGAAATAATATTTGTGCATCAAATATCGTTGGTTCTCGGAATTCTCGTGAGATGCAGTATCACTGACAATGCATCTGAACCTCCCGTCAGTCTAGCCGGAGAGTGTCTCTGTGTTTACGTAAATAACACTATAACATATACTGCACACTATATGTCAACTGGACGTATATGTCAACCATGGGGACATAATCAGCCTCTCAACCATGAGGTTTGCGGTAAGGTCTGTGAAACTTAAAACCGTAAGTTTGAATCCGTCATTCGTGAACTGTCTCCTAAAACGAGCATTTAAGCTTAGTATTCTTTATGTATATAATATTGGGGATGACAAGCACAGTTCATCTGATAGTGAGTGATGGCTGCGACTCTTGACGTCTGCATCCACCCTCAACAAACATTAAACGCGTACCCGTCACAACGTCACCTCTGAGGCCTGAGATGGAATTCCTTGTCAGCTATAATTGGTTACCCAGATCCCTACACTAACAATACGAAACACAGATTGATACTGCTATTTCATGCTGGTATTCGTTAGGGGATGTTCCTTCCCCTAACCGACTCATTCATGTCGAATCGAGAAAGTGCAATGGGGCTCTGTTGAAAAACAACTATGTCCAGATAAAACCGACTGTGAAGTCAAAAGTGGAATGGTAGTGTATTCCTTGTAGATATTGACCAAGGTGATATTCCACGCCTCGGAATTCCTTAGTTTAATAGTACAAAAACACCTAGTAAAATAATTCACTATAACCAAGAGGATCTATTTAACAATTCTGATATGATTTATAATAATTTCATTTAGATTATTATAAAAAATAATTTTTGGTTACGCGAATACACATCTCACATCTCAATGACGGGTAAAGAGGTATCCTCTCTCGGTCCGCAAGGACCACAAGGGTGCATCTTCTATTTTAATCTTTTTTGAAGATGTCGATATCATGGGCCGCAGTCGTTACTTACCATCAGGTGAACTGTGTGCTACTCTGTCACCTCTAATGATTTAAAATAAATATATAACTGTATCACTTTAAGTAATTGAATACATAATGAATTGTCCGAACACTTAACGTACACGAGTGAACGGCTGGTTGCAGTAACCTACGAAGATGACATCATCCCTCACGGTCTGCCTACGGCTCCTCAACATCCTGGACCGGTATCTGATGAAATAATACATCTATTTTTACAATACTTAAATAGAACAAGAACTCTTTTAAAATTATCGTCGTGACATTTTAAACATCAAAAGGATTTTTTAAATGTCTCATTACAAAGGTTGATTATATAAATACGTTCTTAATTATCTTATGATTAAGGAAAAGAATTGTGACGAAACCTGAATGTCTAAGAAATATTTAAAGGTAATTATTTCGAAGACGTGTGAAGTTTGGTCCGAGGTGAGGCCTTGCGGTAGGCCAAAATACCAACAAGGAATACCATCACAATGCGTGTGTGTCTCGTGTGATGAGGGGGATTCGGATACCCTATTATTAGTAACGATGTATTTGAAGTATTTATGATCATTCATAAAGTGAGGGCATCTTTAATCTTAATTGATGGATATAATAGTCATCTCTAATTATCGGGTGACTAGTGTGTTTATTTGTCACCCTTAGGAATATAAGAAAATACTGGTACTATACAAAATAATTGCGTTAAGCGATAAAAGTTCTCTCGACCACTAACAGATGTCGCTACGGTCGGTATAGGTTAGTGACGAATACTAAATGACCGTTAAAACTGACTTTTTTTTCGATTTAAATCCTTTGAGAAGACAACGAGAAACGTTAGCGTTACGGGTTATGGGTTAGATTCCCAGCCTAGCAATATTTTATCTGACCCAAATACCATTATCTGTTATTATATATATAACAATTGATGGTCTTTAGGTCTCAGTATGTAACATGTATGCCGCGAGTTCTTGAACTGCTTAAAACTAGGGAAAGTTATCATTAGGAGTATTGTGCGTGATAATCACTGCATACATGCACTATAATATGTCCTGCGCAGTTGATGTCACCTGGTGACGTCACAAGTTACAAAATTTAAAACCAGCATAGTAGCACCTACTTTGTTAGTTATTCCATAGTTGCACACCGTTCTAGAATTCCTTATCCAGACACCAGAAAAACTCAGAGCAAAAGCTTTTTCAATAAGTAATACGAGAAAAATTTTAAACTTTTAGTTTTGTACTGTTCAATCAGGTTTATGTTTACATGAAGTATACATATATATATATATATATATATATATATATATATATATATATATATATATTTATATTTATATATCGGCATTTCATTTTAGTCCTCCGGGGTGACAATGCATCGGTATTATGATTTCTCGTCGAGCATGAATCACTTACTGTCAGGTGAACTGTGTACTCGTTTGACACACTTATTTTTTTATATGAAGTTTTCTTACATTTAATTTGATAAATGTTTACTAAGTTTAATAATTTTTAAATGATAGTCGATATTATAAATATTTTTCATTAGCGTTCTAAATAAGATTTTGATTTCGTATGTTCGATAAGACTCTTCTACAATAGCAGCGAGCTTTCAAGTGCTTGACTGACGTGCATAACACATAAACCTGCGGCATCATCCACTGCTGATTTACTTTCACCACCATTAAACGCATCACTTACAAAACGAGAAATGGATTCGTGACTGTTAATTTCGTCGGAGCGCCGCGTAAAATGCGTAAACAGATACAAATGACGTCGTTATTGTGATTGAGGTGAGGTTGCTATGAGTTGAGACGTCTCGTTCAGCGATTTCAAAGTGACGTCACGGCGGAGAGTTTTCAGGTCTTTGAACTTATACCGACAACAAAGATTATTCGAGTTATTGAAATGACAAATAAAATTTGTACTATATAGAAAACAAAAGATGTGGTTTGGATATTAAAACACAGAATAACCTAAAACTACTATTTGCTGGAATCTCCTTTTAGGAATATGCCTGTAACAAGAGACTTCGGACTTCCATATCTAATATCTTTAGAAAGTTATGCTCGTAGATTACTAAAAAGAATTAGGTTTTACAAGAATAAAAAATGTTTACTAGATCTAGGTATGTGTAGCTAAAATAATGTGTCCTTATGTGTGTGAAGACGCGTGTGCTTGCGTGTGTGTGTGAATTATACGTGTGTTCGTTAATCTTATATTCAACAAAAGGGTTCTGCTCGTACGAGCCTGCCTAACCATATTTTAGCTCGTTTATTGCTATGGGGTAGTAGGTACTACCGGGCAAGAATCTTCGTAGTTCGTTCAATCTTATCGTAATGTTATTTGAATTCAGGACCTGCGACTTCGCTCGATACTTATAAAAAACAAAACAGGGAATATATATATATATATATATATATATATATATATAATATCTTTAGCTATTTTGACCAAAATATTACGCTCGGTTTTGATTTTCTTGAATAGCTTTCGAACAGTTATAAAAAATATATGTATGTCATCGTAGTGTTTTTCATTTTCTAATGTGCCCTTTGAAATTTTTATTTGTTTATTTCCGTTATATACCGTGATAGGTTCATCTAACTATATTTACGCTAAGTTTCAGACCGACAAACAGTACAGTAATTTCTTCATCATCGGACGTACAGAGCCCTAAAAATTTATCAGTATTCAAATTATTTTACTATATTTTTATTATTATAGAAGTTACTTTACTTTAGTCGGTATAAATGTACATTTTGCTACGTGTCACCAGAATAAAGAGCTACACTGCAGTTTGTCTCTAGCTGTAGAATGAATGGGTCGGCTCAACCGGGGTTGGCCATGCCCTCAAAGAATATCTGCGTAAAATAGCAGCATAATATTGCTGTGTTTCTTGTAGTGAGTGCAGGGATCCGGAGACCTTTATTACTATTAACGGGGCATTCCATGTCAATCCCCAAGGGTGACAACGCATTTGCATTATGATTCCATGTCAAGGATAAATGTAGATGTCATGGGCCGCAGGAATAACTTGCCATCAGAACTGTGTCAGTTTGGTACTCTCAATGTAATAAAAAAAAAGTAAAAGCCAATATATATATATATATAAATCCCACTGCTGGGAATAAGCTTCCTCACTGCGGATTGGCCGGACTTCACATCACATGTCCTGGAAATATTTTTATTTTATTTATTTCTTACAGGGAAACCTGCATGGGTTTCCTCACGATGTATTCCATCATCACCAAGTACGTATAACTTAAAATTGCAATCAACGATTTCATTATCAACACCGGGAATCGACCTCACTCACGAAACGGGAATTGAAAACGAATTTAGAGACAATGCGCTACTGCGGAAAAATCGTTTTTATTATTAAAAATTGGAAGTCATAAAATATTTTATTAATAAATTGAATCCAATATCCTTGTTTACCCAGCCTCCTTGGAGTCCATTCTACGTCATATCCGTATTCTCTTGGTGTAGTAACTTTTATTTATTTAAACTTAAAATATGTTTGCATTCGTAGTATTTTTTAAAAATTAAATGAATAGTTTTTTTTTCGAACCAAGAATTAGTTTAACAGCCACGTCTTTTATTCCTTGATCCGGTACCACCGGTACACACGTAAACTGGGTTTTTTTTTAATTATTTGATAATTATCATCCGTCGATACCTGCATGTTCGTTTAGCTAGAGCCACGCCGGACTTAGATGCGGTAGCAACATATCGCTGCTATGGATATGCTATACCAGATATATCCGGAGACCCAGTCACCGCTAACGAAGCATTCTATCTGAGTCCATAAGGGAGATACACCGAGTCATCACTTACGATCAAGTGCATTAATTATATAAAGATAACCTTTTTTTTTTAGGTGGACACGGTTCACCTGATGGATCAATGCTGACGGTGAAGGCATACTGTTTCCCATACCTGACAGCAATGTTATGCTGCCATCCTGCGGGAATCTGGTCGAATTTCATTGTCACTATAGCTGAACTTTTTCATTTATTTTTAATACTGTTCGTGAATTTTCCGTACAAATAATTCTAAATTTTTAAGGATGTTTTTTTGTATTGTATTAAGGGTGCTAAACGAGCACACAGGTCAACTGCAACCCATGGCACACGCATTTATCCTCGATAAGGGAAAATTTCATCAGGATTTCTTACCAAACTCCTATTAATATAGGCACCTCTTTAATTACCATGTATTGTTAGGGTTCAAAAGTAGAGCCAATAAGAATGGGTCGATTGGATAGAACCACAGAATACCAGATAAGAAATGTTTCGGGAGCTGGACCCAGTTTAAACTAGCCCAGCCCACAGGTGTCACAATGTAAACGGCACATAACGGCCAAACCTTAACATAGTAACCAACCACCTAAGTAGGTGTTGATAGTAATTATTTACAATTAAGTTAACTGTGTTAAGTGTGCTGGTGTGTCACCGTTGGTAATAACAATCATAAAGAACTTGAAGTTTTCTAATATGCTCCTATAGGTTATGATCATGGAATCCAGCATTGACGAACAGACAAATCAAATACTTATAATCTATTTAAACGAATGCTACTTGCAATTGTTTCAGTTCTTAAAACTCCTAGCATACCTAATAGGACATCTAGTTTATTTTATCAGCTTCTTCAAGGAACCCCTAGTAAAGTCGGCACACAAGATATCTCCTTATATATGGCAGCGGTGGCACAGCTTGGTGCTACTTGAGTCAACCACGCCCTCACCGAATAGCAGCGTGTCACTGCTGTTTCGTTTGGCGAGGAACTAGATTTATGATATATTATGAGATTATGAACACCAAGGCATTCCATTAAAGTCCTCAGGGGTGATGCATTTTGAATAGCAGAGCTGATAAGCCTCGGACATCCCTTACCATCAAGTGTACTGTGCTCTTTTGTCACACTTTGTTGCATAATATAACAATAACGCTTCAATGTTGTACAAAATATCTTGATAAGGTCGTCACCATTAGTAGTCCAAGTGTGTTTAACTTATGAGATATAGAATTGGATATGAATAAATGAAAGATATAGTAAAGTATTTAACATATATATTTCTTTGAGCTTTTAATTGCATTTTGAAATACAACATAAAATATTAAATAAGATTATTTAATTTGGTAAATCAATATTTTTCAACACCATTTTTTTTATTTTCGTTAATGAATGAGCAAGAAGTGTCTCATCAGAGCTAGCGTATACATAATAATTTTCGTATGTTCTTTAAAATGATAGATCATCGATTTTTTTTACATCACTCTTGTAACTCGCGCCTCGTAACATAACAGTATAGACAAACATACAAATATATATATATATATGTATATATATAAATAAAAAATAAAAACAAAAGTAAGGACGGTAAGCCGACAAACAAATTGAACAAAACAAACAAACGTACAATTGATCAAAAAACGGTTATGTTACGAGAGCGCGTACCAACCGATCGATGCCTCCGTGAAACTTACGTTAGACAGTTTACAATATTTTTATTAAATATAAAAGAGTTTTTCACTCGTATGTACCGTATATACAAGTCGTATATCTTGTTGTTAAAATTGGAAGAATCCTCTCTCATTATATTTCAACCTAACCGTATACGAATGTAGTCGTCCTTTAAAAACAAAATGAAAATTGTATAACATATCACTTTTTTTTTCTCTTTCTAGTATATCTTGGTTTGGACAACCGAATAACGCCGGTACAATGGTATACAAGTGTTCACAGTAAGGTCACCTAATGTTTACGTACTTATCACTAAATAATAAATAGCAATCTTGCGGGGGGAGTGTAGAGGGGGAGCTAACTACACAAGGAGATTGTTATATTGCGTTAGATGACGAGTCACCTGACCGTTCATGTACACCGTCCTGGGCCTAGTGAGATTGGATCTCCGAGATTGCGGGCCTCGGCCGTCGTCAGCCGGTCCTTCAAAATATACATACAACTAAATATAACCTATAAACTCCGATTTGCACAGACGAGCGCGAGAAAATTATATTGCAACAATTACATTATCAAATACCGTGGGAGTACAACGGTACAGCATCCCTCGCCGCTCCGACACACGTACCGATCTCCACCGTCCCGGATCGTTAGCAAAAAATATACATTTACAAAAAGAGATCGAATCGAAACTTGTTAACGACTTAACGTGACTTATATTTACATTTATCTGAAATGGAATAACAAGTGGTGAGCGGAGACAAGTGGGCCGACCCGGTGCTCCTCGAGCCAATATTTTCAAAATATCACGTAAATCTAAACGAACGTAACACGTTTGGCGTATACATATGTCGCTATATATTTACTATTAATTACACTAACCGACCTGTGCGGTCATCGCTAAACATTACCTAACATTATTAAATTGGCAAAGAGTTTCGAAATACTTAGCGTCGCGTGGGCGACCTACACCTAGCAGGGTTCAAGGTAGCGGGATATGGTATCATCACAAGATGGGGGGTAGGCGGGGGGGGGGGGCGTGGCCTACACGTATTTGCTGGACAACTGTTTCGCGAGCTCCGTGTACTTGAGGAACTTAGAATGGGGGCTCTCGTCGAAGGACTGCGAGGGGCTTCGCGGATCCTGTGGCGAAGCAGCGCTCGAGCCGCCGCCTTTGTGGGTGTTGGGGGAACCGGCCGCTGGAGGAGCCTTCATGGGGACAGGTTCCGGGAGTGCACCGTCCTTCACGAAATGCATTTTCGACAGGTGGTGTCGGTAAGCGCCCTTGGAAATAAATGGGGTGTCACATAATGCGCACTTCATGATCGAGTCTGTGACCACGGCGTCGTTACAGGCCCAGCTGAATGTTAGGATGCTAGGGGGTCCGGCCGGGGACGGAGCCGGTGGGGGTGCTCGCGATGGATTGCTCTCCGTTTTATCGCATAACTTTTGCAGTGCCGCGAGCGGGTGGCTACCACCACGGCGGGAGGAGCTCGGCTCGTTAGACCCTCCACCAGCTAGGTTGTCAAACATAGACGACAGTGCGCCTAAACTAGAAGCCGGCTTCCTGTCCGACCCCGGAGTGGGCCCGGAGCGGTCGCTAGATGGACTTCTAGGACTGGCCGCTGGACTGGGACCCTCGCTTTCGCGTTTAGCAATCGATGGCTTAACGTCCTCCTCTGCCGAACTGCCCGGTCTGGGAGGCTCATCTTCCTCCTCTACCTCGGTTTTAACGCGGACCGCCTGGCTGCTTAGATCAACGCCGTTCTCACGGTCGTCCTCATCCTGGATCTCTTTCTTTATCCGGACTTCAGTGGGACGATCTTCAGAAGCGGGGTCTGGGAGCCACGAGTATCCGGCGTAGTTCGGGGCGTCATGTGATAAGCGTCTAATTTCCTATCGGGAGTAAGAGATTCGACCCTACTACCGCCGCGTTCCGACATCGAGCTGGACTCACTGCCACTGCGCTCGCGCCGCCCGTAACCCTGCTGGTGGTGATAACTCCTTAACATACTCATTGTCTGCGGGTCTACTAATGGTTTAGTATAGTCTACACTCTCGTCTATACCTAATCGTTTCAGGATGCTAGAGCCGATTGGAGCGTGGGAAGCCGCGCCAGGCATGCCGGGAACCGAATGCCGGGACCGTGTGTCGAAACTCTTCTCGATTAGCTGTTCTATGGCATTCAAAACAGAAGGCGACGAGCTTTTGTCGTTGCTCGCGTTGGGATCTTTGGAACTTGGGGAGGAGTCGTTCATGGAAGAGGGGGAACGATGGTGCGCAGAACCTGGAGAGGGCAGTTCCTCGTTGATGCTCTTACGCCCGTCGCGGCCGGTGGGAGTGACGTGGCCGGGCACGTCGGGCGGGATGATGTTGTTAGAAAGCAGTGCGCTCTTCAGGAAATTCCTCTGACTGTTCGACATCGGAGCGCCGATACATTGCCTGATATGCTCCACGAAGACAGCCGTCTCGATTTTGTCACCGCATTTCTCACAAGTTATCCTACTACCAGCACTGAAATCCCTGATAGGCTTCCCCATGGGAACCCCATTACCATCCCCGTTTTTAAACTCATGTTGTGCTCTTTCGAGCTCCAACAGCTTCCGGACCGGTAGCGACTTCTTTCTCTTCTCGCGCGTCTGTCGTCTCCTACCACCGCTCTCAGTAATAGATCTCATAATGTGTTCTTTATAATGGGAATTCTTCACCATGTGGTTACTAAGCTCCTTCAAGGAGCTGAACGCTTGATCGCAGACCTTACAAGTTAGGACGGCGCTCACGTGGCTACTGGTGCCAGTGGCAGGCGGCGCTGCACTGTTTGCGCCGGGGGCGTTCGAGTTGGAACCTTTACCATCGTCGGACGACTTCCACGAGATGATCTGCTCCTGAGATATGATGTTGGTGTAATGCTGCGTGCGCTGCATGTGGCTCGTCATCTCGGCGAGGGAACGGAAGCTCTCCGCGCACCACATGCACTTCAAAATCTGCCTAGTCTGTTCGGCCCCCTTACCCAACCACACATCCTGCCCGCGAACTAACTTTCTAGGTATGGGCATGTTTTCCTTAATAAGCATATTAAGATCACTGTGATTCGGCTTTGAGGAGCCACTGGATGATGAGGAGTTGTGTGACGGTGTAGACGGCGAGCTCGACGGCGGTTGCAAAGAGGGCGGTAAAGGTGCCCCCGTTGTTGGCGGAACTGGCACATTCACACCGCAATGTTTCGCTTCCTTCATATGTACGGTAAGGTCCGCGAGGGAATTGAAGCTCTTCTTGCACCAGACGCACTTGAGTACGTCCTTAGTCTGGTCCGCGCCTTTGTTGAGCCAATGTGACTGCCAGGCGGAGTGCCGGGCTGCGGCGTTCGGCGTTAGTCCAGCGCCTAATGCTGCATTTTGGACTGACCTGAACAGCTCCTCACCGCCTAATCTGCTCAGTTCGCTCATCTTTTCCAAGGCTTTGGTCGCATCGCTCGGCGTTGGTGCGCCGTGTTTCAACTTTCCATTCCAATCAGCAGCCATTCCACCCTTCGGTGACAAGCTTGCGGCAACTGCAGCCGCAAAGTAAGGTAAATGGGGGGCGACCGGGTTCGCCCAGGGCGACGGTGAGGGCTTATACTCCGATCGGGAGCTCTTCCTCGTCGGAACTGGAGAGGGACAATCTTCGGGCGCGCGTTTCCTTGTCCCCACCGACAGATCGAGCGGTCCATTCTCGTGTTTGATGAGATTGACGGCGTCATCGTCGTCCTCCCGCGGGGACTCACCGCGTTTTGTACTGAAGTCGAGTGCGTCGGCGCGCTCCGTGTCGTCCTCGTGGCAGGACATGAGGAGGCGTTGCTGGGCGGCAGCGGCTGCGGCTCCCAAGTACGCGGCGACCGCGGCCGAGTGCGGCGGCAGGAGGGCCGCCGGCAGCGCTGCCGGGAGGGCGGCACTCAGCGCCGCAGACAGAGGGAGGCCGGCGCCGCTCCTCCCGGAGTACACGGAGTCGTTCGAGGGACAACGTGGTGCACCCGACGACTCCCGCGACAGACATCTCGGGCTCTCCCTGTGTACAAAAACATATTTTTGTTCTAATATTCTCACGTGCAATCATTTTTGTGTACATGTAAACCCACGTATATTGATAAAAAAAAGAAATATATCTCCCTAATAGAAAAAGTTTACAGACTTTATACAGGATATCCTCTACGTTAACAAATTGTCGTTTCTTATATGCAGTGCAGCTTTTATACTAAATATTGATTTGTTTTATATATATATGGCTTTATTCTGTCACCAATATTGTCAAAGAAAAAATTATAATGGAGTGTGGTCGGAGGAAATCGGAGGTCTAGGATAGGTCTTTAGTTTTAGTACTTAAAACATGAATTTTAATTGATCGGTTCGATAAAACCATACAACAAAAAGAAACTAGTGGAGTCACACTGTAGTTTGTACCTAGGTGTGGCATTGACGGGTGGGCTCGATTGGGGGACCCACGCCCACGCCTACAGAGAATATCAATATCAATGTAAAATACCAACATAAATCTCTGTGTTTCGACTTATTGAGGATAAGAGTCATTGCTAAATCCATTAACATAAACAGTGTGCTCATTTGTCACCAAACAATTAAAAAAATTACGATAATTCATTCTTCGATAAAATGAATTCGGAGTTGATTACAAACGTTCTGTGACAAATCTAAACTAATTCTCCTATCCACGACAATATAACTGGAAGCGGTTTTCGGTATGAGATATATTATATTATACTATCAAATAGTTTTATAGAGTTTATATATATGACACATAAATAACGATAACGTATGCGTTGGTGACCTAACAAACGTTAATAACGACTCGACCAAAACGTTTATTTGTCAAAGAAACCACATTGCCAACAGACACAGACAGGTTCTCCGATATTTATACAAATAATATACAGTGGCAGGATTTAATATGCATTTTATCAATAAAGAGCCACGGTAGCTCAGCGCTTAACGTGTGTCGCTTTTAATTCACGGCACGCGAGCGAACAGAGTTCGATCCCGGTAACGAGCATCGTTCAATGCAATTTGTATGTGCTGATTTAGCACGTGTTCGGCGGTGAAGGAAACCTGCGTGTCTGAGTGATATAAAATGATAAAAAAAAATATATTTCTAAAACAAGTGGATTCCGCCAATCCGCCGTTGAGAGATATGGTTTCACACCTCTTACGAGAAGAAGTCCGTCCAGCAGTGGGATTTATATATATATATATATATATATGCTAGTTGCGTTTCTTTTTTTATCAAATAATTAGAAGTCGTCTACAAAGTGAGTTACTTTCGTTAAACACAAGTTGATTTGAATATTTTTTTTAGAAAATATAGGATTGTTAAACAAAAAACGTTTAAATGTGTTAGCTTTATAGTTTAGTTTACTGCGTGCATATATAAAAAGATAATTAACGACACAAACGATATAAATTTCCGGCTCCAATAGCGCATTCCGTTATTCAATAAATCACTTAGTTAAAGCTTATTTGGAATTTGCTTAATTATTACTTGTATACCTCACAAAAAGTAATAGACTATAAATTCTATCGAAACTTATAAATATTCTAACCGACTTATATCAAATTTAAATTAGCTCAATTTTGAGGCACAGCTTATCTAAGTGAAAACTAAAACAAAGTTACGATTCGTGAGTACAGTTGCACAGAGAAATTAAATTTACCATTTAGACAATAATTGAACAGTTTTTGACAACGATAAACCAATAACGAAAAGTTACAACGAAGCAAACACTCGGACCTACCTCACGTGGTCGGGCTCGACGATCATTTTGGACGAAATCTTCTCAAAATACTCCACACTGAGTTACTGTACGTCGCCTCGGATCCATGTAAAACCACTTTATAAATTCTTAACACTTTGATACAGGAGAACAATCGACTTTCCAAACAGCGGCTGGAAGTAAACACGTCGCGAAAGACGCGCCGCGATGCCGGTCGGACACGGAGTGCAAAACATACGACTGCGGCGGTGGTCCCGCGTGGAATGAGATGCCGCGTGATTTACGACCCGCCTGCAGCGCCCTCTCCCCGCTCGCGCGCCCCCCGTGGGAGGGAGATAGGTGCGGGCGCGACGAGCGAATCGGAGCGAAGGAGGGAGACGACTAGACGTGTTCGTTATCGAGGGGTGGTGCGCTGCGTAATGCAAGCGTGCGTGCTATGCGCGAGGTGGACATGCAATGATCGGTCCGATGACAGCCCCGACAGCGGAGCCGCTCCGCGTAGCTGACTCACCTGACACCAATGAGCTATAGAGGATGCGGTGGCCAATAGGAATATCTTCACCGATACACGCTTACACATGTCACAGGCAGCGGCGGAGACTGCTCACATTATACGATGGCGATGACAGGGAAACGGCGGGTTGCGTAACTAGGTGCCCTTTCATCCGATCGCACAGGGGACGGTGGACGGATTTAAGTCATCGACATATTTGCCCTGCTGCTCTCAATGAAAAAAAATCAAAGAACCGATTGATGGAACACTCATTTTTATAAGACTATAAATTTTGTTATCTTATAGAATACTAACTTAATAATAGTAAGCAACAAATTCGAAATATATTTTTTTTGTCTCTTTTTTTGAACTCATTTTATTTTAAAAAAAAAGCAACTAGAATAACTTCCTCAGAGGACACATTAGTCGAACTGCACATTTAAAGCTCACTACGCGAACTCACCGAACCGGCAGCTGTTTATTGTTTCCCATAAGCATTAGTTTGGTGCGGGTCAATCAATCACGTGTGTTTACGTGACGGCTATTTGTTCTCTCTTTCCCCCGCGCCGCTCGCGCACGCTATCGGGAACGTACGAACGCAACGTGACACAGCGGAAAAAATACAAAAGTTCAAATATCACTCGCCGCTGGCGCGAGTCGGAGCTTACTGTGTGATATTTCTAGTCTGTGGCTCTTCAACGGAGTTGGAATTGACATTTTTTTTATTGACAGTTTTTTTTATTGTATTCAGAAGTTGAGCACACAGTTCACCTGATCGTCCATTCCTGTGGGTCATAAGAGTTTTCGGATTCCCTGCACTCGGACAAAACTTTACGCTCGTCTTCTGTAAGGGCGGGATGCTGCAGCCCAGAAACGAACTGCAGTATGGCTCCGCTGCTGTTAAATTTAAATATTTCCCGGCATACGACACCTGACGCTCTATGAATAATTTCGCAGTTACGACGTGAATTTTAAAACACGCGCACATGTCTTCGAAGCAATATAAAGTGCGGTGTTTTTTTATGATTTTATGTGTGACAAATGATCACACATTCCACCCGATGGTGATTTGTACGGCCCGTGCAGTCACACTCGTCCTAGACAAGGGATCATAATGTCAGATGCATTGTCACCTTAAGTCTAAGATGGTACGCCTAGTCATCAGTTTTTTATTTCAACCGATCCGACGTGGATGTCATGAGCCATCCACATTCATTGTCAATAAGGAATAATAATACAGATGCGTTGTCACGACTAACATGGAACGCCTCATCACCAAAGAGGGTCTCCGGATATCTTTATTCTTTTCACGGTCGTCAAGCCACTATAAGACTCTTCTCTATCGGACATCCCGAGGAGTCACGACTAAAGTCAAACTCAAGACATAAAGTCGATGAGTACAACTCATTAGCGATAACGTAGATCGAAGAAACCAATAAAAACAATATTTTACAATGTGCGAATAAAAATGTCGTCTGCACATTGACCGCGTTTGGAGCACTTTACACTTTATCCAAATAAATTGGGATCAATAAATAACACTTAAAACACTTCATATCTAATAAACTAAATCTTTTATGTTCGTTCTTATTAATCAACGCATTTATTAATTAAAAATCACTAACCGGTAGTGATGCGATTTAGAGCACGTCGGTTCGTGAATAAATATGTATCGTTTTTATATTTATAAAAGGATCTAAAAATAATAAAATTTAAAAGAAAAACCTATTTAACGCATACCAATGTATTTTTGTTTCAATTAAATTTTTACTAAATTTTACTTTTATTTATCGATACAATCTTTAACGATATGCATATTCGACCTTAGTAACTAAATTTTGTGACTACCTAACTTTTACTTTTAAATAATGAGATTTTTTTAAACGGTTAATTCACTCTACTTACATACTGTATACCATATGATGACTATTACAGAAAAGCTGGAGCTAGTTTATATATGCAATACCGTTCGTGGAGGGACACCGCAGAATACCAGCGAGAAATAACAGCACTCCTGTGTTTTGTATAGGGAAAAGAGAGTTCCGTGGAACAAATTCTTCTCCCATCTGTCCTACAAGTTACATCACATGTTCATCATGTAAATATCTTGTATATATGTTGTCTAGTCTACCGTTTTCTGTTCTTCTTCTATTTATAAAACTTCTGTTCTATTTTACAAACTTCCAATTTAAATAAAAAACCTTCCAACGCAGCGTAGGAACAAAAGGAAAACATAAAATTTCCATAAAACCATATAAAAAGATATTTTACTATAATAAATAAAAATAAATAAAGAAGACAATTGGAATATAAAATATAACAATGATTTAGGACATAAAATCAGATTTTAAGATAAACTAGAAAGCACTAAATATGCGAAACTTTGCCATATCAATAGTATAAACCTACTGGGAGTGCGGTGAAATTTCAGTAAATCCGAAATCTAAACAATAGACCATCAGAATGGATGCTCCGGCGCTCTGCAGAGAATGTTTATGATTGATGACGTCTCTTCACTGAGACTAATTGACAGTGATGGAACACGGAACGTCCAGACACGACCAATATAATATTTGCTATTAAGTAAACAAACTTACGGCATCTTTTGAACTCAACGCCAATGACACAGAGGCGAAATTCCTCTCCGACCAACATCCGAATCAGTAATCCGTAAGCAAAACACCATTCGTACCTGGCTGACCGGATGTAGATGAAGTGAAGAGTTTTTAACGTTCAGAAATATTTCCATATTCAAGTTCTAATTAAGAAGTCACAAGTGTTTCTTGTTATAAATCCAAAACAAATTTGGTGGGGTAATAAAATAAAATATATCGATCTAGTTCCCAATCGACGGTAAAATTTATGAGTGTTCATTATCATAATTAAATATAGCTGAGCGATGTTTGCATTACTTTCCCATCGAGACGGAGCTGGGTTCACGGCTACGGTAACGTTTCTCAAACACAAGTCATTATTTCCATAAGAAACGCATCTGTTCCAACAGCGTACGAAACAAAAGACAATTATGAGGCGCTAAAAGTATCAAACAAAATAAATTAACTCACAGGTGACACCTTTTGGACTGATGTCAATTCAAGTGGTTGTAATAAATGATATGTAAAGTGTGTCTTACACTTTACACATTCCATCATGGCACAAATATTTTTCTTCATAAGAGCAGATAGTTTGTCTTTTCTTTTTTTATGGCTGTCGCATACAGCTAGCCCGTGGGCTTTTACAGTTTCACCGGGTTGGAAGGTGGCCGAGATCAGCCGAGATCTTAATTAATAGGCAACCAGCAGAATAATTCCCGAGAGGGAGCCTCGGTCTGTCTCGAGTGTGCCAGAGAGGGCCGGACCTCGGCTCGGTCAGTTGCTTGTAACGGATTAAGAACAGATAGTTAGACCCACATCTTTACGACATTTTCAATAATATTACCTGACGTCTAGGTATATAGAAACAGACAAAAAATAATACTCGGCATGCGAACAAACTGAATTAGAAACGCGGTGACACCAATGATGCGATGAAATGTTCTGCTTTACCACTTTTGCTCGGCGTTGAAGAAAAATATCGTGAGGAAACCTGTATGTCTAAGAATCATTGATAAAGAAATATTTCGAAGATATGTAGTGGATCCGCCTGGAGGACTATGCTGTAACTCCTTTCTAAAGAGTGCACTTAGGCCCACAAGTGGGATAAATGTATATTGGCTTTTAATTAAATTTTTACTTATTTATCGAGTCCACGAAAAAGCGAATTCTTTCAGCTTTATTCACCTCATTATTAATGATGCATAGAAAAAATTCACCTGCTTTTACATATAAAAGTAAAGTAACATCCCATATAGATAAATCTTAGGGCTCGACTGCGCTTTGCTGAACTTCACATGTCTTAGACATGAAGCTTTCGTCATGATGTTTTATATACTGCAAGTGAAATCTTGAAAAGCACTTGAAATTGCAATTAACAATTTCATTGGGGCTACAAGCAATCATACTTGTATATACACACGTGTACTCATAAATGGTTATTTTATTAATGTTTCGGGTGTCGCGTCGGCCCTGCTGCTATGGGCTAAAGACTGGCTAAATAAATATGATTTGATTTTTTGTATATATATAAATATTTCTTTTTCAGTATCGGACCGATTTACAAAGTGTTTTAATTAATAAATATTACAATAGTTTTGACAAAATTTCTTATCCAAGTTTGAGAATTAACTAACTATCTTTGATATTAACATGAAGTTAATAAATTTCATTAATTCATTAATTAATTAATATATACCGAGATGACGTATTGATAGTTGATAGATTAGGATAAAATAAAGTTGGAATTCATACATAAATGGTTATCGTTCATAACTAGAGGGAGAATCCTAAAAAGTTCATAAAATGTAGCCGATATAGCAACAAGGAACACCGTTGTAGATAACACATCGTGAACAACAACGTGATTTATGCTTTGTCGGTGCCTTATCTGGCGTTATATTATCTGTATAAATCAATCGAAGCTATTGCATTGTTTCCACCGATCCGAACGTAAAACGCCCGATCACAGTTATTAAACTAAAATTGATTGAGTGTCACACGAAAAAATTCCCGATCGTTTCCACCGCCGGCTGCCGTCGCGGTGAGTCCATTCGTTACCCCAACACGTCCAACTGCAGTTGGGTTAGTCTAAAATAGTTCTTAAGACATTACAATAGATAGTGGGACAAATGCACACCACGTCGGTTGAGTCAAGAACGATGGCGTGGACAGCGGTTGACAAGTGATCATTGAAAACAATGGGATCGTTAAACTCACCGTGGAATGATGTTTGGACCACCGTCAAATAGACAATGTTGCCTGTTGATAATATTACCAACTCGCCTATAATTGATGAGATATACCGCATCATTTGCGACTATTACTGAAGTTTGTTTCTAGCTACAGCATGATTTGACCGGCTCGATCAGGAGAGGATCCTCGTAGAATAACAGAGTGAAATGGAATGACTACCTATCTGCATTATCATTACATTATCATTTTTTTTCTCAACTCAGTTGATGGTAAGTGATCACCGCCGTCCATCAACATCCGCAACACCAGAGGAGTCACAGATGCACAGCTAGCCATTTGAATAATTTATAATTTATATGCATTCTCCATTCTCCAACAGCCTACCTTTGGGTTCGGCAACGACTATTACCGATGCAAGAAATTATAATTATGTAGTTAATTCCATATCTATGTGTCAGTAAGCGTCAATGGCGTAATGGTTAAGGTGACGGTCTGCGAAACTTAAGGCCGTAGGTCCGAATCTGCCATTCGACTATTGACGTGAACCGTCTCCTTGCACCAGCATTAGCTGGAATGGTTATCCAGAATGTTAGCGAGGTCAATATTCTTTAAAAAATAACAATCAGGAATGACTTGCCATTTCGCTCATTTCGTCATCGTCTTCAGTTTAAATACAATAAAAAAAATCATTAGTGATTTCAGATTGAATTAAAGAAATTATATAAATGAAGTGTCTCGCTTGGCGTGTAATGTCCTAGACCTCGTCTGCAATCACCTACTAGAGCTATAAACTGCACGAGCTCGGTGTTCGACTCAAAGTATGACTTAAATTCGAAGCTTCGAGAGCTAACGGCGCGACTTGGATGACTTCCAAAAGATATCTTCCGTCGAAGATTGGAACAATTTGGGCTGTTTCGAAAAAATGTGATGCCTCTATGTTGCAAGATAGCATGTGCTGTTCATATGTGAATTAGATTTAACCTGGAAAGGGAATTTATTTTTGTTTAAGATTGCTAACGGTAAGATTAGCATTACTAACATGCCACTAAATTTAAAATAATTATGCTACGAGAAACAGTCGAATCTACGATCAAGTTTCGTAAACCGTACTCTAAGCCAATGGGCTATATAAAATAAATAATACCGATATAATTATCGAAAACCCAAAGAAGTAACTAATTATCATAATGCTTATGGTAGACGATACCATAACCAAAAACTTCAATTCTAAGACGAATCTGAACTGCACTTTATACGAGATATAGACATCATACACCTGGTTTCCATCTGCACTATGAATGGATCAGATCCACTACACCCCCAAGGAATACCAGCGTGAAATAGCAGAATAACGCTGCTGTGTTTCGTATGGTGAGTGTAAAGATACCGGGACACAATTATGGGTAACAGGGTCTTCTATCTATTCTTTTTATTCTAGTCGCAATAGAAAAACTGATGACTTCGCGTATTCGCTTATACTCTGACCTTCCGACCTTAGACTCAGGGTGACAATGCCACGGGCCGTATGAATCACCATCAGGTGGAATGTGTGCTCGTTTGTCACACATAATATTATAAAAAGATACACCACTTTTATTGCTTCGAAGTGTGGTGGACCCAGTGCATGTGCATCTTGAATCTTTATTAAGGATAGCTGTAGAAGTCGTGGACCACATTCAGAAATTACGATCAGGTGTCGGTGCTAGTTTGTCACCTTTAATAATTAAAAAACAAAAATTCGTTACCACGTCCATACTCGCTGTGCCTATTCTTTGGAAAAGTGATAGCTTGTATGTACCCACCTTTCAGCATTGGGGTCCTGTATCAAGGTCGCTGGGATGCTGTGCTCGATGTCATCCCTCTCGTCAGGCGCGGGGGAGGCGCGGGACGCGGGGGAGGCCGACCGGGACGCCTCGCCCGCTTCCTGCCCCCCGCGCACGCTTCGTTCCTTCACGCCGCTATCTGGACTGGTAGCTTCTTCTGTGGACAAAGAGAAGTCAGACTAAGTGCATGTTATTCATTACTCATCATACTATAGCAGTAATTAGTAGGCAAGTAAGCGCTGCAACACATTCCCTTGAAACATAGTTTTCCAACCAGAAGGTCTGGACCCTTTAGGATGGGCGCAATCTCTTCAATAAATAAGTTATAACTTGTCAATCTCTACTTATCAATCTATCCATTGCCGAAAACCTTTGTTTCCCAATTCCTAAGGTAAGCGCATATGTCAAACTAACAGAGACGCGATTTAAGCGATAATTTATGTTTGTAATACGTTTGCGTTTTTATCGCCTACGTTGCTCTTAGTACGTTTTGTACTTGGACACGTGTCATCTTACATCTTACTGCTGCAATAGAATTGTATCCGTCTATGGGAAGCCTTACATCTTACTGCTGCAATACAATTGTACCCGTCTGGGGGAAGCCTTACATCTTACTGCTGCAATAGAATTGTACCCGTCTGGGGGAAGCCTTACATCTTACTGCTGCAATAGAATAGTACCCGTCGGGGGGAAGCCTTACATCTTACTGCTGCAATAGAATTGTCCCCGTCTGAGGGAAGCCTTACAGTTTAAACGTAGAAATAAACTATTATTATATAAATTATTATTCGGAACAAATATGTACTGTAACAGCTACCACAGCAGACTCAAGTGAGTCAATCATGTGGGCACCTGATATAAAATTCCTTTTTTATATTTTTTCTGTTATTTTTATTTTGTAAGACACACAATAACTTTATCTTATCAACTTTCATACTATAATTTTAAATTGTTTCTTTCTCTACAATTTTTTTATTATTCATTGTCTTTTTTTGTTCTTTTTATTACTTTGAAAGTTGCAAACGAGCACACAATTTACCTGATGTTAAGTGATTCTTGCGGCCCATGACATCTACATATCCACATTCATCCCTGACAAGGAATCATAATGCAGATGCGTTGTCACCCTTGAGAACTGAGATGGAATATCTCGTCTCCGGATCCCTTCACTCACCAGATGCGTTATGCTGCTTTTTCACGCCGGTATTCTGTGGAGGCGTGGTCCTACCCCGGTCGAGCTGACCTATTCATTCTGAAGTTAGAAGCAAACTGCAGTGTAGCTCTACCACTGCCTCTACTTTGTTTTATCACTTTATCATTATAGTTTATAAAATGAGGAGCGCCCCTTCTCTTGTGTAGGTGAAGCCTAGGAAGACCAGGGTTGTAACCCTGAGCCTCAACAGCACCTGAATGGAGATCCCTTTCTTTATTTAACGCACAGCAGGTTTGATTTGTATTCCATTTATCGTTTTTTGTTTTTTTATTTTATTGGGTAAAAGTATTTTTCTTGTCTGTTTTTAATTGTTCTTACTGTACCTGATTCTGCTATTGACGCGTGCCGAAAGGAATGAATTAATGAATAGTATTGTTATTATTTAAAATGTTATTACAATTTTAAAATATAGGGATCGAAAGGGTTTGAAATAGGTTTTTTTTTGTCATGGGTCGCAACATAAAAATGCTTGAGAAAATGGCTTAAGAATCAATCATAGTCTCGAATCATTGGTATCACAGATTAAAGATAATTCAAATATTTTTTTACATTGAAGGTTACAAGCGAGCACACATTTAAAAAAACCTAATGCTGTCATTCCTGTGACCTATAACACAAGTGTTCATCCTCGATAAGGTATACTGCAGATGCACTGTCATCCCTGATGACTAACATGGAATGACTCGTCACCAGTAATAAGGGTCCGGATCCCTACACTCGTCAGACGAAACACAGTAGCGTTATGCTGCTATTTTACGCTTGGTCTTGTTTGAGGTCCATTGTCAATCTAGACAACCCATTGCCAGAAACTAGCTACAGTGTGAATTTACCAAGATAATCAAGTTGATCTTGTAGATATCTAGGCAAACGACCATGCAGCACACCTGATGGTAAGTGATCATTGAGCATGACGCCATGGGCAAAACCTATGAGATCTTTATATTCGAAGCATTCGAGCCCACCCATTCATGCTGTTAAATACCTACTATTAAATATACATCGCCACATCTCAAACTATTATCCGAAACGGACGGATCACGAAGAATCAACAACACAATTCATTGATGCCCATAGAAAAGAACATTCATATAGTTATTTAGGTTAAATATGGAAGAAACGATAAGGGCTATCGTTGTTTGGTGATTGTCCAATAAAACAATGCGGCGAGATACTGTGACGATAAACGTACTAAAAAAAAACGGAAAATTACCCCAAAACGGGGCCATCGCGGCCGCTTGCACCAGCGGGCGCCCGATGATTGATTGATTGGACTATCGACGGGCATCAATTATTCAAAGTTAGTTATCTCCTGACACAGTTCCAAGTTATGAGTGCGTTGCGTCCTCGCTCCACGCGGCCTGGTGACGCGCGGCCCAATTAGGGATATCGAAATTAATTTGTCATGGGACACACACTAAAAGCGTAATCGCTCTTAGTTAACCCTTCGTTCTTTTTAATTTATTGACGGTGACAAATGAGCACATGTCATGCAGACGTCATCCCTGATGACTCATATCGAATGCCTGGTATCAATAATAAGGATCTCGTAAGCACTTCACTCAAACGTAAAAGTGTTGTATGCACTGGTTCTTAGTGACAACGTGTTTCCCCGGTAGAGTGGACCTATTAATGCTGTTAGACAATAACGAACTGCAGCGTAGCGCTACCACTGATGAATATTATTTTAAGATAGTAACAATGAATAAGCGAGTTTAAAAGCTAATTTAAATTCCAACGTAAAGATTAGACTACATTTCATTTAAATATTATTCCACGATATGGCAAAAACGGATTGATAATAAAATCTGTTCACGTGAAAGAAAAACTTACTCGTGCAAAAATTTATTTATGTATTAACTTTAAAAAATCATTAGAAGTTCACAATGGCAGGATATAAAGCAATAGTATTTTCTGTCTATCTATCTCTATATGAGATATTGTGTCAGCCAATGGTGCGGTGAGATATAGTGATAGTAATTAAAAATAATGTCGTAATAAACTAATTAATAAAAAGAAAAATGTGTAAGAGCGGTCAATATAAAAAATAAACATTAACGCATACTTATTTATTAATTTTTAGGTAATCCAACAAGGACTTACCCAAGACAATGTATTTAAAAAAATTATTATAAATAATTCTACTATTAAGAAATAATATATATATATATATATATACTACCTAATAAATATATTTACATATAAATAGCAATACATAATAAACATATAACAAACAATGAAAATAGTAAATAGCATTACCATATTAAATAGCATCAGAAGTCTTTAAATAGTGTTCCCGTAGCAGCCTTTTAAAAGAGAGCTAATTCGATAATATATTTTAGATTATTGTATTCAACTAGCAATTTGTGCGAATGAGTGCAAGGGTTTGTGCATGTTTGTGTTTGAGATGGAAGTGGATGAGTGACATATATGTTAATATATAGATACTTAACCATGCATATATAAATCCGTAAAAAATATATCCAAGGACACACCAGTAAGTCATCTGCTCGAACGACTCAATCTCTAATCGGGTATCAAATTTAACCCAACCACCGATCGGACCGTGGAACGAACGGCGGGAATCCGCGAGCCGTGAACCCAACAAAAGAACAGAGGGCGACTTTCGCTCCGATTATGAAGTTATCATCCGAAAACTGGACGAAAAAAATTCAACCGAAATCGGAGAGCGCGACCGGCAACTCTGCGGTGGGCCACCGCGGTCCACTCGCTTCACTGCCTGCTGGCCCGTAAACTCGTTTAACTCGCTAATTGATTAAAACGCACCGTGTCAAGGCACGCCGGATACAACGCTCGAGCGATAGGGTGCATCGCGAACAAACGAATTGCCAATTCGATTCAGAACAAAGGAAGAGTCGTGCTAGCTCAGTAGCTAAACGAGAACATAGTTCGAATGCTAGCTCAGTAACTAAACGAGAACATAGTTCTAGTGCTAGCTCAGTAGCTAAACGAGAACATAGTTTGAACCGCTCAGTTGATCTTCACAGACGAAACGTAAGTACAAAACAACAAATTGTTAATGACTTGTGCAATATGAGTGCGGTGGTCGCTCAGTGACTAAGTGAACGCGAGCGAACCAAGCGATGAAATCGTTTATTGAAATTACAAATGCTGATTTACTATGAGAAAACCTGTAAGTCTAAGACGTAAATGAAAAATATTACGAATACATGTGTCGGCCGAACTGCATTAGCGTCTGTTTTGTTTAATAGAGGATTACGTTCTCACACTCTTTAGGGAAAAGGCTTATTATATTTTTTTTGTAACTTATATATATATAAATATTTATATATATATATATATATTTATTCGCAGTTGTTGCGATGTCTTCTGGATATTCCGGCCCAGGCGATATCAACTGTGCAGTATATTTTATAGTGCCGTAAGTATTTGAACAAACAGGTTACGACGAATGAGTGCATCTGCTCACTCAGCGTCCCCTTCGCTACGAGATCGGCGTAACGTTCCGATGCAATGTCAAGGTCATGGGACATACATACAACACACTCAGACCCGAAAAACGACAATTTGTGAAACCGAACCTAGGACCAAGAACTGTAACCAATACAACACGCGGCCGTTACGTATATAAATATATGCTGTTACTTTAGTTTAGTTTTCTTTGCTAAGAGGGAGTATCAAATCTACGTTTGGCAGTAAGTCAAATTCTAATGATCTTGGCGTTATCAAAGTGCTTTGAATTGCAGCTAATGTCAAGCCATGTCCACTACATAGCGGAGTCGCTGGCGACGGCACTCGTTGTGTAAATTAGACAGACGGCGTAATCTGATGTATCCGTCTATGTCCGAGACGCAGAACGGTAACATCACAATAGAGCCGTTCGCGTACAAAAGGCCCGCTGACTCGACAATTTCCAAATATTCGAAACAATGGTTTAATTTCACCAGAATTCGCCGTGATATCGATATAATTCCCGATTATCGATAATGTATCGACTTGCGATATGGACGACAACGCTAACGAAACGCATTGGGTCGTAATAAAAGTTATAAATCTTGATAATGTCGGGACAACGTAAATAGGTCTATCGATAAAGGAGACAGACACCTTTCGCTCGAGTTTATGCTCTATCTAGATGAATTGAGACGTTACACAGCTTCGTCGCGGAACAGACGGCCGTTAGGTTTGCTGTACTTATTTATTTAAGGAAAGCCATTAAAAATATATACATATATATATATATAACAACGTGTGCAACTTAAGTAAAGCTTTGTGGCCAAGTTATCAGTGTATCCCCGCAATCGTTCAAACTCCAGTTATCTGCTGATCAATCAAACGGCAGATGGTAACGGTAATCCTGCACCATATCTGTATGATAACGCGCTGCGTATTTTGCTACACCCCGTTGACTTACCCGAGTCATAAGGCATTATCGTGTTCTTTTTTTCGTCGTTATAATCTGGATTTAATTTTGTTTATCTTATCCTCGTAATTAATGTGATTGTTGGAATCGTAACCTGTCACGTGTTGGTCTAGTACGGTAATTTTTATTGCCGATATAGTCTAAGCTATATCTCATGATGTCCTAAAAGGATGCTAGAAGTACCTAACATTGGTAATATTACGGTTAACCACTAAGCGGAAGTTTGTGCTAGGTTCACGACACTAATCGAAAGGCGGATTTGAACCTACGACCTTAAGTCTCGCAGACCGTACATAAACTAAAAGGCTATATTAACGCTTCATTAGGTTATTACTAGATGATATCAACTGCTCAAACTATTATAAAGTGCCCTGTAAGTGTTTGCGTAAACACACAGGCACACATTCGTCCCCTTTCCTATTACGATGTAGGATAAGATGGCAGGTGGATCAGATGTAGTGCCAGAGACACTGTATATATGTGCCACACACCCGGACCCGAAAACCAACCAATTGCGATGTACAAATATTGTTCCTCGGCTAGAAATCGAACCAAGGACCAGCGCAACAGCATAACCACTACACCACGCGGTAGCTCGTAAACAGGGTTTCATTTTGAATTAAGATTCTCTCGCATACTGGAGTGGTGCTTATTTGTCACCGTGTACATTAAAATATTATAGATTGAAATTTAATGAAAAAGTTATTACAAATTTGAACCAAATCAGTACAAATTTATACATTTCCTAATACCTTTTTTTATTGAATAGGTGGCAAACGAGCCCGCAACCCACCAGATAAGGTAAGTGATTACCGCCGCCCACGGACAGACACTGCAACACCAGAGGAGTAGCAGATGCTTTGCCGACTTTATGAAACGTGTAGGCTCTTTTATTAAACGTCCCTAAGTCGTATCGGTTCGAAAACACCGCTGGCGACAGCTGATTCCAGAGTAGTTCGCGTAAATCGCTCAGTGGTTGTTGCCAATTATCCAGGTAATAAATATTTCTTTTTCTTCAGTCAACAAGACAATGCACTGGATCTACGTGTACCATCCCCAAGCTTGAGAGGGCCTACAAAATCCCCGCCAAACATACATAAAGCCGTGATAGTTTAGTGTCCAAGCGGTTGCTTTTAATTCACGCGAGTCCGATCCCCGGTACGGCACCAATAAAACAGTTTATTGTTAATTAAGTGGGCAGTGCTGAAAGCATACATCTCTAGGAAACCTGCATGTCTGAGAAACTCTCACCCTTCACCCTACCGCAGATGCATTCTCTTGTACACACACACGTACATACAAAAATACACACAGACAATTGTAGTAACTATAGTGTGTGCTTGTATAAGCACACACTATAATTACCTTTCCATTTAGTTGGATTATTTGTTTCATTTATATGTATATATAATTATTAGTTAAATTATGTATAGTAGACAAAATTGTTTCCTAAATTTTTTCTGTTGCAAACAGAAACTATTCCGTAAGGCGGAGCTGGACATCAGTCACACATGGCATCCTTGTATAGACACCAGTCTCTCACAGACACTGTATCATCACTGTGAAATCTGTACTGCACTATATTTACTAATCTTAATTTGTGAGAGAATACAATAAACATTATTATTATTATAACTAATATAAAAAAATCTCGTGCAGTCCGTCAATCTTCATGGAACCTCATGCCCTATGCTCTAACTCTGTAGAGTGTAGTCATATGCCCAGCAGTGGGATTTATACTTACAGGTTGTTGCTTTAATTACTTTTAAACACGCATGGGCGCGCGGACTATAAATCTGGCGAGTAACGCCTAATTGGGAGCCTGATGTTTGTTGAATTTGTCCTTCGAAGCGTACTCCTTATCTGGTCCAATTATATAGCAACCGGTTCGAACTCGGGACGGGTCAGTAATCGGGAGCTCTTGAATAATGCTCACCCTCATAACTAATCTTTGATTGATTGCGACATTTAATTTACGAGTCGGAATTGATTTGTATTTTTAATCAGCGTTTTAAGAAGCTTATTGGATACTTCCAGCTAAAGTTAATGTCATAGGTTCCAAATCGCTATTCGAGTATCGTCGTGGCCCATCTCCAAGCGCAAGTAATTAAGCTTAGTTGAAGTGTTTAAGGAGAATGAATGATGAATGAAACATTACTAATATTCCAGTTTAGCAATCCAACTAAACGGAAAATGATTGTGCTAGGAGATGGTTCGCGACAATAGACGAATGGCGGGTTCTCACTTACTGACCTACGACCTTTGGTTTCGCAGACCGTACCCTATTAGGTTGTTGAAGCTTCAAAAACTAGCATTCTGTTTTTATATAAAAAATAACAACTGTATATGTTAAACACTGTGTATCTTTACTACATTGTATATATATAATATGATTTACTTTTAGTAAATTTTGATCAATGCTCTATCAATGCAATCTGCAATGATAATTGAATCTTCGATTTCTGCGATCTGATATAGACTTATTATATTAATTTGTTATTATTACATTGAGAGTAACAAACAGGCGTACAGTTCACCTGATGGCAAGTGATTCCTGCGGTCCACGACATCTACATTCATCCTTGACAAGAAATCACAATGCAGATGCGTTGTTACTCTCGAGGACTGAGATGAAATGCCTCGTCGCCAGTAATCAAGGGCTCCGGATCCCTACCACCTCACAAAAAGAAACACAGCACCATTATGCTGCTATTTAACGTCGGCATTCTGTGAGGGCTTGGTTCTACTCCGGTCCAGTTGACCCATTTATTCTGCAGCTAGAAACAAACTGCAGTGCGGCTCTACCACTGCGTACGTATTATAACTTTATATAACTCACATATTATATCGTGAAAGTGTAAACCAGGTACTCAAGGTTACTTTCTAGGAGCTGAATGTAGTTCACCATCTGTATTATTTAAAACTTACCGTTCCCTTACGCTCTTGAAACGATTTACGAAATTATGTTTATCAAGAGGGTATAAACTATAGGCTGTTCAGACTTATCGCGCGGGTGAAGGCGGACCTGAGCACTTTACATCTAGCTTTTTAATCGGAATCAAACCCACGGGCCCGGTATCGAGGCTATAATTGACCGGGTGCGGGGAACAGTCCGGAGGGGGAGGGGGGGGGAGGCTCGTAAAATGTCAGATACCGTGTTGTCCGCGGCGCCTGTGTCCCCGATAGCCGCTAGAAGCCGAGATAGCGGACTGAAGTTATTTGTGACGCGAAATAGCGCCTCTGGAAACCCGACACGGGTTTAAGGGTATTTAATGTCGGCCATGTCTCCATCAATTAGACAAGCGAGTGGAGTAATGGATGCACTAACAAATTGTTGATTGAGGTGTCGTCGAATATATACTTATTACTATTATTTTACGCTGTGTTTCGAAGGGATATTCCTAAGCTGGAATATCCTTCAGGAGTGATGACGCCTGTGCGCCAGAATTTTTTTTGAAGATAGATGTAGACGTTTCTGCATCAGAGTCATCACTTACGTAAACGATGGCGCGAGATGAAGATGATCAGGATATTTTATTTTTAAATTTTTCTCATAAGTTTAAGCAATCCATCGTTATCGGGCGTTGTTCCACCATGCACCTGACGAATCCACCGAATACTCTAGAACGCACTAATGCCCACGGCAACACAAACAAAGTTTTCAATCATGATCCGTTGATAAACAACTAATTAACGACTTCGTTTCCCCAGCGTCACCCGAAGTAGAAGAGATTGATGGTAAGATATCGGAAAAGATATATTGTACAAATATTAACGAACAGCCTGTATACACAGATATATCACAGAGGCGGCGCCAAGCTGCAATTCGATGCTAGATGCGGCATGAATGGGTCGCCGCGACCGACTCACGTCATATTGCAGTGTTACGGGATACCTATGATCTATACAGCTTATTCCTGGGGGGGGGGGACAACGGATTAGTATTATGATTCGAGGATTAATGTCGTGGGTAGCTAGCTGTAAAGGTGTGCTCGTTTAATAATATATAAATCCACTGCTGGGCATAGCACTCTCTAGAGAGGTGTTGGAGTATGCCTCCACCTCGCTGCTCTACTGCGGATTAGCGGACTTCATACGGCTTCAGAATATTTATAACTTTTAATTTTACTTTACTGCTCAGAGAGGACTATATATATTATAATTTTGATAGTGCACTATCACCTACCGACACTTATCACGCGAGTGTCGACCATTAACCGAAGATTTAGTGCTTTATTTTTTAATTTCCACAAGTTGCCGTTAGTGGGATATGGAAAACTGGAATTTATTACAGCACATGTGTGTATGTTACACAGATTGTTTGATCATTATAAACGAGTGGACGGTAGCACGACCGCGGGGTGTAGTTACGAGTACCTACTCTACTGCTACTGTATCGCGGCTCCTGGGTTCGATTATTAGCCAAGGAACAATATTTGTGCATCACGAATTGATACTTTCACATCTGTGTGTGTTGTATGTATGTACCGTGTCCCTGACACTGCATCTGTGTGACTTCCTCCGATCTTATTACAAGTGCGTTACATCGGACTAAGGAAGGGTACGATTAGTGAGTGCCTGTGATTTTGCGCAATCTTACGGCACTATAAAATATTCTGCGCAGTTTCATGTTATCTGGCAACAACCAGAAGGCATGATCGTGGTCTAAGTAGATGAGAATGCAAGTTGATGTTAAAATAACAAAGTTGTGATATAATTCAACACTGCACTATATCGGTGACTCGGCCTAGTACATCCAGATCCTTCACCAACAAAGATTAAACAATGCACTCCTGAGAATTGTGAAGGAATATCTCGTTACCTGTCATTATGTCACCAGATCCTCTCACCATACGAAGACCAAAAAAGTAATACTGTTATTTCACGCTAGTGTTCCTTGAGGTCGTCCTCCCTCTCTGATTAAGTAGACCCGTTTATGCTGCAGTAAGTTTACAGCCAAGGTGTCCTCCCAATACTTTCATATCAGTCTTCTCACAATCCACCCATTTTTTCTTTATCACATTACACCCATAAATGCATATTCGTCACTCACCTAGTAACTGGAGCTTAAAAAGTTTTATAAAAAAAGAACAATGTTACTCTCTAAAAAAAAGTAATGCGACTCCATTCGACGCCATAAAAATAAATATGGCCCCCGAGCGTCGGCAATTCGCATCGCTATAACTGAATTAGAGTAGAGACACATTAGCACGCGACGTGACATCTAACACGGCGTCCGCACGACGTTGCAGCAGTGTGTGAGTGCTGGGGACAAACACGCTGCGTGCTGGACGTGTCACGCTCGTGACACACAATAAGTGATGACGCGTGGCATGTGTTGATAAACACTATTTACACTTGTGCTCTGCTATTAACAAGTTAAGGATACTTATTTATAATTACTGTAATATTATAATTACAATATATTTCTTACTAGAGCATACACTCGGGTCACCTAATTCCTAAACGCACAATACAAAACGCAGTGGCCAATAATATTTAATAATAATAGTCTAACTGCAGCATGGATGGGTCGGCTCTTACGGGGATGGGCCTTAAAAGAGTACCAGTAGGAGGTTCCAGGGACCCAATTAGAGGTTACGAGATTTTGAGTGAATATGTCTAGAAATTAACGTATTGCAAAATATATACAATGTTCAAGCATCCGAAGCTCCAAGGAGCCTTCTATAGAATACCTTGAAATGATAATTTTTTTCATTTTGTTATGTTACCATATTACATAATTAACATAAATATTTAATTCATAACATTCTTCGCTTGTATTAATATTAAAATTAAAGTATTGTAAAGATTTATCTTGAGTTATTGAGCATAGACATTTAATTACGTGATTCAATATTTAATCATAACATTTAATTTCATGATGATCAAATAATAACCAAAAAATTGTTGCCATTCGAACAAGTACAAGACAATGTTCTTGACGTTAGGGTTGCTAGCTATAGCCTTCATACCGTGCTGAGATCAATTTTATGTGGTTTTAGTTGATGATCTGTAACAGAAAATAATTTATTTTCATTAACATCACTGACTATATACCAGGAATGGCCTGGCATTTCGTCATTGACTATCATTCATGGAAATTGTTAAAAAATGAGTTTCTTATCTATTTGATCTCAAAATAAGAACGTTTAAGACTTGTGTAATGATTTTAAAAACACGAAAAATTTTTTTATAGCTCGAAAAGAGAACTCTATTTTAAAATTTGAAATAAAGTAAAGTAGTTTTATACAAATCCTACTGCTGGGCATAAGCTTGCTCCATTACGAATTAGGAGATTTCATATGACGTCGAAATATAATTAATTAATACTTTTTATAAGAAATACAGACTATTTACGATCTCAGAAATCAGATATACTTACAATTATAATTAGAATTACATCTAAAAGTTGGCAACCCTAAATGTAGTATCATCTGACGGTGTGTTTTTTCACAAGAGCGGTAGCTATTCGTAACATTGTAGGAAGGGGCCGACGCAACAAGTACCCATTTGTAGCTGTCAGCAGCGACAGGCTGGAGGCTCAGAGCGGAGGACCGTTCAGGGGAACTGCAGTTAACAAATTTGGGACACAATTGTAGTTTACGAGAGAGTAACTCGGTATATCACTTTCACCGTGTTCACATTACATTCGGATGGATATTTCTATATTAGACACTACTAAAATTGATGTCGTTAAAAAAGTACTGTAGCAGCATATATATAATCCCACTGTTGGGAATAGGTCTACTCCGAAAGGGTGTAAATGCACCACACGACGCAACTTTGGCGGACTTCGAAAGGAAAATTTGATTGTTGATTGCATGGATTTTTCTCTGTTTAGTGTGGCAAAGTACACTCCTGGAGATTTTTAATAATATCACGGGTGATTTGAATATACAAATGCGTCGTCACATCTGAGGACAGAGATGGGTGGCCTCAATACTTGTAATTGAGTTCTCCGGTTCTACACTTACGTAAATACGCTCTAATTTTTTTTCCTTATGGAATACGTCTAGCTGCCACTGAAAAAAGTATCATTATATATTAAATCGACCAAGGTTTTAATCAGCTATATGTAATGTAGAATGTAATATATAACGAGACCAGAGCCTCTATTTTGATAATTTTTTAATATTATTAGTGGATGACAAACGTCAGTCACATACAGCCTTAATCTCAACATTCAAGACGCACTCCGTCACACACGGTCCTGAGGACTGAGAGAATGCCTCGTTACTAGTAAGTGAATCAGGGGGATTCCTACACTGGGGCACACGAAACACAGTAGCGCTAATTTGCTATTTAACTCTGTTTTTTTTCAATAATAATATATCTAACCGCAGCGAGGGTCTTCCTAAAAGAAAACTATGAGAAATCGTAAAAGATTTTTATCGTAAAACGTAAAGAAAAACTATGTCCTATTTCGATAATCTCATATCTCCTAACAGATGATTTAATTACCACGACACGGTCGGCTGAGTTCGCTACTAAGTGCGAAACGGCCACTCCTCCATCTTAGTATTCAGCACACGACAATGCGGCCCATATGCGGTCTGCTGTAAGACCAGATCAGCATGCATTAGTCCAGTGGCGACTAAATAAAGACGTGCCGTGAAACAATTAGTTAGTGCCGCGGTGGTGAACACGTTAAATACGTTCGTGAAATTGGTTCGTACAAATTTGATTTTAATCTGGATTTATGTAGAGATTGAAATAGTGTGAGATATGCGGATGCATGGTATAAACAAGTCTTTATGCGTATGCTATATGAATTGATTTTTTATATACGTGATGTTAAATGATGACGTCGTATCTATATTCGTCCTCGATAAGGAATCATAACACTACCTGAAGATTTACAATGCTTCGTCACCAATAATAGGGTTCCCGGGATTACTACACTCAATGGATGAAATACAGCTGCTTTTTTTTTCTTTTTTTTTCGAGCTTATGGCCGCTGTTAGCCCGAGGGCATTTACAGTGTCACTGGGCTCAACCGAGACTGACCGTCACCTTGTTGCGCGATAGCGACTGACTCGAAGGTGCCCGTGAGGGCGCAGTAGCTTCATGCTCTATTTTTATTGCATAAAGAGTAACAAAAAAGCACACAGTTCGCCTGATGGAAAGTGATTCCTGCGGCCCATGACATCTACATTCATCCTAAACAAGGAACCATAAATCAGATGTGTTATCACCCTTGAGGACTGAGATGGAATGCCTCGTCACCACTAATAAAGGTCTCCGGATCCCTATACTCACCAGAAGAGACACAGACCCATTATGCTGCTATTTTACGCTGGTTTTCTATGGGGTCGCGGTCCTTCTCCTGTCGAGCCATTCACGCAGCATCGCTCTTCATATGTTAAAAGTGTATTCCTATGTAATTCTTCATCATTGAAAAGGAAAAAAGAAAGCCCTTATATAATTGAAACCACAATACAAATTACATAAAAACTGTTCTAACTTAGTCAAGAAAAACTAACATAATATATTTTTTACTATATTTTTGTTAATCGTTCATTACGGCGTTCACAAGATTGCCATTTAAAAAACCAGAAAATTTACAAAAAGCTTTGTAACTGTGATGGCCACACTGCAGGGTCTTACTAGACGGAAATAATTATGTTTGCTCGATCGGGAAAGGACCACACCCTTGCAGAGTGCCAGCAAGAAATAGCAGCAGTTGCTGTGTTCCAGGTGATGGGCAAGGTGAAGCATCCAGTGACGTAATATTAATATTAGTAACGAGTCATTCCACATCATTCTTTAATAAACGCCTGTCACCATGAAGAGGAAGAATATAGACTTCATGGGCTGCAGATTTACCGTCAGGTGAACTGTGTGCTCCCCTGTCACTACCTTATATTATCAAAATATATATATCAAAATAATCACTCAGGTTTTGATTTTCTGTACATTCTATATATAACGCGTCATCTTGAATGTTGAGAATGTGGCTGTGGTCACTTACCTAGGTGAACGATGTTTTTGAAACATCTTGAAAAAAAAATATCGATATTTTCACCGTGTCCCGTCCCTAACTCGCAGACCGGCGGCGCGAACAACGGCCGATATAACTCGATACCGCGGCGTGGAGGCCATTCGATAATTACGGGGTATATCGCGTCGATATCGTAAATATCAATCACCGTCAGCGCGCCGAGTTAAATGAATACCTTTATGAATCGAGTGTCGTCGCGCATCAATCAGCCGACTTGTGATTGATCGTCCGCTATGGAAATCTAGGATCTGTCATATTATTACCAAGTGGTTAAGTCATAGCAGCTGGCTGCGGATTTCATTCGCAACGGTCGGGAGCATTGTGTCCGATGTTGTTGACATCGGAATCTTCCTCGTATTATCTGAACCCTGCCATTACCAGTAAAAAGTGCTTAGAGGTATTCAAAGTCTCAGGTCTTGACCGGGGAGACCGGGGCCGAAGGTCCACACCTTCGCAGAATACCAGCATGAAATAGCAACATAATGGTGTGGCGCTTCGTGTGGTCCATCTAGAGAGACCCAATCACAAGTTACGAAGACATTCCATGTCATTCCTCAGCAGTGACGACGGTACTACTGTACAATGTTATAGTATTCGCGTAAATATATATATATAAAAGAAATTTTTAAATGGTGTTCGTTTGTAAGCGCATTACTTGAGAATGTCTGGACAGATTTGGTTATGTTCTTTTAAATGTTCGCATCACTCTGAATGGAATGAAATATTGTAAGATTTGCCCGGAAAATTGGCAAGTTCCGGAAAAATCAGAAAATTTAATTTTTCTCTTGAATTTTGGTATTAACTTAACCAACCATAACTAACGATTCGAACGATGCATTTATGAATTTTTCACAAATTCAAAATACAATATACCTTCAGTATTGCAATCAAAGGCAACTTGCACGTTAAAAATTAAACAAGAGCTGCTAGCTTCTCATAGAAACTTGTGCCTAGTAAAACGAAAAAAAACAACTTAAAAAAAGTTACAAATACATCGGCGGAATCGACCCTCGCCGGATTAGCGGCCAACGTGTGAAAAATCACGGACAACTCGTGTCCCGCCCGACACGATCCGTATTTGTCGGTGCGGAGACGGTCGGACATCATTTTCATTAAATGGCAGACTCCACTCCATTTGTACTAATGTCTCGTAGAAGATAGGATGGTCTCTAACAAATCCGTCTATCTTTTTTTCCCTATCCCTCCCTAGCCAATGTGCGTACCGTATGAGATTGTTTCACTAAGATAGCTAATTTGTAACCTTTCTTTTAATGCCAGTTAGGGTGAAAAACGAGCACACTATTTACCTTAAAAGCTGTTAAAATTCCATGCTAATTTTGCTATCGTAGGTAGTTTTTACGTACCATAATATAGTACACATAATTTTACAATAAGACAGAATTACCGTAGTTACGTAGAACGATCTAAACTGGCTGTTTAGATTGCTCTTATCGGTCTACGAGCTCATATAGCTCGTAGACCGATAGCCG
Source organism: Teinopalpus imperialis (assembly GCA_029286865.1). Taxonomy (NCBI): domain Eukaryota; kingdom Metazoa; phylum Arthropoda; class Insecta; order Lepidoptera; family Papilionidae; genus Teinopalpus; species Teinopalpus imperialis. The sequence continues at coordinate 1,228,404 of JAGSMU010000045.1, read as the reverse complement.
AAGGACAAGAAAAATTCTAGAGTGGCAACTTCGGACCGGCAGTAGCAGTATTGGACAAACCACTAGATGGAGCGATGCAAGTTGACTGGAAGGCTATGGATGCAGGTGGTTCAGGATGGTGCTTCGTAGCAATCTATGGGGAAGGATTAAGCCCAGCAGTGGATGATGGACGGGCTGTGGTGAGATGATGAGATGAGTACATTCTACAAATGGATGCATCAAAATTGTTTAAAAAGGATACAATTGTTGTTTGTTTAAACATTTCTTGTAATTTTTTTTATACTGTAGTTTAGTGCTGCCAAATTACAACTAGTATCTGATAAATACAAAACTATAGCCGTCATTTTTCTCTTAACCTTGAATTTTATTGTGGTAATAACGTAAAATATTTACGTACAGCTACACATATAATGTATGGTGTTTGTTAGTTTCTTTTATGTAATTATTTTCTACTCGTACACGAATATTTCCGAAAGAAAGTTTACCCAAAGGGGTTTTAGGTTGTCTGGAAAAGATCACTCTACAGCGATAACGCCGCCTTTTGTTATTCTATCCAAAATAAATATTTATTACTATTTTTTTATATTTTGTAAGTTTGTGTGGTAATAAAGAATTTTTTGTTTGTTTGCTTGTTGGGTGCTGGCAAATATTGTAAAACGAATCACCGTGAAAGAAGATCTTACGGCGGAAATATAAAAAATAAAGTAATGCTGTTAAAGTTAATCAAAATACAATTTTCTAAAAAAACTAAATCAAATCGAAGAACGCTAACTACTAAAATGGCTGGCTGAAAGTTCGGGTGAATATTTAACTGTCAGTGAAAAACATGCAAATGTGAGATTTTTCATAACATAAAGGGTGCAACAACACACAGTTCACCTGCTGGTGAGCGTTAACTGCGGCACATGACATCCACACCACCATCGAGGTTCAAGATGCACATTCAATGTCTGTCTCCCCCGAGGTGTAGATAGATACCTCGTAACCTCCTTTACCTCTTTTTTTAATTTCATTGTGAGTAACAATCGAGCAGACCCATTCATTCATTCTGCAGGTAGAAACAAACTGTAGTGTACCTCTATCACCTCTTTTCACGCTAGTATTATGTGAGGCCGTGGTCCTCGTCCGATTAAGCTGACCCAATCATGTTGTACCTAGAAAGAAATTGCGGCGTGGGCCGTCCTAAAGAGTTTCTGATAATGCTGATGGCTGCGAAGACATATTTATGACGCATAACACTCCCTTCATCAAATAACGTTGCAATTAACCTCGATTCAAAACTTCAACTGGAGACGTTAGCGCGCTATTAAATGTCCATCAAAAATAATATAAATAAAAAAAAATATGTGGCCCGTCGTTATGCAACCATGACTAAATAATAAAATACCTATTAAGCTATGAAAATGTTATTTATGCAATAATAATTTTAAGTAACGGCTATGATAAAACATCATTAATTTTTTTTTTGTATTTCTGGAATCGCGTCCACTCAACTGAAATCTGAACGTTGAAATAGACGCGTGAGCATAATATGGAGAATTAATAAATAAGAGGAAGTTTTGAAGTTGCACAATTAAAGAATGGCAAGATAAAGTAGATTTATATATAGGATATGAGCATAGGCACATTTCTGGAGCTCCCTGAAGCCAAGAAAGAAGTTAGTCTACAAAATAGTGAGCAAGAGATTTAAAATCCTTCCAAGATAATACGTTTCCCCTTTCAAATTGTTAATATCAACCAGAACTCTTGTACATGTTATAAATGGAAGTTTTAGAAGATTAGCTTAATACTCTTCCAAATTACTTAATATATTTATTTTCCCAAATATATATCGATAAAGAAATTTGTCGATACGGCTTACGATTACACTAGTTTCAATATTTATTGCATCGGAAAATGTGTTTTTGTTGTTACACATTGTGATCGTGTGACAGACAGACAGACGGGTTTCCTCGTAAGACATCGGCGGCGGAGTGCTCCACATCGGGCACACCATTGTTTGCACCGCTACTGTGGGCGACAGCTTTCTTGGATGTGACATCGGGGTCCCTCCTTGCATATCACAAGAAAAAAAAAGAAAAGGAAAAGAGAAAAATTACTTTTATTTGAAACTAACTGCGCTTACACTCGTTACGTATGTATCGATTAATATCGGATACTGTAATTTTAATTTACTTCTAAATTCACGACCAGGTTAAGACTAAGCTTTCGTAGAACAGCAACATAACGCGGCTGTGTTTTGTCTGGTGAGTGTATAACTGTTGACGAGGCATTCTATATGAGTCCAGTAAGGTGACAACGCAACTGCATTGATTTCTTATCGAGGTTGAATGTCAGGAATACGAAAACATTTTGCAATACATCGAACATTTGAAAACTAGAAGCAGAAACCAGCAGTTAACGATGTGATCGAAGGCAAAGGAAAACATCGTGAGAAAATCTGTACGTCTGAGGAGAGGGCAGGCGAGAAAGAGATAAAATATACGCAAAACGTAAGAATTAGTTGTAAAGACGTGCGGAGAAGTATGCGGGACCACTGCACTCTGGTACCGACAGCATGCACAGCATCGGACATACTAGTTAAACTGTAAAGGTTTTTCTCTCTTTCTAACAATGGCAATATAGATCGTATTAAAATAAATAATCTCGTTACAGTTATTTAGATTTAGATAAGTATGCATGGTTGACAGTGGGAAGTTACAAAATTTGCTTTATGAAACAAAAAAAATTAAAAGCTGTATTTCATATCAATCCTATTTTGAATTATATTCTATTCAAATAACTCAATATTTCTAATAGTTGATGTGAACTTAAAATTCACATCACGATTATATATTTAGCTGCAATAAATTAAATTTGGTTACGTTTGAAAATTATGTTATAGAAAAAAAAAATGTATTTGAAACACTCATAAAGTTTGAACATCTCTAAAAGGAACCATAAAAGCTTTTTTTATGTAATATTAAGGATGACAAATGAACATAAGTGACTCCCGTGGCATGTGATATCCACCACGAATGAATCATAATATATGTATTGTTACCACTAAGGACTAATTAAAGCGACCAGTAATTCTTCACCCTATTATTAAAAAAAAAAAAACTAAGAGCTTGCAAAATTCGACTGCGCGTTTGTTGAAGCTAAGTTTAACAATTTTAGTAATTAAAAAAATTTATGTAACTATATATATAAATTATTATATATTTATAGATTGAGCTTTTAACTGACCTTTCTAAACAACAATCAGAAGGGTCAATAGCCTAACGGTTTTGGGCTACGGACTGCGAAACTTAAGGTCGTTGGATCGAATCCGCCATTCGAATATTTTCGTGACACATATGTCTAGGTACATATGTAAGCATTTTCATTTTTGTCGGAGTGGTTAACTGGAATGTTATTAATGTTTAATGTGTTCATTCTTAATATATAAAATATAATAATGGGAAGCATATATATATATATGCCACTTATCCATTGTTGAGACTTATATAAATGTTAATTTATCTAAGTATTAGAAAGGCAAACTGCAAGTATGAAGAGTGACGTACTCTCATTGCTGACGTTACGTTTGATCCAATCCAACATGCCAAGTGCTACTCTAACGCCGTCCTTACTGCAGAGGGCGGGGACTGAGTCGCCTTTTGACCAATGATTTTGCTCCGTTCGAGCAAAACTAATTATACTGATTTATGCTCCCATTGTTCATTGTTGTATGTCTTTCTCTTAGTGTACGTTTCCATGCATACAAATAATATAAGCGGGTTGATGCATCGCCTATCAACTTTCGTTTTTTTCCGCCGAGTTCGCGACCTGTCGTTTCAAGCAACGAACGCGATAAAAGTTTTAAGTCATTGTCGTGAGTTATTTTACACGTCTTTTTCTGTTTAAGTGCTAAACGATTTTAGTGACGTATTAATGGTTTGAGATATTAAAATAAAAAAAGGAATTTTAATGCATTCCAAATCTTATATTATATGTAGTCCGTAAAATCACAACCCATACATATTTCTTATAATGCAACAATTTTATCACATAGTATCAAAATCGCCTTTTTAATGCCTCTCCACTATTCAAGGTTAACCGTCAGGTGTACGAGAGCCTCTATTAGCCATCCAAAATATTTGCTCATTGGCAATTCGAATGCGAAATATTAGTTCCTGATGTTCCTTGACCTTTTATGACCTTTTTCGCCTTGTGATTTCAATACGTGAAGGGTCAACAGCATACAGGTACTTTGAATTGGTATTATTAGTTTAAATTACTAATTATAATACTAATAAAATACATATATTTTTAAATAATGAGTCAACAGTTATACACATCATTAAGATATTGATTGAACGTTAAAAAAATAGAGCAATAAAGAGTGTCAATTCCATAGACAGTGTTCTGTCAAGCTCCATTGTATGTATATATATATGTATAGCTAAATGTATTCCACGTTCACAAAACAAAGCAGCAAATGTTCACGTCCGGCAGTCGAGCTGCGCCCGCGCATTCACCTGTCGCCCGGCGCGTGGGCGGGGTCAAGCGTTTGAATTCCGAATTCGATGTTCGCGCTTTTTTCCCTTTTCCCCCCATCAACGGGCGGCGGAATTCGGGTGCGATATTTTCTCCGGTCGGAATCCGAAGGCCGTACCGCGAGTTGATATATTTATACCCAAGCGAACTTTGAGATTTATGAACGGCCCGGCCGCTCGATTGGCCGTATTATACTCGTATATACGATTTCTGGAGTCCTAATCCAGGTAGACTTGGCGATTCTGAGAAGGTCATCGCCTGGCCGGTGATTTAATGACGGAAAATCGATTGGTTTTGTTGATAATACGTTTAAATCGTGGCGATTTCATATAATAAATTAGATGCCGATGGTGTAAATTCATTAAGGATAATAATTAATTAAAAATATACCTTGTAGTCGGGTCCTGTGGTTTGGTATGAAGCCGGAAAGCGCTGTCTCAAAAGAACTTATGGCGAATAGGAATCGATTTTTATTTTAGTATAAATTTTTACAGCAATATACCGACTGATTTTGAATTGTCGAAGTATCATAAATAATTTACTAAATTAAATAAAAGGACCCAATAATACATCAAAGATAGCGATCATTAGTCAAGAAATTCCTCCCCTACCTGCGTAGTTGGTGAATGCGTTTTATGTTCGCCGTTATCGCGTGTCGCTGCCATGATAAAGCAAATAGGTCAGGTGGCCAAAACCGGCGGCTATCAGTCAAAAATATAAACAACAATAACACGTAAATCCACGGATCGGGGCGAGGTTGAGTGGCTTCCGTCGACGACGCAAGATTGATCGCTGCTTCGCAATTATGAAAAATGATTTCGGTACAGTGTTGGTGCAAGCTAATGACACAAGCGGTCCTTACGATCGAAACCAGGCGTACGTGTTGAACTCCTTGATTTAATTTAATATGCCCTAGGTGAAAATTGTGCTCCTTTTCGTCACCCTTACATCCGTCTCAACGCAGATATAAAAGACCTAGATGCAATACATCTAGGTCTTTTATATCTGCGTTTTGATTATAAAATATATTACGTTGACGAAAGAGGCGTATGATAAATAAAAATGTGCGCAAATTACATTTAACCAAAATCACAGCCGCGTGTTTAGAGTTCCTGGCTCGTGTTGCATAGAAAGCCCATCTGGGTGCGCTTTCCAGTCGAAAAATAGTATTTGTGTCAACAATTGTGTTTTTGGGCCAATATGATGTGTGTGTCAAACAATGTAAAATAAAAGTTATTACAATGTTTTTATATGGCTGATGACAGTGGCCATTGTCAGCTCGAGGGCTTTTATAGTTTCACCGGGTTGAGAGGTGGCCGAGCGCTTAGGGCATTCAGCCGAGATCAATATTAATGGTTACCAGCACAAGGGCTCCCGAGAGGAAGACTCGGCTTGGACCGTTACCCTGTGCGCAAGCGACTGACCTGAGGGTGCCCGAGAGGGCCTCGGCTCGGTCAGTTGTTTCTGACGGATTAAATTTCTTTATATAATTTTAGCAGATTGCGCATAATTATAAAATATTACTGTTATATTATATACACAAATTATTTAACTTTTGATAAGCAACCTACCGTGTACCTGGGTAGGCCTGGCCGGGTGTAAGATATGTTGTCATCTGTGTAAAAACCTCTGCATGCTACAATACTACATTAATCTAATCATCATCATCATTTCAACCTATCACTAATCCACTGCTGAACACCGGCCTCCCGCACCGACTGCCACAGAGTACGACCCTGAGCCACTTGAATCCATCGACTTCTCGTAAATTTGCATACTCCATCTAGTGGGGGTTTACTACATTTTCTACGCTGCGATGGCCAATACGAGACCCTTTCTACTTCATCGGTTATCGGTTCTACGAGCTATATGGCCTACCTATTGCCACTTGAGCTTACTAATCCTTTGACCTATGGCAAACAACATATCTAGGTCAGATCTAAGTCAGTCATCTAATATATGTATCTCTGTTTACACAGAGGAAATAGATAATTACGATAAGCTAGAAAAATATAACTACGTCTATATTAGTCTGTATAATGACTTCTTGGTACATGTCAAAAAGACAATATTTAATGATTAGGCAATTTTAAAGTTACGTGAACTATTTAACAATTGTTTATTTATTATTTATCAGGAAAGCATATTCAGACGAAAACATCGTCTTTTACCTCTCCTTAGTTCTTTTACGGATCTCCAAGATTTTTTTTTATTCGAACACCCATAGAAGAAACACCTAGCATAGTTTTTATCTAACAATTTTACTAAATTAGCAATAAGTATTTTTAGTTTTCTTGTCTTACCGTGGATATAAATCGCTACTTGTTTCTAAATTGCGCCAAACCCACCGACCTTCATTTAATAGTGTTTATTGATTTATTATTCGGCTGAATAAGTGGCATTACCTAGGAGTTCAACTTTTCGGTGTCGTACTCGCTACTTTAATGCCAAGGACGGGACGTAACCATTTTTTTTTCAATAAAAGCTATTAATCAAAGGCAGCTTATTTGTCAGACTGTTTTGTAGAATATCTATACATATATATGTCATTAAAAGCGATTGTGCAGTATCGTATGACAATGAAACAAAGAGTTGTATAACAAGTACGAGATGTGTTTTCAAGAATCAAAATTATGATGAACGTGAATTTTTCAAAAAACTAACAGACATTATTTTCTAAGTAAGTCTTCAGTATTAAAGCTACAACGCAGCTGATTTCTAGCAACATGAAGTGATGGAAGTATTTCCTGCCTGCTCTTAGAAGAGACGATGCATGTTCATCTGGAATCTTTGTCGAGGATTGATATAGATGTCAAGGGCCGCATCACTTACCATCAGATGAACTTTGTGCTCAATTGTCACAATTGATTTTATAAAAAAAAACTAAAATCAAATTAAATATTCACCCGGATTTCACTAAAGAGTTCAGCCATTTTAGTGACATTCACGTGTATTCGTTTGATTTAATATTAGGTCCACCCTTATATTAAAAATAATCTCTAAATCACCAAAAAGGCAATGGAGTCTTCGTAGTTATGCCAGTCACGTCTTAGTGTATTTCTGTATTGATTAGTAACACGATAGTCCAGGAAACTGTTAATCCTGACGCTGACAAACGTCGGACACTGTGGGTATAATTTTAATTCTGTCGTCGCGCGACGTGGACGTGGAGACCAATCCTTTGTCTGGCTGCGCTTTATAGTGTCAGCTTTCTTTGAAAATCGTCTTGTCTCCCATTCCCTTGCCATTTGTCTTGGATATTTATGGAGATATGAAGCCTCGGTGTGTGTTTAGATATTATATGTGTATATATATAGAATTCATAAAATTTAATTTAATGCGATTGCAACTAAACCTTGCATACAAGAACACCTTCAAGAACCTTCTTTTAAAGGCCGACAACGTATTAGCAACTCCTCTACGCCATCGTTTACTGTTTTAGGGGCTGCAGGTACAGTTCTCGGGGATATCCCCATTACCCGAGAACACACTTAGGTGATTACGTCTCCCCCGGTCTCTGACTACCGCTCTAACGGCTTAGGTAAACATCCTTTAGTGTTGCCAAACTTCATAGACGGTGATCATTTGATGGTAATTTGATCACACTAATAGGTAATCACACTGTGGTTACCATCAGGTGAATCCCGTGAGTTGTTTGCTACTATTTATAACAAAAATTACTTCCAATTCGTTTTTTTAAAATAACATTAGTTACTTTAAAGATACCAACTACTTTCGTTGTTATCGTCCAGTGCATTCTAAATCTCTTGAAATTTTAATATAGCATAATGATTGTCTTATTTGATAAAATTTCAGTTGAATAAGACTAAATTAATTAATATGACGATTATATCACGTTCATTTTTACTTTTTAATTTCCTAGGAATCTCCTGACGGCAGCTGATTACGTTCCATGTATATCCAAATATAAACTCATAATGCATATTAAAAAATAAATTAAATAACTTTAGTAAACGCAACTATATCGTGCAGAATATTGTGTGAAGTACCTTTAGCCACAGCAAGACAAACGGAACTTGCTATCAGGCCAGATAATGTGATAACGCCATTCCCTTGTTATGCGTAAAAGCCTCTAAACTAAAATCCGAATAGCCAGTAAATACATCGGGTGTCGTAAGTATAAATCGAGCGGTCGCGAAATATTCGCCGACTTGCGGTCACACTGCGTCCAATTTCGGATTCGATCTCATTACCATAACGCGAGTGCGCGACGATGCGCTGCTCCTTCGTCGGAACTACACACCGTCTCTCCGGATAACGAGAGAAAATGAAAAATAAGAGCGCCTTTTGTTTAAGCCTTATAAATCAATCTTGAAAAGTGTCGTAGATAATTTAAGGTCAAGTATTTAAAAAAAAAATAAGATTCAATATTTAAATAACGATAGCAAACCATCAATTTGGTTATAATGATTGTAGTTTTGAGTTCAACTAGTGATGCATCTGATCCAATTCCACAGATGCAACACCTTTTAATTATCAAACAATATTATCTAGACGGTACATGACTGCCTTTTGTATTTATGCAAGCATCCAGTCATTCATATGCACTAGCCTACACTAACTCAAAAAAAAGAAAACAAAATATTCGCCTACACACGAGACAATCTATGTACACAAATTCCCGTAAACCAATTTTTTCCGTATAGCTCTATTATTAGCCTAGGCTAGGCAAGATCCTATAACCCAGTTCTTAGCAAATAACGATCACAAATTCTTTATTTGTTCAAGTTACATTAAAGTATTTTTCAAAACTTTAAAATATTTTTTTTTTAATAATTTAAGCAAAATATCTCAAACAACAAATTAAAAACTGTAATATTGAGTTGACCTAAATAAAATTTTATTCAAATCCGAACTTCTAACTTTTTTAGTACGAAATATCGTATATTAAGTATCGATACTTCAAATTAAGAACTAATAATTTCAAACTTTTTATGAAATAAAAATTTCTAAATGAAATTGAAAATTATAGAGAAAATCTGAAATTAATTATGTGCGTGAATCAAAAAACCTAACCTAAATTTCTGCTTCCATTAAGATGTAAAATTTTAAAAACGCAATATACTTGAAAATTATTTAAGTAAAATATTAAAAGTTTGTGTGATACTTCAAAAATAACCAGTAAAGGAAACATATATACTATATAATACATATAGATTTTTACGTTATGCTTACGATTTTTTTTAACTTAAAAAGTTATTAAACTATCACTAACTTTTAATATTTTACTCAAGCTCGACAACTTTGGTGACCGTGTGTCCAACGCGAACTTTAATACCTCGACTATTTTATATAGTATTTAGATGCGCATTAAGAGTCATCTTTAACTTGGGAATGTTCCGATCGAGTTTCATTACCATACCGCTTGTCGAGGACACTTGACTACAGCGGAGCTTCGCTCGCATACAAGCCTGTACCTTATATAGTGGCTATATGCGATACGCCGTCGAGATTAGACCTTTGGCGCTCTTGGAATAGATAGTGCACTCATTATCATATTCTGAGGCTTGAGAGAGCGCTGACTTTGTTGGATCCTGCACAGTGATCCCTTCGAGTGTGCGTCGCGTGAAAACTATTCCATGTAGATGCGACCTGGGCTGATCTTGATGTTTGTTGGAGTGGGGAAACTGCGAATTGGCGGAATAGAGACCGCGAATTATATCTCGAGATCCTGTAATGTGAATAAGTTTGAAGGAAGGTACCATTTTACCTTTGTCTTCAGTTTCTCTTATAGGGGAAACATAAGCTAAATATTAAATTGTAACAAGTAGATCGTTTTTTTTTGCATTTAGGATGACAAACGAGCACACAGTTCACCTGATGATACCCGCGGCCCTCATAATGCAACCCCTGAGGAAAATTACATGCCTCGTCACTAGTAATAGGGGTTTTAAGATCCAAAGATGACATCCTCCCGGTCACTTTAACCACAGCAACATCTACTGGTTATTGCCAGATGACATCAACGGCGCAGAATATTCTTCGTCCCCATCCCAATTCCGGTGTAATGTATGTGAAATAAGATCGGAGGAAGGTTCAGATGCAGTGTCAGAGACACGGGACTGTTCATAAAACACCCACACCATAAAACCAATACAATTTTTGAGGCACAAATATTGGTGCTCGGCTGGGAATCGAACACATGACGATGCTACAGCTAGGTTCAGCATAGCATTCGGCCGTGAAACTGTTATATTACCACATTTTCACTAAACGATCGATCAGTAAATCAGAAACTAAATAGTTCTCGTTAACATAATTAAATCACTTAATAAATACAGTGGATTAGATTCCGAATAGAATTCAATTATGTCTGTGTAAATGTTTGTTATATAAAATTAATTACATAGTAACCGGATCTCGACGGACGGACGGACGGATCGACTTGAATATATTTCGCGTTGACATGATTATTTTAGTGTTATTTAATGTTAATATTAAGCAAATTTGTAGCGAATAGAAAACTGAAATTGGTTCTGATGGCTTACGGGTGACGTTTAATAGATTTATTATCTATCAAATACATCAACATTTCCGTTGGACAACTATTATTGTTATTTCAAGAAACGAGCGATCATACCTAGTAGAGACACGTAGTAGATAGTTCTTAGCCGTAACAGGAATGGGTGGGCTAGACAGGGGCTTGATTAGGGAAGGACCGCGTCTTCACAAAATATCGGCAAGAAATAGCAGGATAAAGCAGCTGAAAGGCACTTAATGGGGGCATTCCCTCTGTCCTCATAGATGACGCATTTGCATCTTGAATCTTTGTCGAGGATGGGATATCATGAGCTATACATGGCCTCAGCTACCATCACATCATCTTGATATTAAATATAATATAAAGCTATAATTTAGAACGAATATCTCGCGGGGGAGCCACATTATGCTTCGATTCCAAGAGAGTGCAGGGGTTTTATCACTAATGATCTCGGATGCGTAATGGGGAGCTGACTCCCTCCACCAGTAAAGTATTTATGAAAGCCTCCCGATGTAATGGAACCCGTCAAGGCGATTACAGCCTTCCTCACGCTCTATCCTCCGATAACGGAATTAGGAAACGGAGTGCATAGCGATCGTACGATGTTCTGTTTCTTTCGCGGGAATGTTTCAATTTGATAAGGATCGTGCAGGCTCACTGAATTAAAAAAAAATATATTTTATAATCGGAAATTTCTTGGACGAATTTAGCAGACGATACATTTTTATTGGTTTGATTTTAATTTAATTAATCGATATACTATATGTATATACAGTTTAGAAATTTCCTAACCTATTAGATATCTTCACGATACATTACGTACTATTACGTAATTTAGAACACGGGCAATCCAAGTAAGTTAAGCAAAAGTAGTATATATTTATAAATCATAGGCGTGCTCTATGCAGCGGATATTAAGCATTACGCAGCCCACCTGTATATTGAAGCACCAATATGTAGGTTTCCTAACGATGTTTTCCTTCACCGCAGAGCACGTGGTAAGTCATCTCTTAATATTGTCATCCACAATTTCACTGGTGCAGACATCGAACTCGGCTGGCTATCACGGCTTCGAGCCGTGAAACCAAACTACCCACTAAATATTATATTTACCTTGTTAGATTTTGTGTCATAGTAAATCTGTACTGGCGGTACTCTCACGTCATTTGTAGCTTATTCAAAGGCAAACTATGGTCACTATCCACCAGCGCATATGCCAGTATAGCACTAATGATGCACGGTTCACCTAAATCCGCTAAGTCCATACCCCTAATATGAAAGTATAAGCTACCTGCAGTCGATTCCGAGACGTATTCATCGTTGCGTCCAAGCGAGAGTCCAGTTATGGAGTCGACTAAATAAAGAAAAGGACAATAGCCGATCGCATGTCCCTGCACACAGAATGCGACTCGTTAAGTCGGCCCCGGATTTAAGAGACAGCTTCTAAATATCCAGTGGCTGTGCGCACATGCGTCCACAGATCTGTATCGCGCGCACAATACCGGCCGTCACGACGGCGCGCAGAAATATGGACGCGCTTCGTGCCTTCTTGTTTTATGTTAATGCTGCCCGTATAAAAGCCTAGCGAAAAATATCGCAACGTCGCCCGTGATGGAATAAGCGATACGACCGCCATCATTAAGCGTATCGGTGCCCATTAGCCATCGCACTGTCGATTGCGAGCGGCCGCTTAGATCGGACCTTATGCTCCTCCCTCGTGCCGGATATCGATTTCAGGAAGTCGAATAGTAAAACTATACACAATTCTGAGAACTCCTTATAAGCTATCACGGTGCCAATGAAATTATTAATTGCCGATTTACGATTCGCACGGCGGCGAAGGAAAACATAGTGCACTTGCATGTCTAAGAAATAGATGCGAAAATAAAAAAATATTTCGAAGGCATATTAACTCTGCAGTGCCTGATAGACAAATCCCTTTCTGGAGAGGAGATTTAAGTCCAGCCGTGGGATTTATATATTTAAGCTGAACAACTTTACTTTCACTTTATTATTCAAGTAACTAATACGAATAAATATTGCGAAGGAACGTGGAGTCCGGCAATCCGCTACGCTCCAACTCTCAACCCTCTCCTGCTTTTGCCCAGCAGTGGGATTTATATAAACAGGCTGTTGCCAAACATCGCGCGCGCCTGTCGTAGCCCGACGCTATCGCGGCCGCTCATCTCCGCGGACGAAATTCCCAAACCTTACAAGTCCGAACTGGTCTCATTTGTGCAACGAAAACGAAGAAAAGGAATGACAGGAACCATCCGATAATTTAGGGTCATTGTTTTCCCGTTTAATTTATCGAGTGCGTTAGGATTGATTTGTGGCCGAATGCTTTTTAATCGGAGAAGGTTTTAGACATTGGTACAGGTACGCCGAGGTATTAACGGACCACGTCCACACTAGCAGCAAAACGATTCTGTGTTTCGTGTGGTGGGTGTGGGGAGAATCTTATTAATGACGACGAGGCTTTAAATCGTAGGCCGCATTCATCAGTTGTCATTGGGTGAACTGTACGCTCGTTTATTATACAATGAAAAAAAAAAGAGATCAGGGGGCGTCGTCGACTGTCAGGTGGCCGGCCATCAGTTCGCCGGCGTCGGATTTATTCGCTCGTCTCCCGGCTCGATATACATACAATGAGGCATTCCGAATGCGAGGTAGGAGGAGTGCGCGCACCATATACGCGGCCCGCCGTGATGCATATATTAAATTGGGTTCTGTACACGGACCGTCGCCGCTGCGGGATAGGAGGCCGCGGTGATGGGTGCGCAATCGTGAGTGTACCTCCGGTAGTGAGCACAATGGCGAACTCGGTGCAAATTATTAATGGCCGCCGGCGTTCGACTCGGTCGTGGTGCGGGTGGCGGGCTCGGCTGAGGAGTTATCGAGTGCTGACGGGAGGAGACTCCCCCGGCGGCCCGGCGACCTCCTACCTTCGTAATCCGACTGCTATAATGATGCGAATCATCATCATCATCAAAAACATATATCGTCAAGTAAAAGTCTTTTATAACGATTTAGTAAAGCAGTGTGCTCGCCTGTCACACCTATTATTATAATACAAATCGCACGCTTTATTTTTATGTGTTTTATTACAGATTATTTTTAAAATAACATAACACTCAACGAAGGCAATAAATAAAAATAATGTTTGATCCGTACGGAGCATTGGTAAATCTTTATTTACTTTCGCATTAACCCTGGAGCCAATAAAAGTCCCGCGGTATTGACAGATACGGATAGGCCGCTAAGATTTATAGGCGCGATCGAGACTCGTCCACGGCATCCGATGTCCCTCCACCGCATTAATTGGAACGGCTGCCGACCAGAGGCTTCAGCTCACTCTATAAATGGCGCGAGGCTTTATGGAATCGCGTGGTGCGTTGTTTCCCGCCAACCCTGCGCCCGCGCCGCCTTGTAATTGGCCGGCCCCCGGTTGACATTTACACGTTGCAAGATGGCCGACCGATGCGATATGGCGACGAGTAATTGACAAATCGCCCTCCCTTTACTTCAGCTCGAATCGGAATAATTGGAATCGCATGTCGCGCGACTATAAAGATTTCCCTTGGCTAATAAGCGAGTGGTTCTCGGAAGTACAGGGTTAGTTGGGCACATGGTACGGGGGCGAATACAAATTCTTCAGCTCTATGTAATTATAGCGCGATTTACATGCAATTTTTGCGCGTTGCCGATGTAAATGCAATGCAAAAAGTGCTAGCTTTGATACTTACATATAGTTTCCGTCACGCTCTTGAGTTTTGTTATAATCAACACATTTCACACGGCTATGAAAAAGGTTTGAAGGCGAACTATCGCGTATTCGCGCATCAGTAAACATAAATCTAAACTCAGATAAAGTATTACATTAAACCTTGAAAAAAAAGACAGAGTTACGAAGCGTAAGTGGATATCCATGCATATAAACACAGAGCAACGACTAAAAACAATTTTAACGGTTTGAGACAACATTCCGTGTAATTTTTGATTTTGTTGTCGAGACAACCAAATATTTTTAACATTAATAGGATTCTATTAAAAGCAATTAGGATTCAGTTAAAAGCCGGGTTGTGAAACACACAATGCACTTTATGTAGTTATGTTTTGACAAGAATGTGAGATAGCTAAAACACTATCACGTATTCCGTTGCGAAGCATAGGGACAAGTCAATAACAATCAGTTTTTTTTTCATGCATAAATATTTTAAATCTTTATATTAAAAGTATATCACTACGCGGTTTGAGACCAATATTCTGTAATCCATGTAATTTTTGATTTTTTGTTGAGTATGGTGTGGTTATTTACGATGTCATCAATTATTTCTCTTGCTACAAGTATTATATACTGAAAAGGAGGATTCAATCATTACAAATGAAACAATTTTAACTTGTTAATGAAATTAAAATGATTATATATTATTATTTAGTTGCAACCAAATTTTTTTTGGATATATATACATTTTAAAACTATATATAAAAAGCAACTAGCGTCTCTAATACGCGGATTAAGAAATATATTATGAGTTTCGTGTATTTTTTTACGAATTAGTGAGATGTCTACAATCCCATAATTTACTTTCTAAATATGCATATAACGCCAAAGCAATCAAATATTGTTTTTCGTCAGCAATTATTCAACAATTAGTAATTATAAACAAGTAATATTGTTAATATGCGGTTTTAAAAACTTAATATTACATTCCATGTATTTATTTCGAGAAATTGGAGGCGTCTGTCTACACCGCGATCACCAGACATGCCGACAAATTATCAAATGATGTTTTCGTCTTTATATTTAAAAGTTTTATATTAAAACTAATATCGTACGATTTGTAAATATTTCGAGTATCATTTAGAGAGTACTGTGGTGTGCTTAAGGCCGTGGCCACACTAGCGTCGGACGGGCGACAGTCGCGCGATGATTGATCGATCGTTTGTCCGCGCGGTGGATCCATCATAGCGCGCGTCGCCGCCCGGTCGCCGCTCTGTCGCCACGGAGTTGTCCGTCTGATGTCTTGATCAATCAAACCCTTTTATCAGGCAAGAGTCTGCTCCTTTTATTCGGACTCTTCGTTACAGCAAAAGAAATCTGCAGAGCCTTGAGCTCAAATGTGAGAGATTAATGTAGTTGAAATTTTATTTATTAATTTTTATTATTAGCACGTGCTCAGCGGTGAAGGAAAACCGGCACGACTAAGAAATAAAAAAATAAAAATCGAAAACATTTTGATTTCTCCAATCCGCAGTGGACCACCAACTCTAGAGAGGAAGCCTATGCCAAGTAGTGGTATTTATATATTTATATATGTAGGCTACTTTTAAACTATTTTGAATGAGATGGTTTAAGATTGTAAAAATACATAATTTTTTATCGCATTGAGTGTGACTAACAAGCACACATTTCACCTGATCATATAAGTGATTCCTGCGGCACGTGACAGCCGTGTATTCATCCTCGATAAGGAATCATAATGCAGATGCGTTGGCACCTCTGAGTACTAAGGTGGTCTAGTCACCACGTTTATTTAAAGGTATAGGTGTAGAGCGGTGTTGCCAGTGATGCCATATGAGCCAGCCCAGAGTCACTCAGCGAGCTACGGAGCGGGCTATGCTCGGTGAATCTCTGCGTGATAAAATACCCAATGTAGATATCCGCAGTAAAACAACATAGCTCAAAAGATTAGCAAGCTGAAATGGCAACATATAGCCCGTAGAACCCAGAATCGAAGTCGAAGAAAGGTTCTTTCTGAGTGGCAACCTCGGACTGGCAGTCGCAGTGTAGGGCGAACCATTAGAAAGAGAACCTATGCATGTTAGCAGAAAGTCAATAGATACAGGTGTATAAGGATTTGGCAATCTGTGAGGGAGGCCTGCGTTCAGGGGTCTACTATGGACAGGCTGCGATGATGATGATGTGAAATACTTCAAAATAATAAAATAAGAAAGCATAACAAATAATAAAAAAGTACCGGTTGCCCGATCCAAAACAGATTAACATGGAATATTTTTTATCAAAAAATCGATTAACGACAATATCGTTCGCTGCGCCCGCGCAGACGTATATGATCGATCGCCAACACTTTCGACGAAGCACTCGCCCCCACCAATATCCGAATTTACCCCACTTTTTATACACGTGCATTAAACAGATATCTAGTTCACCCTATTAAAAATAAATACTAAGTCTATATCCTCAGCACAATAAAACAAATAATGGTATGAAATATTCATACATAGTAGTACGTGGCATTTGTTATTTTTAATTCAACGTAATATTAATTAAAGGATGTCTTTAGATGTCCCAATAGTCAACACTCCCGTTAACTCAAACTAATCTAAAACGCACGTGCTAGGTGGTTCACGACAATAGGGGAATGGTGAATTTAATTTTATTGATGATCATTAACCTGGGCATGCGCCAAGTATCGGAAAAGATGGATATATTACACACGGGCACTGACGGTCAGGTGAAGCCAGGACTTGAATAGCCATAGAACTTCCGCTTACATGGCTGAGATATGTCTCTGACCATGCTTTAGCCGTCACACCAAGTTTAACTGACTGGCGATCTCAGAACGAGTCCATCTTAGCTTGATGCTGCCATTCGAGGTAGTAATTCTACTAATCATATTATTGTTGTGAAGCAAGAATTTATAAAATAAATGAGCTTTTAATAAAAGCAGCTGCAGAATAGCAGCACATACACAAAAGCACTCGTAACTATTGACAATTAAGTACAATGACTGAAATAAAAACCAAAGAAAAAACAACTGTAAAAGTGAAGGAAGAAATACTATAACAAGATACCTATGACCACAAATAAGGAACGTAACATTTATTATCCAAATAAAATACATAAGTGACGGGCATACAAACATAGAGCCAATCAAAGGAGAATATACTGCACTGCAGTTTGCACCTTGTCGTCAAATCGTGTATTCAAGTGGGCAATAAAAGTTCAAAAGGTTCCTCTAAAAGCGTTTTCTAAATGCTGCCCTGGAAAAATAAAAAAATTGCAACGTTCAATTTGTCCACTGGTGGGGTGTCCACAATAAACCTGTCCGGCGGAGGACAGTCCGATAGCCGACATCGCACTTATCAGTGACCATAACATCCTCGATTTTACGACAACCTCTCGATGTGTGCGCGCGCATAAATTTAAAACGAACGTCAAGCGGCGACATTTTATTTTACAGATCAAGGAAATTGTATCGATATTTCAGTGATAATGTTTTTGTGTTACGGAACGGATATCTTTATGTGTACGTTTCTCGGACGTGCATTGAGCGCAGATAATGTTGCGATGTAAAGTATTAAACTGGGGACCGATCGCTTCGCGCATATTTTTTCTGGAGCGATAAAATTAAAGGGTCGTAAATTTCAAATTTTATTCGTCATGTTTACGCCATAAAATTGGTGCACGGAGATTACACTTGAGAGGGAAAGGAAGCAGATGAATTTTTGATATAAGTTCGTCGATCCGAAGGCGAAGGGAGAAGGCAATCGAGATCGACCAGGTACCACGAATAGCAAATCTTCAGAACCGGTCCGCGTCGGCGTACACTGGCCCGTGTAATTCTAATTAGGCAATTCAGGCAGCGGCCGGTACTAATGGGGCCCGTTCGGTGCCATAAAGCAAGCGCAATCTGATCGTGTGAACACGCTGTCCGTGTGTCCCACGAACATTGACCGTAGACATGCAACGCTTTGTCACCCTAGTACCCACGCGTTTTTGTTCCCTTTGCGATAGATACAGAAGGTAGACAATAGATTTACGTAGACGTGTAAAGAAAGAGTTTAGTGTGAAAGAAATGTGTTTATGCAGCTTAACTTTTCTTATTTACTATTTTTGTATTCCACGAGAAACGTGGCGACAATGAACTCTCCATTTCGTGTACGACTACGTATTCTTCAATACCAGAAGCTGTGAACATGCTTGGAAATAAGAAATATCACTCGAGAATTAATATCCTGGTGTATGTATAGGTAATTTGACTGCACACGAGACCGTCACGTGGAATTAATAAAAAAATAAACGTAATGCCAAATAAACAAACGAATGAATGTACTCCTATCCTTCCATTATCAATAATATGGATATCTACGACATTAATCAATCATTAAGAGTAATCTAGATACATACCAAATAACAAATATAGATAAATAGAGTATCAAAATTAAACAATGGTATGACCTGGCTGCTGCTTTCTAACATAACCACCACTCCAATTAAGTTTAACTAAAAGTCGGTTCAATAGATCGTACAACGCACCCTAAACCTAGGGTATCGACACTTCTAATTGTATGAATACACATAACATAGAATAGGATAAGACCCACTTAGACACGTAATGCACTTGCCAATTTCACCAACATCTGATACAAGGCGTCGTCCACAAGGCGCGGACTGGCAACAAGAAGTCCGGACGATACAGTCGGTTGGCTAGAGCTAAAGTATAATAAATTAAATAAAAACAGACGGCCGACTGCAACAGGGATACACACTCGGTGCCTTATTGATGGAAACAATTCAAACACCATTTAGATAGTGAACTGGCGTTGACGTATTATTATTATTGTGGGACCGGCTCGAGTAGATGGAGGCACCTTGGAGATACGAAAGAAATTTCAG
This sequence comes from Teinopalpus imperialis, assembly GCA_029286865.1. Lineage (NCBI taxonomy): Eukaryota > Metazoa > Arthropoda > Insecta > Lepidoptera > Papilionidae > Teinopalpus > Teinopalpus imperialis. The sequence continues at coordinate 1,208,737 of JAGSMU010000045.1, read as the reverse complement.
AGAAGGCATTTTGCATGGTTTAACTTTATATTAAGGTAAGGTTCTAAGTAAACAATTACTATCTTAGATATTCATTGTTATACTGATCTGGTTATTATAATGTTCTCATAGCGCAGGTTATATCAGTTTGCATTTGTCCAAGCACAGAGCACTACTAACCCGTCGTCCCATTTCCCATTACGATTTAATAAACCAACAATTTGTGATGCACTTATATTGTTCCTGGACTGGAAATCGAACCCAGAACCCACTACACCACGAGGTCGTATAAATAAAATATAATAACACAAATAAAACCATATACAATAAAACATAATAAATATAAATAAGCGACTATTGTTATTTTTCGCGGTCATGGTATTTGTTTTGTAAAATCGTTATTATTCAAGGAAGAGCTGTAAAATTTTAATTTTGTATTTTTATGTTTTTTTATATTTATGCAATATACCTACGCGAAATACCAATGTCGAAGTTGTTGAATTAGTTATATTTGATATTTTCATCTATTCATTCATGTGTCCTAAAAGTTTTTAAAGATCAAATGGCTAAAAATTACAATTAAATTAATCAAACACAAGACTCACATTCACAATGGGAGAACGTCAAAGATTAAGACGATATTCAAGGTAATTTCCTTAATTTATCCTTAAACTATGTCTTTACTTTAAAAATACACCGATCGCAAATGCCGCATCCTCACATTTCCTGCCTCTGGAATGCAATCTTCAGTGTCATTCATAACTCAGCGTTCCGCTAGAGACGATCGCCTCTATTCCGTCCTTTCAAGAAAGTTATGCGCCATTCTCCCCCGAGAGAGCTCCGGCAACTAATGACGTATAAAACTATCATCACACCCCGTGGCTTTCTCTGCGTTTTCCTCTAATATTATTGAATTTTAAGAGTAGAGTAACGTTACAGCTAACTTCTAACTGCAACATGATGAGACGACTCGACCGGGGTAAATAACGCATGGGCAACTTGAATCTTTATTGGAAATTAATGTGGGTGTATACGGCCGCAATCGTCACGTCATCTGTTGAACTGTGTGCTCGTTTGTCACCGTTAAACCAACGCAAAAAATAAATCAAGTAAGATGAAGTAACTTTTATTTACCATTTAAGTCAGCCTTAGTTGTAATTCACATCTATTACTTGTATTTATAGATTTTGAAAATAATGTCTGTACTTTAAGATCGGACTAGAAATCCAGCATCTGACTGAGAGTTATATTATATTTGCCAAAATATTGGAATATATAATTCACAGTGTTTAAATCTTTCCATATAACTTCTTGACGAATAGTTTTCAAAAAATATAGGAAACAAATACGAAGGAGTTATGTGTGTTTTTAGTTATTTAAGCATTAATTAGAGTAAAATTGAATTGCATTGACTGTACAATACTACGAAAATTAGTAGCATAATGAGGCTGCGTTACTTTAGTGAGGGCAAGCTGAAGATATAGTCGTTAGGGACGAAGTATCTTTCTCATTAAGATGAAATCTATCTTATTATTATCTTCAGACTTATTCGGATATATTCTTATCATTATTGTAGGGATCTTAAAATAATAGATCTTATAGTCATTGGCGTATTATACTATTTATTTATTTGGTTATAACGAACATCCACAATATTCTATGTATCCTACCTACACCTCTCGAAACATAACAGAGGTATGGTGATACGTTCGAATCAGTCCTTTCACGCAAGTTACAACTAAAAACTAATGATCTACCAATGTTAATTATAAATATTTTATATTATTTATTTTATAATGAACGTTGTAGATGGCAGTTTGGCAGCTTTATATAATACGTAAAATGATTAATAAAAAATAATTAAAAAACGCTTAGTTTACTCGACGATAATCCACACAAATAAATCGCAGTTACCGCTTTAAGTCGAGCCGGCGATGTAACGCCCCGAGTCGCCCGTTGTACGTTTGAACGGTGGATAATAAACAACATCAAAATACAGTCGGCGGAGAGTGAGCGAACAACCAATAAATATCCAGATTGCGTTGTTAACGCGCTCTCTCACGCGGTCGATTTATCCCCGTGTGCGATACACGGCGCGCTCTTGTCGCACCGCGACGACATATATCCATAACTGGGACAGCTTTGTATAGTACACATGGAAGTTACGTCTGTTACCGAGTCTTAAGAATATGTAGGAAGAAACCCTTGAGGTATGAATGGACAGGTTTTTTAGTACAACTGTTTCAAGTGATGGTTTTAGTACGGATTGCCTCACGGAGTATTAAAAATTACTGATGGCTGCGTGGCGTAGTGGTTACACTATCTTACTGCTTGAGGCAGAACCTGAGTTTTGTTTTTATAATATTATGGGTGACGAACGAGCACAGTTCACCTGACGGTGAGTGATGATATGAGCATTATATCACCATCCAAGATCAACAAATATTTACCACGTGCTCGGCAGTTAAGGTAAAATTAAATAAATTAAATTAGGATTTTTTATTTGCTATTCTAAATTTTAATTCAAATTTCAAGGTAGTGTCAAGATTATGCTAAATACAATATAATAAAAACATATTTACACAATATTTAATATTAATTCAGTTAGTTGTAATAAAATTCAAAGAGGCATGATGGGCAATAGGATCTTTAGAAACAATGAAAACTAATCTCCCGTAGTCATGGCGTAACGGCACAATAAAAATGCCGTATGTAAAAATCATTGGGAATCGTAAAAAAGACATACTATATCCGATTTCTGGTCGTAAAAACACTGTAAAAATCTCTTCACGGACTTTTAATGATCTATTAAATACTGCCCTGAGCGTACAGAGTAATAATTTTGTAGACACTGCTTTACAAGAAATTTAATTTTTGTACGTATGTACGTGCGTTGTAGCTGCTGTAGCCAGATGACATCAATCACGCAGTATATTTTATAGTTCTGTAAGCATTTGCGCAAACACAAAGTTAGTCACTCTTCGTTCCCGTGCCTACTCCGATGTAATGCACGTGCAGTGAGACGGGAAAAAGGTTCAGATACAGTGTGAGGGACACGGGATTTACATACAACACACCCAGATTCGAAAACAGACAATTTGTGATTCACAAATATTGTTTCTCGACTGGCAATCGAACGCACGAACCGCTTTTTTTGTTTTGTATTACCTCTACAGCTTTATCTAATTAGAATGTAATGGGTTGGCTCGATCTTCAAGGACCGCAACGCAATAGCAGCATGACGCTGAAGTGACTTGTGTGCTCTTATGTCACTGTCCTTTTATAATATAAGAAAATTACAAAAGATCCCGTTTAAAAATAGGTAATAATATGTAATATTTAACGAATAGTATTGTAATAAATAATGATTGGCATATAGAACTAGAACAAGACAGAACCCGGTTTCGCTTTGAGATTTTGGTTCAATTTATTTGTAAAGCAAATGATCTATATATATCATTGTAATATATATATATATATATATATATCTTATCCATTTCAAATTTTATTTGTAAATAAATCTTACCAAAGGCGAAAACCTAAACAAAATCTGTCAAGTAGTTTTCTAGGTAAGACCTAGAAACGTACATATTGGTCCCTTTCTTATATATAAGCATCTGAACGCACTAAGTTTGTGGTCCATGTTTCATCTTGTGGTCATGTTTGTGTTTCATCATCATAATTATTCCAGCTCATCACTGTCCACTGCTGAAGACACGCCTGTCCCACAGACTGCCAGACATTAATTGCACAAGATTTTACGTCTGGTTTCCACTTTGTGTTCATTTTTTTCTGAAATTTTATACTTATATGTGACAATACGCGATCGAATCCATTTTAAAAGCAGTCTTTTCGTCGTGAATACCAAAAACAATAGAATATATTAATATTTTACAAAAACATATTAAATATAATTTATTTCAAATTAATTTGCGTATGTATTTAAAACACACAAATAAATCCATTTTAATAGTAGTTATGTTGATGACTAATGAAAATAGAATATATACATGTTTTACTAAGACATCCAGATTCTCTGAACACTCTGTAGGTAAACTGCTCTGCACATTTGGAAATAATCCCAGAACTAGGTAAATGATAATAACGCACTAAATTAAAATTAACGCGGTGTTAAAAAATCAGGTTTATGATGTGTTTAGTATAGCAAATATTGGAACGGAATAAAGTGTCGCCTAATTGCAGGACATTAAAACAGTTCGAGCTAACGGAACATTGCGAGAATTGTATAAAAGAATACCTTAATGAGATGAAATCGATTCAATCGATATCACTTCTTGCTGTGTGACCTCAACGATTTGAATTCGCGATCGAATATAGATAACACTGTTTATTTCTGCGCTCCGATACTTAGTGAAGAGCCAACCTGTTCCGTCATCGTTTGATTTTACTTATAGATGTGAAAAAAAAATTGATTTAGTCAGTATGTATGGTGCCATATGAGCACATAATTCCCCTCATAACATCTTCAATCTATTAACAACAAGAACACATGGTTCCTCTACATTTGCATTACGAAACACAGCAGCGTCATGTTGCTACTTCACGCTCGTATTCTGTGCTGGCCTGCTTTCTGGCCGAGCCGGTAGCAATCTGCAACGTCTCTCTACCAATGTTAAAACATACTGTGAATTTTTTATAAGACTAGCTGCGTCTGCCCGCGACTTCGTTTGCATGGTCTTCAGCATTCGGTTCAGAGAGAAATTAAAAACACACACTTTTAATTTCGACGACATTGTATGGTTTTTTCTTTTACATCAGTACGTGTAAGTTTATGCGTGATTTAGTGACAAACTTCCAAACATACACATAGTAAGTGTTTAGAAATAATAAATTCCCCTTTAACCTTCTTTATTTCTAATAAAGTTTCGTTTTTTAATAGTTTTTTAGAAAACAACATTTTCGTAATATAAAAACGCAAAAGATATGTCACACATAAAAATATATATTTAATTAATGAAACCCTCAAAGCCACAATCAATCAAGTCCAATATAAATCTGTCAATAGAATGACAATCGGTTAGAATCGCTTGGCGCCACGAAGACGACCTTTCGTCCACGGCAAGATAAATTTTGATGGAAAAAAGTGTCAAAAAAGCTAAGGAGAGGAACGGTGCTCAATCAGCGAAGGTGACGATCGAATTGTAGATTCTCTTTGATCACCATTACCATGTTTTTTTATTTACCTGATGCACACAATTTACCTGATGCTGGGGCACGCTCGTTACATCTACATTCAACAAACAACTTTAAAAGCGTCAATAGCATAATGGTTTAGGGTAACGGTCTGCCAAACTTAGGTTCGAATCCGCCGTTCGACTACTGTCGTAAACCATAATGCACCACAGAGCACACATTTAAGCTTAGTTACAGTCGTTAATGGGACTGTAAGTAATTATAGCACTGTAAACATTCTTTTAAAAAAATGACATGCACACACATTTGAGTCAGGACTGAGGTTGAACGCTTCGTTGGCTGTAATTGGATCCGGATATCTACTCATCATACGATACACGGCAGTGTTATTCTGGTATTCCTTGCGATCTAGCCCTAGAACGAGCTGATCCATTCACATTATAACTAGAAAACATCAACAGCGTGTCCCTACCACTAATAATTTTGTTTACGCTTGGATGCAATCTAGCGTTATCTCGAATATCAAATTTATTTAATCAGTCAGTCAGTCGGTTAATTTTTTATCATTTTTATCTATTTAGGTAGATTGCTCAGATATTCTTAATGTATTGTTAATAGGAATGATAAGGGTAAACAATCTAGCAAAACAAGTACGAAAGTTTGCCTTGTTTGGGAGTTCGGCTAGGTCAGCGATGTAATTTCAACGCAATGGTTACGTTACTGTGTGCTATGATATTCAAATATGTTTATAAATTTAATTTTTATTCACTTTGAAATTTAGTTTTTATTCATAGAATCGGCAGCGCGTCTGCGACTCCTCTAGTGTTAAAGCAGATATTCATGGGGGTAACCGCTTCTTATCAAGAACTGCTTACTCGTTTGCCATATATATATATATAATATCATAAAAAAAAGAAAAAGAAATAGGTGGAAAAGGACTGGTACTTCATCTGAAGGTAAGAGATCAAGACAGTCCAAAAACTTAAGCAACACCAGAGAATCACATTGTTGGCGTTTAAGGTGTAGGCTCTTCCCATGAAGGTCCCTAAGTCGTATCGATTCGGATATACCGACAGCTAATTTCACAGAATAATTGTGCGTAGTCGAAATTTTCGCACAGTGGTGGATTGCCAACCATCGAGATGACGAGGATGAAATTTTGAATTCGGACATGATGTACGATATTTAAAAGCGGTTGGATCCAAAAATTCCTCAGAACAGAGGCAGTAAAATATGCTAAAAGATGTAAGATCTCTTCGCCATTGAATCAAGCCGATCGGACAGTGCCTGGTCGTTGATAATTCGAGTCGCTCTACACTGGCTATTTGTTCCTTGAAATTAACTATTCACAATTGTTTACGTTGATATATTATAAAGGTAAAATAAAGTTACATTCTATATATATAAATTCCACTGTTATATACCTTTCTAGAGGTTGTTGAATAATAATCCGCCAAACGGCTCGTCTGCGGATTGTTGGACTTCAAAAGTCTTCGTAATATATTTTTCCAATTTCCTCACGATGTATTCCTTCATAATGTTTTCCACAATTTGATCGGCGCTGGCACCGGGAATCGAACTCGGATTGCTCTCGTACCGTGAATTAAAAGCCAGCGCTTAGACACTAAAATACCAAGGCACTTATATAATATTGTTATTATTTATTTGCACAAGTAACGCAAAAACTGTACAAAAAGAGGAATAACATATTATATAATATACCTAGTAAAATGTTACTTGTGATATCTTTTCGTTTGGGCATACGACATACTCGTAAATGACATATATATTACTGTATAGTTTTCTGTAAGCCAATAAAATACAAAATTATTGTATTATCATCCTTTATTAATACGACTACAAAATGTCAAATTATTAACACGTCCGGAAATAAATAAAAATTAAATAAAATTTATAGAATACATACATGATCATGATATCCGGCGATATCATCTGGTGATTGCCAGACGACATCAACTCGTCGTCCCTTTCCCTATTACGATGCCTGTGGAATAAGATTGGAGGAAGGTGCGGATGCAGTGTCAGTGACACGGAACATTCACAGTACACCCAGACCCGAAAACATTCAATTTGTGATACACAAGTATTATACCTCGGCCGAGAATCGAGCCCCGCCAGTTACTGTATACACAACACTTGCGGCCGTCAAATTATACATGGGCATGTATGTACATACACGCACGCATTCATACATGCAGGTCAAGTTAATAAAATCGTGTTTGCATATATCGCGGGCACATCTAGATTTTCTTTTTTCATTTAAGATGAGGACATCGACGAACACAGCTTCACTTTCAAATCATATAAAACATTAATGAGATTTAAACATTAGACTGCCGACACCCCCGCAACCCAGTTAGATATTTGAAAACAGGAACACGTAATGGATGCGTCGTTAGAAACGTATCTATGGAAATTATTAAAGAATTCAAATCGAAAAACTCTCAAAGAGACCATCAACGTCCGGAAGCCGTGTTTTATTTGCGTACGAAATAGAAACATAAAGGAACTAATAAATTCGTCGACAGCAGAATAATGTGGCCGCGGCTATTATAATATGTGATTACCTTGGAATGAGGCAGATAACAGTGTGTGTCTGTTAGGTCTAAGAAATTGTTCGTTTATTTGTATTACTGTTGCAAATTAACCTATGCATTTTTATTGAATTGAGTGGGACCAGAAAGCACAACATTTTCAACTAATACAAAGTGATAGTTTAACCCATAAACACTTACTTCCATCGTCACCAAGAAATCGAAGAGCACATGCGTATTTGTCCTCGACTAAGACGGAATATCCCGCAGCCAGCAACAGCGTCTGCGGAACCCTCACTACACTCACCATATGAAACACAAGTGTATTTTATTGCTATTTACGCTTACACTGCGGAGGGTGGTTCCCCTATGTGTGTATAAAAATTACAAATTTGTTATTTTTTTTTATTTATTGTTTTTTTTTTCGGGCTGATGGCCGCTGTTGGCCCGAGGCTTTTAAAGTTTCACTGGGTTGAAAGGTAACCGGGCGCTTATGGCGCTTAGCGAGGCCTATATTATCAGCACAAGGGTTACCGAGAGGGAGCTTCGGCTCGGACCGTCACTCTGTTCCGCGAGAGCACCTGACTCAAGGATGCCCGAGAGGGCCGAACCTCGGCTCGGTTATTTATTATCTTTTTTTTTATCTTAGACTTTTGCAACCCTAATATTTTGGCTTTATTCGACTGCGCATCTCTTGAAATATACGATTTTTTTTTATGGTATACAAGTTTCCTCGCGACGTTTTCACATCTCCACTGAACACGTGATCATTCAATTGATGGCGGCCACCGGCGTCGAAGTCAGTTTGCTGGAGTTCCACGAAACTAAGAGCTACCACGCTCGTGGTAGTTTTTATGTAATAAAAAAAATCATAACACTGTGTAGTGACAGTGAGTTAAAATTCCGTTTTAAGTACACAACGTTAACAAATAAAAAATCTTTACCGCCTGTGGATTATTCAGATTGATTAAAACCGGATATAGACCGAAAATAAAAAGTGATCAGAAACTCACTGGAACCTAATCTATAAGACACGTGTAAAACGTTAA